>QNGE01001030.1:0-14269 GCA_008508345.1 Paragonimus westermani
TCACGGTTGCGTTCGACTGGATGAGCATGCCTCCTGTGTTGGCTGAGACCGATTTCGTTGGAAAAGTTGCGATCACAGTCGGTAAAGTCAACGACTGTGGCACGCTGGGCGTCTACATCCTGCCCTCGATCATTCCTGTATTGATGCATACGAGTATGCGCCAACAAGCGAACGTTCGACTTGCAAATTCGGCCACGTTCTGAATAGGTGTACTCCGCTCGCCTATGCTGTGTACTGGTAGGAGCCTGCACGGAGGTGCTGGCGGTAAGTTCATTGTAATGATCTATTTCAACCAGTTCTTTAAAACCAGGTAGAGTGGTTGGCCCTATCTGGAGTTGCTGAACGCTTGGCCAGTCAAGGCTTACCCCGAGACTGCCCAGTCGGCACCACCAGGAGGTGGTTCAGCACGCCGACTACAACAACTACTACTACAACCACTACTACTATTACAACTACTGCTGCTGCTAAGACTCATGCGCTTATTCAGTGTACAGTTCAAACCGTCAAAGGAGATGTGTCCTTTCAATGTCCTTTGGATCAATTTGTACAAGAGGCTGGAGGTGATTACCTAACCTACATTACTGCATCAATGGACACTCCTGTGAATCGGCCATTTACATTCTGTCCTACGCAGAACACACGCTACAGTTCTGAGCGCCATTCGAGCTAAGGCGGAGGTGGTGTTGTTTATGCGTCAAGGCTGTCTGTGTGCCCCACACTCGTGCCAAGGCTCCGAAAGTGTTCTGATTGGTCGCGGCTTCAACAACCACCGGCTCACTCATCCATGTACCTTAAAATGACCCGATTGATTGTAAATGCGACAATACACGATGCGCTTTTACTGAGTGACTTGTTCTCACTATAGTCGTTATCGTCCTTAAGGCATGTGGTGGTTGGGGCTCAGATACAGATACAACAATGACCGCCGCGCCCTCAGAGAACGTTGCAGTGCCCTTTAGATATTAACCAGTTCAACAACCGTCTACTCACAAATACAGCGCACAACGTATCTCGCTGTTGAAACTGATGACACACCACCTGGTGAGAATAGTGTTGCAAGGCCGATCAAAGCGAGCGGACGACTGTCGTTTCAACAGTCTGTTGATCCGATAAACTCTATTACCAACAGTTGTAGCTTCCATTTACTCTGACATCATCCAGTAAGCATGTTGACCATGATACTTATAGTACTGGCCAGAATAACCGCACAACTTCTGTGAACGATGTTTAACCAGGTATACGTTAATAACCAATTAACTCAAACCTTAGAATTTCGCACAACTATGTCTGACTCACCCAGTTAATTTGCGCGAACAGGAGGGAAAAAGCCAGCGCACTCACTTAAAAGAACATTGTGAATCAATCACCGTAGACGTGAGAGCCAGCCCACCAAACATGGTGTTATTGAACAGAATCACGGTTGTGTGTCGGTCAGTAACCGTGTTCACTTAGGCTGACAATTGCAAGCTGGGAACAGCACGAGAGAGTACAAAATTCGCAACTTCCCAAACTGTGGAGTTTTCTTGATACACCTCCAGAGCGAACTTAAAGGCCATGAAAAATCTCAGGCAGTGAGTAAGCTGTCCTCTTTGAGTTTCCTAAAGTTTTTCGTACTATGTTTGAGGTTGCTGTGCCTTATTTGATCAGTGCTGAAAGGCGGCCGAACATCTTACTATTTCCCAAAAACAAACTGCACTAACCACCCTCATTCTTACCTTGGCTACTGATGCTGTTTCCACTGTGAACCTTGTGAATTTCCAATTGACGAGATTGAGAGGTAAACGTTTGTGCATTCGTGTGCGTATAAACGCGCTTTGATAATCCAAGTTGAACGCAACCCACACTTGATCGCAGCTTTCGTATTCAGATAGGTGTTTCCGCTAGTCCACTTGGAAAAGGAGCACTAGACTCGAGTTTCGCTCTCATTAGAGCCCATTGGTGTTGGACATCTTTGTCCTCATCAAATTTTGCACTCCGATCTTTGTGCTTGTGAGTCTAGCGTGTTAACCACACTGGCAGTAAGTTCGCAATGGGCATGACCGGATGATCAAATCCGGAAACTCAACCACTACATGTATGAATAGTGAGACAGGATACGCCAAACTACTATAAAACCAATCTGCCCGGTTCACACAGAGATAGACGAGGTTGTAATACTTAGAAGGGAAGGCAAAGGTCCCTTGACACTTTCGAGAGCACGACCAACACACATTATGATGGCTAATAATATCTCAGAAATCATTGCGCGGCTTCACCACTTGTGAACATGTACCCAGCCAACCCGATTTCTACTGGGAGCTCACCGGTGCTTAACTGTGTTTGAAAATCCACCAAAGAACTTGAAATCTTCAGTTAAAACAAAACCCCTCAAGGAACGCAGATATCCGTTGTAAGTCCACCTCATGCAATCTGAAAGAACTGACTCCATCCACAGTCCCTAATGAGGTACTCTGTTCAAGGGTTCACTAGGGCCAGTGAAGGCTACATCTACGGCATGATGCCGATCCCCTGTCTGTGCCTATTCTCTTTTGCAGTGAAAGAATTCGTAAGGCAAGGGTGACTCATGAACCAGCCTGGAGGGTCCAGTACGAGTCAGACCAGCTGCGATCCTTTGACTCACCAACCTCCCGAGAAGATTCACCACGACGCTGGTCAAGCTAACAGGTTGATAATTGACAGGTATCGTGTTTTCCCTTTTTATCAGTATGGGACGAACCAGCCGTTGCCTTTCTTAAGGCTTGTCGTATTGTTTTGACGGCTGAAATTTGTTTGATTAATGATCCTACGTTTCACTATCTTTTCTAAATAAACTGCGTCAATCGCATCTATTCTGACTTCAGTTACTAATACCATTCCGCTTACACTTATTCAGTATGGGCCCTGTAAACTTCTGCATGCCGAAATCAGACACTCCCCTTATATATTTTTTCCTGAGTAGCCTATAATTCTCATTAATTCTGGATGTGAAAACTGCGGTTTTGCTCCGAACCAACTAATGGCCACCTGTTGAGTGAATTCAGTTCCGTTTTATCGTCACCCGTTCCTAAATGTTTCGCACCTGTCGACATTGTTGTGAGGACACATTTTCTGTTCAACATTCGGGGATTTTTTATACTCCGGGTGAGAGATCTGATTTCCTTGTGTGTTTATTCGGCCAGTATAGTATTAAATCTAGTTTTCACGAGCGCCTTCTCATTAACCATTTCGAAGATAAAGTATCATCTCCGCCGTTAGATACTGAGGAAGGAATTTATTGGTTCATGAGATTCCGCGTAACTTCGCGGGAGTTCGAATCGTAAGCGAACGATTCGATAGCACTCGAATTCCTCAATAATCGGGTCGGGTACCTTGCCCTTCACTACTCTTCTGTCATAGAATCTCGGTATCCTCCTAGAACTTTTTGGTAGCCCCGATAACTACGGCCTCAACATCAGGGGTCCTGTTCCGCTGGGCAAGAAACCTGCCACCGAACTATCAAGCGTCTTTCTACCACTCGAGTCTGCGGTAATATCTCATGAACCATTTCCTTTTTTGAACGAGAACCGGTTGGACGCTCACACCTGTGGTGACGTTCCACTTTCTGTTAACCTCATTTTTCAAAGTGTACGAACTACTCGTTGTAGTGCATACATGCACTGAGCTAACGCTTTCCAAGGTATGCGCAACAAATACCAGGCTCGAAATAAGAATATAAGAATATAAAATGTGTATTCTATGATAACTAAAGTAAGTCTTGATCGACGCTAAACGACACCGATAAGCCGGAGTAGTTAGGGGAGTTAGGGATTCTTCTGTCGAGCGCACGAGTGGAGCGTCATTAACGCGTACAGGCCAACAAAAATGCTGTAGTGGATTTAAACAGTATATGGAAGTTCGGGTGGGAATGGAAGTCGAAATCTGATAGAAAGGAAAACAAATAACTCACAATAGTTCGTGGAGGCACGTTGGTTTAGTGTTCCACTACACCAAATGAGGATTCTCCAATGATAAAACTTGTCGTGCGTCCCCCAGATAGTCTCAATGTCACGACCGAGATAATTCCAACGACAGATAAATGAATAAATAAATTTGCCAAACTAAACGGTTGATTCCGCTGAATTCTAACCCTTCCAAAGATTTGTACGCCACCGACCCTAATGGCGAACAGAAAGCAGAACTCACGAATTCGGAAGAGTGATATTTTAAATTATTGATTACTCTGTGTATCGATTAACATCGTTCGAACATCATGTGTAAACGCGAGGTTGAAGAGGATGAAAGGGCATGAATAACTAAAAAAAATGGAGTAGAAAATAGTGTACAAGACGCCACAGAAATCCCCCACCAGAGCGTTTGTGGGTTGAAAACACGATGAAAGAATGATAGTGAGGAGTAAACAAACCAATCGCTCGAGAGTCATATCATGTACTGTAATCTGTTAGATGTTTCGGCCAGTGTACAGATCGTCCTCTATATGTGGTACGTTGTTCAAGGGAACAAGGGGGCTGAGCTGCAGGTGAGTGTAATACTGTTGGGGACGGAGAGGGGTTGCTCTCAGTCAACGTCGGTTCAGGTGGGTCAACATCTTGTTCTGTGTAGGCTGGTTTCAGCCGATCAATGGATCCCGATTCACTTCGTCCAGATTTTCCAATAATGAAGAATTTCTCGTCCCGAATAACCACTCTGAAGGGGCCGAGGTATGGTGGATGTAACGGTTTCTTGGTGACGTATTGGCGCATAAACACAAATTTGCATGTGAACGAACCTGGAGATTTTTGTTCTCGGTGCCAATGTTCACGGGTTGGTGTGGAACGAAGGCTGGATATATGCTATCGTAAACGTGGAATGTAGTCAGTGCCTGGGTCTGGATGAGTCGAGGGTTGAATCAGTTCTCCTTGGAGATGCAATTTGGTACCGTAAACTATCTCAGAGGTGGTACAGCCAACGTCTTCTTCAGGGGTAGACCGGATTCCGAGGAGAATGAGTGGTAGACATTCACTTCACTTTTTGCGTCGGACCGAGCGGTTATCGAGGCTTTCAGTTGTCGGTGAAAACGCTCGACTAAACCGTTAGCACAAGGGTGGTATGCTGTTGTTTTGATGTGCAAGCAACCCAGTAACTGCATGAAATTACGGAGAAGAGAAGACCGGAACTGGGTGTTTCGATCCGTAGTGATTGTAGGTGGCACACCAAAATTAGCGATCCAGTGTTCTAAGAAAGTTTTACCGACTGTCTCTGTTGAAGTATCTCTGATGGGCACAGCTAAAGATCAGAGGGTAAAACGGTCGATTGCAGTCAGTATATGCGTACTGTCGTTGGAGGGTGGTAATGGGCCAATGATGTCAAGAAGTACATGGGAAAAACGGGCGTCCGGTTGGAAGAATGTGCCTGGTGTGGTAACCGTATGCTTGTGTACTTTACTCCTTTGACACTCTAGACATTGTTGTGACCAAAGGCGAACGTCTCCGTTTATAGAGGGCCAAACAAAGCGTTGTGCAGTCAATTTCAGTGTGCCGCGTTTTCCGGGATGAGATAAACGGTGGAAATGATTAAAAACAGTGCGTCGGTAAGAAAGTGGAACGGAAGGTCTGGGTGTACCCGTTGAAGTACCACACAAAATGTCGCCAGCTTGCGTCGGTAAATGGGGTAATAGACAATTTCAAGGGCTTACAGATGGAAACGTTCTTCATATCCTCACTGCACTGCTGAGCTGTGGCCACTTGAGACAAATCGAAGGAAGGAGGTGATTGGACTGAGTTGACGTCAGGTCGTGATACTGTATCAGCTACGATATTGGCGCCACTACGTAGGTGTCGTATGTCCGTGGTGAATTGTGAGATGTAGTCCAAATGCCTGATTTTGCGCGGAAAGTACCGATCAGGTTCAGCATGAAAAACAAACGTTAAAGGCTTTTGATTGGTTTGCACAACGAAATTTCGATCTTCCAAAAGATGCCGAAAATAACGGATCGTCAAATTAATGGCCAGCAATTCACGTCCATATGTGCTGTACTTAGTCTTTGCTGGTTGCAACTTTTGCAAGAAGAAGGCCAGGGGTTGCTGTTCACCATTCACAGACTGTTCCAGGACTGTGCCGACGGCGGCATTTGATGAATCTGTGGTGAGAATGAGGCGAGCGTTTGGATCGCAAGTGATGAAGCACAGTTTTGTGGCATTATATAAGGCCTTCTTTGCTGTCGAGAAAGCTGCTTTGGCTTCAGGTGACAATTCAACTGACTTGCGTTTAGAGTCAACTAGGTCAGTTAGAGGTTTTGCAATGTCCGCGCAATGGGGAATGAAACGTCGATAGTGGTTGAGTATGCCGAGAAATCGTCGCAGTTGTATCATCGTAGTGGGAGTCGGAGAAGTCGAAATAGACTCAACTCTATCTGGCAGAGGTGTGATGCCGGTTTGGTCTATGCGATGTCCCAGGAAATCCAATGAGTTAACTCCGAAGGCACACTTGTCGATGTTGATTTTAATATCATATTGCGCAAAACCTTCAAAAACAGCACGAAGGTGAGAAAGGTGTTCCTCGTTTGAGCGGCTAGCGATCAAAACATCATCAATGTAGACGTACGCAAAAGAAAGTCCGCGTAAGACTTCGCCCATGAATCGTTGAAATGTTTGAACTGCATTATGGAGCCCAAAGGGCATCCTTGTGAATTCAGATAGTCCGGAAGGTGTGTGTGCAACGGCTGTTTTTGAAATATCTTTCTCCGCGACCGGGACGTTATAATAAGCGTGTACAAGGTCTAATTTGGAGAAGATGGTAGCGCCAGTGAGTCCTAACGAAAAGTCGTGTATATGCGGTATAGGTTACCTGTCCAGGATTGTGTAGTGGTTGAGAGCACGGTAATCACCGCAAGGTCGCCAATCACCCGGATAATTTTTAGGTACAATGTGTAGCGGTGTTGCCCAAGAGCTGTTCGAAGGCCGAATTATGCCCAACTGAAGCATATGTTCGAATTCAGCTCTGGCTATTTTGAGTTTATCTGGATGTAAACGGCGTGGACGGGCGAAAACCGGAGGACTGCGTGTTGTAATATGATGTTCTACATTGTGCTCAACCGTCTCGAAATGTGAGCACGGCCGAGTTAACGAAGGGAAATTCTTCAACAGTGCTGCAAAAGACGGTGTTGGTGGAAGAGCGGGTCGGATGCCGATTAACGCTATCGTCGAATGTACACCATTTACTGTGCAGGTGGTAGTGTTGTCAGTTAGCTTACACCTCTTGACATCAACGGAAAGGTTAGAGTGTGCCAGGAGGTCGGCACTGATGAGTGGCGTTTGGACGTCAGCAAGCAGGAATATCCAACGGAAACATCGCCGAAGACCAAGATCGACAGTGAGTGAGCGTTCCTCGAATGTTTTGATGCGACTTTGATTCGCAGCCTGTAAGGTGTACTGGCCTGAATGAAGCCGATCATTTGGTTGCGGAGGAATTACGCTGAGCTCGGCTCCGGTATCGGTAAGAGACCGTATGCTGGTCGACCGGTCCCTGATGAAAAATAGGCGACTAGTACCTGCTTGGCCAGCAACAGTCGTCGCCGTTACTAGCTGGCCTGCCGGTTTGACGGTGACGCGTGGCGAGTTCGGAATGTGCACGGCGGGATGCACTTCTTTGCGTTGTCCCGAAAGTTTTGTTGGTACAAGCACCATCTTGGTCGAGTGCGAGAGTAAGATCGTGTACGGCTTTTGGGCAGTTTCTTCTTCAATTCGTTAATTTGCATAACCATATTGTCCATACAGTGGCACATTTTCTCTATCAAAAGTTTCAGGCTATCATCAGTTGTCGGGACTGAAGAGGCAGACTTGAGAACTGTTATGGTCGTGGTACACACAAACTGTGAAGGGGAGGTCTCTGCTACTTTGTCCGCAAGGGCTGCTAATTTGTTAAGTGAGCTCTGTTCATCCATGGCAGCCAAAATGTGTTGTACCGCGGATTACCGTTTTTCGGGCCATAACTGTTTTGAAATGGCATCGTCAAGCTTTCGCGAGCCAAAAAGACCTCTCATATAACGCAACAGCTGAGATGGAGACCGATCACCCAACACGACCGAATCGAACAAATCATGTAGGACATTTGTTTCTGACTTTTCAGTGCGTTTTATGGTGGCGTCTTTTAAAATAGTATAGGGGAAATCAGCTGGGATTGATTCCAACAGGTGTTTCACTTCAGCTGCGACATCAAAGGAAGTGATTGTACCACGTATGAAGATCTTATTTTCTCTGATGTTATCCGCCTGATGGTAAAAACGGCCTCAATCTGATGAAACTACAATCCAGGGTTTCAGGCGCAGTACTCAGGCAGTTTAGCAGCAACGCTGTGCCTGGTTTTATTGTCAATATCTACAGTGTCGTCAAGCATTGCCAATGATAACAAAAAGTGGATAGAAACGCAGTTCGGAAGAAAACAATTAAGCGTGCTCACCAAAAAATGTAGTGAATCTAAACAGTATATGGAAACCCGGGTGGGAATGGAGGTCAAAATCGTGGAGGCAAGTTGGTTTAGTGTTCCACTACACCAAATGAGGATTCTCCAATGATAAAACTTGCCGTGCGTCCCCCAGATAGTCTCAATGTCACGACCGAGATAATTCCAACGACAGATAAATGAATAAATAAATTTGCCAAACTAAACGGTTGATTCCGCTGAATTCTAACCCTTCCAAAGATTTGTACGCCACCGACCCTAATGGCGAACAGAAAGCAGAACTCACGAATTCGGAAGAGTGATATTTTAAATTATTGATTACTCTGTGTATCGATTAACATCGTTCGAACATCATGTGTAAACGCGAGGTTGAAGAGGATGAAAGGGCATGAATAACAATAAAAAACATGGAGTAGAAAATAGTGTACAATACGCATCAATGCAAACAAACAAACGCGACCGTATGCAGGAAGTTGACGGCAGGCAAAGATCCCTATGATCCTGTGTACAATGTAAACTGTTTGTGGGAAGATTTTTACATGTCATAAAGCAGACAGACCGGGCTTAACCCCGGGTCGCTACACGTTTATGCCAGATGTTTTAATTATTTCTAAGAACCTTCCAAATGATAGGGTTTTACTCGAGTAGAGTGTAGTTAAGTATGATTGCTGTTTGGTTATGGCCCTATGACTAATCAGGTATCCGGCCAAGGAGTAGCGATGGGGACGGCGGTGGCCCCACCGGAGAAGATGGAGAGTGTGTCTAAATCAACCGCTATTCTGCCCGTTCGCCCTAATGGCACTACAATGAATGTTCTCAATGGCGTTTCTGATTACGTGTTTGGAGGAGAGCTGACTTTGAAGTCAAAAGAGGCTCCATTGGAGACGTCGTGGACCCGTGAAATCTAGACCATGTTGAGTCGATAATGTCAGCCATCAGACAGTTGGTTCTTGGAGCCAGTGGTCGGAAAATTGAAGCGGATAACTTTGATGGATACTCGAAGAGTTAATTTACCCTTGTCAGAAATTTTGTAGGTAACGTATCAGATAAACTGGTCGACGGTGGATTGAAGTTTTCATAGCCATTGGATTACTTTTGTAGTTGGAGCTGAACAATACAGAGTAACGATCTAATTCATAGGAATCACAAAACACTGTCAGGCACAATGACACAGAACGTATGTTGTGGAATCTCATGTATCAGTTGCACAGGATATTAGAGCGGTAAAACGATTGGATAACATAAAGAGATAAAGCACTTCAGTTACATTCATCGCATCCTCTACATTCTGGATGAGCGTGAAGATATCTGTAATTCCGTGATGGTCTGAATTTCAAACTTTCAGATCTTTTGATTATCGGCTGTTTGGATGTCTTGTGTACTTCAAAAATAGCTTTCACCTCGACAATGTTGTTTTCTTCAAACACAACAAGATTATTTATAAAGGAATCACTAAAATTCGGAGCAACAGGAATTCTTTCAACGGATTGAACTCCAGAATTGAAATCAGCCTGGACAACGTGTCTTAAGTGGCAGGAAAGGTCTTCCAAGTCAAGAACGGTAACCATGAGATTCCCGTGAAATGAATAACTATTCCATTAGTAGGACGTAAAAAATGTATCAGCTATTTTGGCACAGTCAATACTTGTACGCAAAGAACAAGATGTGAAGAGGGTTGCGGGGACTCTTTCCAGTTACCGAATGTGATGTGTTTCCGTATTGCAACGGAAAGCTATCGATTTCTTGCTCAAGCCTAACAAATCAGTTTGATGTTTAAGAAGCACCGACAGACCTAAACGTGCGTACAAAATTTTTCTGCAATTCCATTGGAGTGTATATGTGGTGGAGCAGTAAACAACTGTCGGCATCCGAGTCCTTTAATCCATTCCTCCAAAGACTTGGTAACGAAATCAGCATGATTGTCGGTGATCAAAGCGGCAGGGACACCCTTGTGACAGGGTACTTTTCTCAAATCATATTAGATAAAATCTGTACTCGGCGATTTCGTGAGAAAGACTTTAGGCCATCTAGAGCAAGCATCGTTAATCACCATGGCGTAGTATTTCTTCAGAAAAGGACCACAGTAGTCAGCATGAACTCCCTGAAATGTTACAAACGTAAAAGTTCATGGGAGCCATCCTGATTGTTTCGTATGAATCTTGTGAACATATCTGATACAACTTTTGGCAGTGAGGTTAATGCCTGATTTTAATTTCGGTCACCAATAAGCTGAGTGTGCAAGCGACTCCATCCTATCAACTCCTAAATGTTCGGAATGCAAGTCCGCTAGGATATAAAATCTTACAGTCGGTGGTATCACAATATACCCATCAAAACACAGCAATATATTTGGAGTAACTCACAAACTTTCATAACGACACTAAACTGCAGAAATCTATATCACTTCTGTCGTGTCAAACCATGCATTAAGGCAGGGATGACGGGACCAAAGAATTTACGAGTACCGCACACGAATGCATCTCTTTCCACTGGCAGTGGTTGGACTAGTAAACAGTCAGCGTCGTTAGAGTTTGAGTCCGATGACGGAATTATGGATAAGCAATCAACGTGGGGAATTGTTTTTGCATTACAATCAATAATTGTACAATTGTAGGAGTTAAGAACAATGCTCCGGCGTTGCACCATGGTGGCAAATGCTTCTGTAAGCAATTTACCAGGACACTACAAAAATTTTAAAATTTCTTGATCGGTTTCAATAATGAATGACAGTCCAAAAATATATTTACGAATTCTTTTAATAGCCAGATATACTGCTAGGGCTTCGCGTTGGGTTTGGAAATGCCTACATTTGGCCTTAGACAGACGACCTGAAATGCATATAACAAGTCTACCACACTGTTCCAGTGAGAGAAACATCCGTAGTTGCAGTTGAGTGAGTTCCAGCTGAAAACGGTTCTCGAAACAGCAGTAGTTTGAAGACGATGGGGGTAAAGCACGAGGAGTTTTCTCGTGACTAGAAGATCAAGAAAAATTGTTGGTAGATAGCTTATCGAACAAAGAAGTATGCGATCGGCGAAATTTGGAATAAAACATGGGTGGTGTTGGGGAACACTCAAAACAAAACGGAGTTCATGAAGGTTAGTCAGTGACGGTGCGTTCAATACTGGAGCTGAGCATTGCAACTCCGGCTTGAAACCATTGCTATCAACAACGTGACCAAGGCAAGGGAAAGAAAACTAAAAAACACTTCTTCCGGTTGACGAGTACGTTGGAGTCAAAAAGGTCGTTTCAAACGAGAAAACAGGCGATTATCATGGGTAGGGTTATCAGCAATAGTTGAGCAATAATATCACCCTGATAGGCTCCGATGCCATCTACGCCTTTGTTAGTTGTGTTCATGACATCCTGAAGTACCTCTGACGAAACCTTAGAGTTGAAAGTGAGAAAATTGTATCGATACACCACAAATGGTGTGGCAGTCACAGCCAAATTGCTTGGAACTTCGTCAAACTGTTTGTAGATAAGCATTCTTTAAATCGATTTTTGAAGACCTTAGAACCTAGCAAACGATGCAGCACGCCCTACCCTAGTAGCACACTGGAACACTCAGCCATTCCCTGAGTGGTCGTGTGTTTCATATAGATCACCCACCAATATGTGGTGAATATCTTTTCCGTGTATCCTTTCGCGAGCATAAGTGTTATTAGGATTAATAGACACTGTTCTCCAATTTGAAAACGTGTCAATGCACTTAAGCCACTCATGGCAATCTTGTTTACTTATACCACTTCGTGGTAATTTTCACGGCGTCAAGTGAATAATTACAACTATATTACTCCCATTATTGCGTGGGAAATAGGCAATAGGGCGTTGAAAAAGCCGCGGGATTGTTCACACGCTCACCTTTATTGTTTAACTGAACTAGCTCATGAAGAACTTTCTGGATGCCACTGTAAGACATTGACGGCTGGTGTTGTGGAGAACACATAAACGATTATTCATTTCTCGCAACATTATTTAGGTAAGTCACTGTTGTGATGTTCGTTAGAAAATATTTCGACGAAAATTGCCTCGAAACCATTCTTTATTTCCCGAAAAGAGTTGGGAAGTTTTGTCCGCGAATGAGAAGGTCTGCTGATTCCGTTCCGCAGTCTTCAACCTTGGCGGTAATCCCGGCATCGGTGACATTAAACCTCTCAGTGGTGCAAGATGCAGGTAGGTAACAATGACATTGCGCACTTCTACTATCATCGTCTTAGACAAAAACATCGTCGATACCAACAAGGATAAGAGGACACCCAGAGAAACTGTTCGCGCGGTTGCTGTTGAAGCTCGTTTGTCTTCGAAAGCCATCGGCATTGTGCCTAGCCATTTGAAGAAAATTATGTCTTAGTTGTCTTTGGATGCACCTATTGTGTTGGGAACACAAGGAGGGTGTGTTCCTCTATTCCTTGATGGTGGGGAGTATGTTCACTTTGGTTTGAATGATCGCATAAGATAGTGAACGCGAGCGATGGCTGGAAGACTTGAAGTTCTCTCGGATTCAACTGCGTATCGATGGCGTAACCCCTTTCGATTGTGGCTTATACTGAGAAGGTTGGCAGCTCATCTAACATATGTGTTTTTGTGGGATTATCCTGAGACTTTCCTGAATCCATTAACGTTGCAGAATATCTTGAATGCTTGACTGAAGATTGATATTCTACTGGAGGAAAGCTCGCTGCTGTCAACGTATGGCAGTCAAGTGCACGTGGTTCTGGATTGCTTAGTTGGTAATGCATCTACAAGAGCTCACATTCTTCAGGTGGAAAACCATACTGGTTATTACTGTTGCAAAAAATATACAGCACCGGGAGCGTAAGTCAACCAGAAAGTGATGTTCTCACCAAGCAGTTGTCACTTGCAAGCGGACGTTGACTTCAGTATTTACTGTTGTGCCGTTCTTATCACCATCTACGTCACACTTTCGCCAATCAATAATGACATTTTCAGGTGTATCGTGTTGCTGAGTTCGACGACAAAAGCGTGACAACCGTGCATAAACCGTGAATAAAGCTGCCAGAATTAGCACTTTGGTCACGACTAGCATCCAGGGAACACCGCAGGTTGTTTTCAGTTAGTATGGCAGCACCCTTTTGCATAAAGTCCTACGAAGTCAAAATGCATCATGTAATAGGTGTACGTTTTTGATTTCCATACCATTTTCAGTTGGCGTACGTAGCATACACATACCAACGAATCCTGGAACTGTTATTAGTTGCTTCGTCGTCTGACACAACGGACATAATGGATCATGGTGTTAAGTGCGAATGGTAAGATGAATTTACAGGGAGTAGCATTTGAAGACAGCCAGTCGTCCGTTTGGACTTCACTTATGAAGCGGAGCAAAAACGGAAACCGACTGTTTACCTCGTGAAAATCGATTATTCTCCATCACCACAACCGCTATTGGAGGATATGTCCCACTTAGCTGCATCTCCAAAACGGTGGACGTCGGGATCATTGGAGAACCTGCCATATTCTCCCAGTTTTATTGTTTCTAGGTATGTGAATGGTGACGTTTGACGTTAGCAGTGTTTAGCTGTACCATTACTAATACAGCGGCGGTACACAGTCATGTAGCATGCACAAACGAAATCGCGAATGAAGTCAAGGGATTGAAAAGTAGGACCGTACAAATAATGGTAACTTTCTTCGACAGGTGTACAGAAAACTTCGCTCTGCAAAACATCAGAACGCGTGAGAAACCGTACGCTACTCGGCTGACAGTGAATGCGTTCCGATTTCTACACACTACTGTTGATGCGTGAACAACGCCAGTATTCCCGGTGCGCTCCTTGATGCAAACCATAGAGGATGCGTAACTTCTCAGAGTAAAGTTGGAGGACGTCAC
>QNGE01001030.1:17591-134220 GCA_008508345.1 Paragonimus westermani
GTACTCTTTCCTTTTAGGATATTCCACGTCACTGTTGAGGTGAGCGTCGGCCCGAGCCACAGTACCTTTTGGTCGGACTCACGGCTGTTTGGATGATGATGATGACGGTACTATACACAAACAGCTGGTGTGGCCCATTTTTCAAATTCGTAATACCAAGGTAACCTTTCTCGTCCGTGCTGTAGGTGCATCAGTGGATGAGCGTGCCCGTAACGTTGTGCGAACATTATTGACTCACGGTGTAGCGAAAACCAACAACAGGAGGGAAGCCACCAATCGTGTATCAACTGTTTCTTAACCTCTGTTATCAGCTACCGTCAGTATGTACAATTACAATCAGTTACCACTTCCTTAATGCAGAATCCGTTATAAAAAAACGCATTTAGGTGTACCGCAAGCGGACATCGAGGGATTCATTCAGAGATGGATTTAGAAGGCCAGGTTGAGGGCATAAGAGGACACCGACGATGCGATTACGGACATCTTCGCAGTGTGAGTCCGAAGAAGTATTTTTAGGTACGTTGCGAATGGCGATATTTAAATATTTTGCGTACTGCAAAGTTTACACATTCATCCGTCTTATCACTTTTCTGGGACAATCGAGCAACGTATTGTACGTAATATGTGAGGATAAAATTGTGTTTAACGCACTTCAGGTCCGGAGGCAAACGGCATTTCTGCAGCATGTATTAACATCGCGTAGTACGGCTGCGCGCAAATTTGTACCATCGTTCCCTGAGTACCCCGAGAGTGTCTCTTAGAATATTTAAGGATCACTCGGGGAGCAGTCACGGAATACTCAGGGGACGCCCAAAGAGCACTCAGTGAACGGTCGTGCTACTAGAATCGGTTTCCCCTCTTGTCCAGGTACATCGTAGTAGGCATGTATTCAACGCCAACTTGTAGTTACCACAAATTCTTGGTGTAATCCCATCAGCTTTCAGTGGTCTCACCATTGAAGCCGCCCAGTTTGACGTATCAGCAGGCGTTATTATTTCTTTAGCACACATGGGTTGCAGTTTTTAGCGCACAGGTTCTCGTAAACCAAATAGAATGATTCGTCTCTTAAGGAAGATCGGGTCCTCCAGAGCTTCAAGTCTTAACTCCGGTATTCGCATTCTCCCTATGGCCTTAGAACGGTCCAGTATAAGTTGCTCAATGTCAGCGTCATTCATTGACGTCAGTATAGAAATGTCAAAATATAGTGGTCACAAAACGCTGAGCCCAGCAATGAAGGGACTTCGGTGTGACACAAAATGTTGACAATCAACAAGGCTAGCATGCGGCAACTTCACCGATACGAGGCAGCAGCCTGAGACAAACGATGAACGACCAGTTATACCACAGATGTTAACTTCTGTGGGCTTCAGAGCAGCATCAGGATAAAATGCAGCTAGGTCTGAATGCGAGATTATCGACTCAACACTACCGGTGTAAACAATGAAGTTTTCATGTTTACCAGAGACAGACACTAATGGTTTCAAAACATGAGGAGTGCATTGGGGCAGAAGATATACGGAAGTAGCAGAAACGTCATCAGCTTATCATTGTACGTTTGAATTTGAACTTTTCGTTGGGCGACATACATATCTGGGCTTAACTACCGACTGGGTATTGTTGAAAATCTGGAACGAAAACCAAAGTTGGTGTTCGTGTGGTAAAGCAAATCTCGGTTTATTAAGTTCTTATTGACTATTTTATAGACAAGACGCAGCAGAAAAATAAAGAATCACAACTGGTGATTGAGCTCTAGTTTATCCATTGGTCAGTTCGACTCGAATTGTGACTCGTTTGTTTTAACGCGTGACGCACTTAAACAACTTGTTTCACTCTGGTGCTCGTTATAACAAAATCGGATGCTGCAGCAGCGTGCTATCCTGACTGGACCCAGCGCTGACATACCAATCTGTTCGCGTTGTCGACAATGTTTAGCCGTAGCCTTCTCTGAATCACTGGTTGACTTCGTATCGATGCGTCTGTCCAATCTAGCCCCTTCACAGGTCTGACCAACTGTGTCACAGCCGGAGCACTTTGTCTTTCTCTGTAGACGCGAATGCTGGGAATGTTTGAGTCTACAAAATGCGCATTTCCCACTCCGCTGTGTAACTCAGTTCGCATTACTTCCTTTATAATACTGAACGAATAACCTTGGAGCAATATAACCAAGACGCGGGCTGAACCCGTCGTCTTGTTTGCGCCTTGGGTTTTTGTCTTTGGAATAATTACGCAGAACGTCACTCACATTCTGTCACTGTTCACACGCTTCACGAATAAACTGGAACCCTGTATTATGATTCCAGAAAAGTTTCTGTAAGTTGATACTAGCAACCAGACGACCACGTAGCTGATCCTCTAACTGGATATCTTACTCACACTTAACTGTGCTTACAATTGTAGGACAAAGTCACGGACCGATTTAGGTTCTCACCGAATCAGCGCGTTGAAGTAGGCTCCTTAAAATGCCACAAAATTCACTGGTTTGCAATGTTTGAGGAGTATCTTCCCTATCTGCGGATAGGAACCACTGATTAGTGACTCCGGGAGATTCAAGTTTTTAACAGAAGCATAAGCTTTCATGCGGATGAAGTGTATGAGGAAAGCAATCTTTTTCTCCTCCTTCAAATTAGATTTTTTATGGTGCCAGATTCCAAACCTCTCCGAATAATATTCTACTCTTCGATCATTTGTATTAGTGGATAATTGACCCACTCCACTGATATTTGTAAAAAAGCCATTGTAATTGAGATTAAATTATACAGAATAACGATCAAAGCATAGAGTTCGTTAAACGCTATCGGGCATCATAACAGACGATTGTTACATGGAAGCTGAACATTCCGGTTTTGTGTATTCGTTACACTGGCAAACCAACTTTTTGTAACGTGAAGACACTGGGGGGAAAGTGTTCTTCATAAGTAGGGGTCCTAACGATAAAAGGAGAAAACGGAAACAAGCATGAGCCAAAAGCCCAATAAGATGTGCGTACGACTTACACAAACAAAAACCAAAATGACGTCGGTAGGACGCTGCGTTACAAGGTGCATTGTTGAATCCCATATATTGATTGCACGGGGTAGTGGAATAGTAAAACGGTTGCATAACAAACGAAGACTAGGCATATCGTCATGATAAAGTAAAAGAGGCGACCAATTTTTTCGACCTCTTGCCAAAGAGGGTGAAGTTTACAGAAGCCATGAATATTTTGTACCAACAATTCCGTCGCAGACATTATATTATGCAAGTGGTAGGTAGGGAGGTTTTCATAGGCCCTGAGTTTGTTGCTGGCTATGTCGGTGGTTTGCGCGCACTAGCCAGTCAGCTTTTGATGCAGATAGACAACAATGCAAAGCTAAACTGTTCAACCAACCTCCTCAAAACAGTAAAAAAATTGCCTCACCACCTGCAGAAAAGATTGGCGGAGGTTGCTGGAAACATAAGTGAGTGTGGAAAGGAACTTAATCTTAACAGCCCGTTGGACAGAAGTATTGCAGGTAGACGCCCGGGTAACACGTTTTGTCACATTCTGTGTTGGCGGCGACATGCGCTAGACAAGGGGTATCAATTAGAATCGTGCCACTTTATGTGCCTAAGGTAAATACTTCTTGTGGGGAAATAATAAAGTTCATTCAAAGACGTCCAAGAGATTGGGTGCGTCCGCTTTGAATTCAGGTGTGGTAGCTAGGCGTTGAAGACTGTGGTCATCTTGGGTAGATGGGATCCTGTATCTTGACGGTAGACTCCGTTCGATGAATAGGGACATGAGGCACCTGATACTCCTGCCGCCGTACGGTGCTGCTGCAACTAGTGTGGTTCGTTATTTTCATGGTTCTTGAGGGTTCACCGGTGCCTGGCGTGCCCCCGCTAACAGAGGAGAGCAGTTGGTTTTCTTAGATGAGTGTCATCATTGTAAGAAAATACACACTAGGTATTGCAACCGGGACATAGCGTCGACGAAAGGTTATCCGCTCAGGTATTGCTGAGTGAATTATTCCCGTCCATACAGGGTAAGCATAGGAAGAAACGTGTCCAAAGATTACGGTTGCTTGTTTACCGGTTTGCTGACCCGTGTCATTCGCGGGACTATTCCATGCCCATAGACCTCTTTCTAATGGTATGAATACGACTTTGGGGAAGGCGAGACATGCCGGAGGCTATTTGTAATGACAACAGCTTCAACTTTATTGTAGCTGACTTGAGGCTAAAACGAAGGCCACAACATGTAGACCAATGTGTCTCGTAAGTCATACCATCGAATCGTGAGGTTGAGTTGTATTTCAATCTTCCAAATGCAAGTCTTTGACGCGGGGCCTGGAGAGGGGGGATTCAAACGGTGAGACGTGTCCTGCCTTCAGTAATACAACAACTAGTGAATGAGGAGCCACCTCTCACCTACAGGATGAATGTTCAGCATATCGCCGGCGACAAGAGACTAGTGTCTATATATGAAGATCCAGATAACCCTCATGAGGTACTTCCCGGTGAGTTGCTACCGTTGCACTCAATTGTAGACCTGATCACAGAGGAATTGGCAGTGCATGAGCGCTACACCATGTGCTAGAGGCAAACACAACACTTACCCTCAGTGTTTTGTAAGCGAGGGTGGCGTGAATGCCTACCCCAGTTACATGTTACCTCTGAGCGGTTATTGTCTTCGCGACGCCTTCAGCTAAGCGATGTAGATTTTCATGAAGCCCTCTCTATAGATATTTGGCTCCAAGGTTAGCATATAGAGATACCCCCTGTTCGTGAATGACACACACGTCAGGTTTCAGTGAGAATCATAGATAGTACTGTAATGCCGAACACCCGGACACCTGGTTTCCTTGAAGCGTTCCTGAAATACACGCCACAAATAAATTAAACCTGAGCAGCCGACGTCGACGAGGAAGATTAATCCTGTTGATCATCGGGCTACCAGCTCGAAAAACGAGACGACTGAGGGAGCAAGGTGTTGAATAGTTTAGGACTGAGTACAGGCGCAGATAAAGGTCGACGAAATCGCTTTAATTATGTGGAGACGGTCGTAAAAAAGCGCGTCCAAATAACAAGACCCCGAGGTACAACATGATTATCATGAACTAAATAGAAGATGAAAACAAACCTTGATGTCTGATCAACCAAATAGGCAAGCCCCAAGGTTAACGGTTCACGTGAATGTGACCAAACTAACAGTCCCGTAGTGGCGGAGCGATCGAGCGCAAAATGAAACCAGGGTACATATTAACAAAAACGCAGCAGTGGAAAGTAAGGATGGGAAATCTACGTGAGAATAGGTTTCCACAAATAAACCAAATCAAGGTTCAGTGAGACGTCGGGATTAACGTTCTTGGAAGAAACGATTTATCGCGCGCGCGATTCGCACGGTTATTCCGGAGTTTGCAAGGAAGGCTCGCATTCTCTTCTAAGTTTTTGAGTGTGAGAAGAAAGATCAACGTTATGGGAGAGAATGAAATCTTTGAGGGATTTCTGGTGTAATTCATATCGAAGTTTCTAATTTTTCCTGTTTATTTCCCNCAGTCCCGTAGTGGCGGAGCGATCGAGCGCAAAATGAAACCAGGGTACATATTAACAAAAACGCAGCAGTGGAAAGTAAGGATGGGAAATCTACGTGAGAATAGGTTTCCACAAATAAACCAAATCAAGGTTCAGTGAGACGTCGGGATTAACGTTCTTGGAAGAAACGATTTATCGCGCGCGCGATTCGCACGGTTATTCCGGAGTTTGCAAGGAAGGCTCGCATTCTCTTCTAAGTTTTTGAGTGTGAGAAGAAAGATCAACGTTATGGGAGAGAATGAAATCTTTGAGGGATTTCTGGTGTAATTCATATCGAAGTTTCTAATTTTTCCTGTTTATTTCCCGATAGTGCCCTTGTTTCCCAGCGTGTTGTTCAATAATTATCGCTTGTTTTCTGTTCCTCTTTTCTCGAAAATCTGCTGCCCAGCTGTTCGAACATTCTCAGACATCCGCCCTATCACCGACGCGGCTAATCTGGATCTAGGCTGTTTGCAGACGTTTTTCTCAAACTAGGCGCACCGCTAAGAGCCACTGTGCACTCGGCATTATCAGTGTTCCGTGCATGTGCTCTTTTGGTCATCAAATCTGCCTACCATTTGATTAAAAGTTGTCATTTCGCAGTTGCGGTAATCGGGCCGGTCCACCTTAACAGGCTTGATGCTTGAATGCGTTCACCCGGTTACCATTAGTTTGGAGCTTTCCCATAGAACGCCATATGTTTTTACGCTGCTACTCTACTTCTGTCTGCGAGGGACAGTCCTGTTCCCCCTTCCCAACAGTTGATCGTTTATCCCTAGCTGACCCACACTGGTTATTATGCCAGAACACTACAAAAAATTTTCCGCCATTAATGCCTCAGTATATTCTTTGTCGGTGCCTTTCTTCCAAGGATTTCCTCAATCTTCACTGGCACGTGTCTTGGGCCGATGAATTGTCTTCTGTTCTATATGACTTTGATACACTTTGTACCTCTAGAGCTAAGCAGGGACCATGCCCTGGGATAGCTCTAAGAACGGTAGTAGCCCCACCGAAAAACAGGAAATGTGCGTCCAGTTAAAGTTCATTAGTTCAGGGCTAAACTTCCTTAAGAGGTCGGAAGAAAGGTCTGTGATTAATGATACTGTGGGGCCATCTGGAAGGACGGATGCAAACGTTCGCCCTTCCAGCCAGTCATCCAGACCTCATGGTGATTATGTGTTTAACTTAGTCTTCAGTGTAATCCTGTCAAGAACCGAGCTAGAACCCTTCGGAGAGTCGTCCCTGAGATTTTCTGAGGTAGTCGGAATATTCGAACGACGATTTGGGAAGCCCCATGAAATTATCCAGTCTGTCACCAACGACGTGTTTAGCGACCCGAGGATCGCCACGGGAGACACCGGGGGCCTCCAATGTTCAGTCACTCAGTCGAAGGGATGTCAGTTGACGCTGTACCAACTGAATTATGCACCTGAGTTAAACTGACAGCCAAACTTCTGCATTATGTGAATGGATTTCCTCATTCTATGCAAGATTGGTGGGTAGAGGTGGCAGACTCCATCATAAACACCGAGTGGTTGCCTTCCAACGAATTACTTGAGTTTTTGAAGGGGCAAGTTCCAGTTGCTGATAGCTTGTGTGTCCGACCCATTGTCCGATATGTCCAGGGCCGCATCAGCAGAAGTGAGGCCATGCACTTCCGCTAGGAGCGTCAACGAATACAATGTGTCAACCTTTATTAGGACGGTGGATATGCCACACGAATATGCAGTATGTGGTGGCGATCGGGATTTGCTGAATTGCCGCAGTTTGAAATTACATCACTGGAAGGACGACGTGAGGTTCTAAAACAGTGTAAACGCCGCTTTGGTTGCTTACTGCTAAGGTAGACTGCCCAATATTGCAAAGTCTCTGTACAGTTTTCCACGGCATCGATGTGGATGGCAACATCACACTTTGATGTATGTGGGCCCGGCACCTTCCGCGATTAAACTCAACGTGATGGGGTCCTGCTGTGAAGCTAACGCCTGGAATGATAGGTGAGTTCATATTAGCTACGTGCCTATCCGATTAACTGGGACAGTCCAAGAGATTGAAACGTGTGTCATTCTAGACAACGGGTCCCATTCCACACTTGCAGATGAGATCTTGCTGAGCGATTAGGGCTGCCAGCATGCAAACGAATGCCTAGAATTCGTATATTGAATTGGGCAAATACCAGTAAATGTCAAGAGCCGAGTCTGGAAGTTAAGTTGTTGGATGATGGGAGTAGGATCGGGGTCGAGAAGAAATTTGCTGTCAAGAGTCTTATGGTTGAACGGGCCGGAATTTCATCAGTGTATGGCATTCAGCATTGGCCCTACGTGGCAGTTTGTTTACCATCTTCTAGAAGAAAAGTACCGTAGGCTTACAACCAGGCTACGATATAACGGATGCCATTTTATTTTTTAATCAGTAGGCAGGAGCAGGCATCAAACACATGTTTTACGCTGACGACTGCTTCGTGCAGGTGTATTACATGAGATTGCCAGCAGTGCCGAGACTGATTTATCAAAACACCTTTCCTAGGTGAATTTGACCTGGTAAAGCGTGCGTCCAGCGTAACCGAGGCGTTGGTAGATATACCAATGAACGATGAAGTATCTGTATAAACGAAAACAAACCTAGATGTTCGGAATCGTCAGAAAGCTCCTAGGTTCAAATGGTAAACGGTACATGAATGTTCAGGTTTGGAATGTGGCTGGTCAAAAGTGTTCCATAATGCTGGGCCCTTCGCGTGAGCTGAGACTGGATCTGATGCGTGAATCTACCGTTCGACTGGAGCAGCAGAACGCCTTCAGTGAGAACTGTACAAAAACACCCCGAAGGCCGACGGACTACGCCGCACCGACTGAAGAGTGTTAACATAAACAATGTCCTGTTTCTCACTGGAAAGGTGTCAACCAGCCCATCTCACGGTACTTGGGTGGTGATAGCGTCACCCCGTGGGGTTCTCGGATATATGGTTGTCCGACACCACTATGAGACCGAAGGTCAGATGGGAGATAGTCACGTGCTATCGTCCATCCGCAGATTTTGGATTGTCAAGTGCATGACTAGTGTGCACCGGGTTCTGCTAAAATGTATGGAATGTAAAATGTTGTTGGCAAAGACGTGCTGACAAGTGATGGTTCTACTTTCTGTTGATCGCACAACGGTTGGCGATGCTCCGTGTACAGCTTGTGGCGCGATCTATTTTGGAGCTCCGGAGGTTCAGATGGGAAGAAGCGTCTGTGAAAATGACTGTCTCTTCATCTGCTTAAGGACAAGAGCTGAACATTCGGAAGTGACACAATCGACACCAACGGATCCATTATTATGGTTGAGAGAATTTTCTACAATGCAACCAAGGGATTCGAGTTTTTTCCATATGAGTTGAATGAATGTCGTGTTGAAGTCATTCTTTATTAGCTACCCCTCACTACTCTTTCCAAAGATTGGCTATGCCCTCTACCGCTGGAAAGTGAGAACTCAAATTATTCACCATAAGGTTTCATATGACACCGCGTGAACTCGAGCCGTTAGAGAACCATTCAGCACAACTGTTAAAGTGGCATTTCATACCAGTATTCCATCACCGAGTGGTGTTTTACAAAGAGCCGGCGAACAGATTGCTTGTCTTTAGTTATTCTCTTCCCGTTCATCCTTCTTCTTACATTCGAAAACTTAGAAGAGAATGCGAGCCTTCCTTGCAAACTCCGGAATAACCGTGTGAATCGCGCGCGCGATAAATCGTTTCTTCCAAGAACGTTAATCCCGACGTCTCACTGAACCTTGATTTGGTTTATTTGTGGAAACCTATTCTCACGTAGATTTCCCATCCTTACTTTCCACTGCTGCGTTTTTGTTAATATGTACCCTGGTTTCATTTTGCGCTCGATCGCTCCGCCACTACGGGACTGTTGGTTTGGTCACATTCACGTAAACCGTTAACCTTGGGGCTTGCCTATTTGGTTGATCAGATATCAAGGTTTTCTGTTATCTTTTTCTTTTTTAGTTTATACTGATGTTCTGATACCTTCACACCTCATTGTTAATAGACTTGTCAATATGACCATCCTTGCTTATGGGACTATACCTTTTGCTCAGTGGACTCAGTAGTTGCTCTTTCTCACCGGTCACGCTGATGATTGTTCCTATACCGGCAACGGCATGTTTGGCTTCACTTATAACGTTGGATAAATCGGTCTAGATTTTATAAGTGCTTGTGCGTATAGTACTCCTTTGCTTCCCTCTTCAAGTGAGAGAATTGGGTGAGAAACTGTTTAAGCGGGCTATGTTGTTCGTTGTCTTCTATTTTATAGGTTAGTTTGTTGGCAATCAGTCCAACGTTGAGCTTAAATTTATCCCCAATCAAATGACCGATAAAGTTACATCAACTGGACAATTCACACATGAGACTTTTCTTTCAGTGCATGTCCGTTGGCCAAGAAGGCTGCACGACCGTCTTATCAATGCTTTTTGACAGTCAGACGGTTGTCCTTTACAATATCAATGATTATTGCTCGTCGCACTAAGTCGCGTTTTCCCCAGGTACGCAATTATCGGACGCGAAAAGCAAAAGGCCGTTGAGGAGAGAGACCAGATCTTTAGTCGACGAAATATACAGGCTGTCTCTGAAAGCGCTATAAAAGGCACCGGCACGCGAATTTGCTAGAGGGGCTAGAGACCGGCCGTTGAGGAGCGAGTAAACCGGAGGAATGTGACACGTGTGTTCTTTGGGTTCGCGCCACGGTCACATGACTTGTAGACAAACAATAGGACAGCGCGCATCATGCGAGCTTTCTTAATAGCCTAGGTACAATATGCAACTATGAGTTTTGGAACTATTGTACACACCGTGCAAAAGGCAGGCCAGTGAAATCTCCAGGCCGCTACAAATTGGCTCTTCGATATACAGACCACAGACGTTAGCACGAATTCCACGGTTAGTTTCAGGTTAACCCTGGAACGAAAAGTTGATGATTTTGATGGCAGTATATGGCCATCCATGCCATGTATCAATGGGAAAACACCACTAAACTGCTCGGCTTTGGTACACAATACCAGTTTGAACAGTGATCCCTATCGTGTCTCACGTTTGCATTCTTACAGAAGACTCAGCGTTCGTGAGCTGAGGACGGTTTGGAAATCGGTGTGAAGCTCAAGTTTTTCTGCGAAATTCAACTCAACTTTTGAAGAAAAGGTATGTTGCTACTCCTATGAGACTGAATTTTTTCATATTCGAAAAATAACTTCTCAACTCAACGTAAAATTCACTATTCTGTTGCATTTTTAATAGCTATCATATGATCGAACTTCCGCACCTTTCTTTTAGCAGCATCAACAGAATTCAACGATTTTCGGAACCGAAACACGCCACACAATTACAATCCCAGTATTTTTCTTTAATAAAATACCTTTATCTCAAAGTTTATATATGTACTTCCGCTGTACGTATATGAATGAGCCTGTGTGGCATACGGGTTGCTTGCCGAAGGCCGTTAGAATGCACTCATCTTCTCGTGATTCGGTACTGTTTAGCCACTGCTTTTTGCAGTTAATGAATGATGCAAATTTACGAGGCTCGTTACACCTAAATACGCCGAGTTCGATCAATGAGCTGAAGTCACGAATTAACTTGCAAAGGATGAGTGGCTTTTTCTGCAAAGTGTACGGCAATGGACACTTTGTTTTACCAATTAAATTTTTTCAAGGTCGTTTCTGATTGGCGATTATTTGTCATTTACTTCATGTTTCCGTGAAAATGCACGGGAGACGAAGTGCTCCTGAAAGTAAGTAACCACGCATAGTATAACGTTGAGTGTGATACAAATGGCTGAAATGATTGCGACGTCCAGTTCTGGTGGAGTTCAGTGCATTTATGCTGATACGGTAAATTTCGGGTTACTGTGACAGTGGGGTTCGGCGTATGCCTAAACCAAACGACCTAGTGCAAGGTTTTCTCGCAGGTTGAGAATAGATATTTGAGAGTCGTGCTGTTATTTTAAGACAAACAAAGACGAATCAATGTTTCATGCATTGGGTCATACAATCGTATGTTTCCCTTTAGGTAACTTAAGGAATATGATACTACTGTTAAGGCCACTTTGCAGCATGCTGGATTAACTTACGGTTTCTCACGGTTATCATTTCCGTTGAACGGTGGACGGAATGGACCAACAAAGTGATTTTTGGAGTAGTTTATACCCAGCCGGCACGACTGTCCTATGAGTGTCGCGAGAGTTTCTTATGCGCGTTCTATGAGCGTGCGTGCCCTATGGGAGTTTTTGACGCAACATATGATATAGTGCCTTTACCAATTCTGCAATTGGTTCAACGATTGCACTTTTGACAGCTAACTGAGCTTTCCCACCAATATCACCACCCTCCAGCTATTGCTAAATAATCTAATGGCGTCTGATGCCAACAAATATACGGCATACTCTGAGACTTTATTTATATAGCAAAATATACAGTCTCAACCGTACGATCAAGGGTAGTCATGTCCTTGCTTTTTGGATCCATGTGGCGATTTGACTTGGTCTTAGGTAGCCGGGCATATCTTTCTCTAGCTTTCTGGATCCACCTTTGTAGTTCCTCTTCCGCGGCCTCGCGTGGAAAATCGCGAAAATTTGGTGCACGATAGCATCTTATGCACTGTAGTTGATGGCGTGCGGACAAGCTTACTGACAATTAGTTTTGATGGGAGTGTGGGTACAAACGAGAACTTCTTATTAACCTCTGATGACGGTTGTATTGATCATGCACTGCAGTGGCGGAGGTGGGGGAAGAATAATCCACTTCTGCATTGTACGCCCTTCTTTTAGATACATTGATGTCATCAACTGTGGAGTCTGGCCTAAAAATGTGCTTACTGGACAAGGTCGCCAGATAACCTTTAACACTCTCTTGACGCGTCTTTCAGTGTTTTCCATGTTAACTGTAACGTCAGATGTTGGCAACTTGTACAATTCCCCATGGATTCTTACGAGACGCATTGTGGTTGTAAGGTCGTTTACAAGAGAGTGAGTGAGTGTAAGTGAATATTACTAGTGATCCCTGAAACTTTTACTGTATATTTTTTGACGGCGGTGGTGCCAGTGGACGCTGTGATAGAAAATAACGTATTTGCTTTGACCCCATTCGTGGCCAACGCATTTTATATTGGGAAGTGAACCACAACTGGTGAGCAGTAGTGACTGATCTCTCCTCAAACTCAAAAACATGGTGCAGCTGGAACTAACGGTCCCTGTAATTGTGGTGTATTCAATGCGGGCAAGTAGTTGAACAGTTAGTCGATGCTTTATTTTGTGCAAACTATGACAAACAGCCAAGTGGTCATTCAACTTGAGGCGTAGATATTCGAAGTAAATGTCCGCAGCACTTTTCCGACAGGTGATGGATGATAAACGACAGCACTTAAAGATGTTTAAATCCACGGATTAGATGTATTTTTGAAAGAAGAAAACGTCCAACCGGGCATAGCGACTTAGTAGAATTTGTTCGCCGTAGATGAGTTCTAGGAAAGCTGGCGCACCGTTCACTATTGCGTAGTTGTTAAGCACTTTATCTGTGAAGTGTGCTTTCAAGTAAAACACTCGCATCTTGGTTGCACGGCGACAAGGAACAAGGAAACAGCACATTATCCGATAGTAGTTTTATTCAAAACATAAAGTCATGAATTTCAACAATCCTGCAAAACAGCTGCAAAGCTGGCGTGGTTGGACAAAACGCCATTCGCCTCAAACTGGATAGCAATTGTTTCTCACTAGTTTCCAGGACAGTAATCACCTCCACCGGTGTGTTTGCGCCAGCAATCTTATTGCTTTCTCTCGCTGACAAATCTCAATCTAATTATGGCAATATTAACTGAATCAGACCATCATCTTTGTCAGGAACAATTGCTTTCTGCTCATGAACGTTTTCCATCTTGTACATTTTTGAAAGACGGTAGATATTAGATCGCGAGAACACACGGGGCCTCTTAGTGTTGCAGTTTTAAAATTCATGGGTGATAGATTAAACAAATTGGACGAATGCAAACAAATATTTCAGAAAAAATGATATCCGGCATTTTTCTGCATTATTTGTAATGCGTAACATTGAGTAGTTATTTAACATGCAAACAAATGGTCAGGCGTTTAAACAAGGGTTTATACGACCGTCCTGCAGGACACACAGAGGACACCAATAGAACAGTCGACCATCATGTGTAAATCCCATGTGCTGCCTTGGTGGTTGTGCATGCTAACAACTCAATTCATCTCAAGTGAACTCTGGGACAAGCACTTGTAATGCAGACTGGGTTTTTCTGCAATCTATACCTACTCGTCCTAACAGAATATCTTCTCGCTAATTTATTGTAAGTCGACTGTATGCAGGCTAATTATAACCCCGCAGTGACTTAGAAAAACATTACCACCGGAGTGAACTATGTCTGAATATAACGAAATACGGCACATAAATTGAGTCTTGTAAGAATCTTATTGGATTGTTTTATTTGATACGCAATTATTTCAGTTCCACGGTGATACACATGCCCAAATAGTAAAACGGTTCAGGGCCCGCGCGTGCATCGCAAGACTAAAGGCCGGCAGAAAGCGGGCGGACAGTGGGCATTTGGGCTATAGCCTTGCGCCGGCTCCGCGCCGCCAATGGTGTGCGATGAAAAATTGATTAGCAACGCTTTTCAGCTTTCCCAGCTTCGGTAATTCCATTGAAGTCGAGTTCGCTAATCATTTTTGACAATTTTGAAGCTGTTGAGCCTCTCTTTGACAAATTATGAGAGAAATATTTGAAAGTAGAGGGTTTTACGTGGTCTATTTAAAGTAGTATTTGTCAGGAACATATGTACATGAAGCCGTCAAATTTTTTCGCCAGCAACCCTAATTTTTCCATACGATTGGCAGAACGCTGAGGTATACAGAGGGTTAGAATGAAAGACCAGTTAAAAGAGAGTGTTGCAACGAGGAGTAAGAGGCTGCAAATCTACATGTATCTTTGAGAAAGAGCTAACATGGTGCGTAAAATTCTTATAGACATTATAATATTACTATGGACATATGCAAGTTCATATCAAGTAAACGGAGTTTGTCCACCGAACTCGTAAAGTTTTTGAACATGGACCATAATAATGCAAGTTTTATGTGTGTATTTGAAATTTCACATTTCCTGATTACTCAAGATAGAGTAAAGGTAGAATACTAGTCAGGACGTATTCTTCATGTAATTCATATTGGGGTGAACGATGTGAGTTAATCGCATCCATGCTCCAAAGTATATACAAAAACGTTCAGTTTCATTCGCACCCAACTTACGCATCCCGAAGGCGCAACAATAAGAAAATGCCTAAAATTATAATAGCGTTTGAATAGAGCTCAATGAATTAAATGCAAATGAGTACCCAGTTTTCAAAATAAAATTGGCTGACTTGCCTATGCATAACGTATAAGTTGGATTATCATTTCAACATTTCACCCATTGCCCGCCGAAATCTGCGAGATATCGGCAGTTTCCGACAGACTGTGTGCTACATAGTTGATCAAAGACGCGTTGACTAAGTCAGAACAAACTGAGATTGTAAACATATAGCTACACTCAAAGTCATGGAGTTTATTGGGCTTTCATTGAACGTATTCACAAATCATGCACATTATTTTCGATTGATATACAGATTTGCTACTACGCATATTGGGAAATTCACGACAGTCTCTAAGGGAGAGCTTGGGAGTTTTAACAGCATACACTATTGCCGGAATGCATTTCACAGTTTGGGAGAAATAAATAACTAAGGGACTGAATTATAACTAAGAGTGGTGAGATATATTACCTAAGTTCAACAACTCACTTCAACTCCGTGTGATTGTAGGTCAATCTGCGATGTTTGTGTGGTATAAGTTGCGATTTCTATGCATAGTAATTACGATCGTATGAGCACAGCTGACTTTATATTTACTCACTGTGTTGGAGCGACGGTTCAGTTTTCGAACAAAATAGGAGAGGCTAGACGAGTTCATCCGAAACTGAACAAATTATTATCTAAGAAAGTGGAGCAGCTAACCACAAGGTTTAGAAGGCTACACATGGGATGTCGCCGGCAAACGTGGTTAACCGAAAACGTTTTGCTGGAAGGGTACAGCTGCTAGTAACTAGGATGATGACTGTAATGAAAAGAATCCCTAAAGTGAAATATTGCGACGGCTTAACGTATGTTGTATTAGAAGGAGCACTTCAAGAGGGAATCTCGTAGAAACACTAGACATGATGGGGAATTTCAGACATTAAAAAACTGATCCATTAAAGCTTGCACACAGGCTTTCAAGGACGCATTTGTGAGCCATTGAAGTTTGGGGTCGGAGCGTGCTCACGCCCGGGCTTTTCCCCTCAAGGAATCATATGTTTTCGAAATAAGCTGCTTACTCCTGTTGTCAGCAGCAGTATAGCTGCTACTTCCAGCTAGTTGCTAGGTATCCCTGAAGTATCTATGCTCCCTGGTTCTACAAGCAGAGCTTATCCCAAGTGTCTAGCTCGTTTTTAGTCGCAAGGATGGTTGTGGGTTTGACTGAGTGATTGTACTTGATCAAGTCTGAATGGTGTGTGTCGGATTGAGGTTTTACGTGACTACATATGTTTGGTTTTATGCCGTAGAAAGTATAATGTGTGCATATATACCGGTGTAGTTATGACACGGGCAGGTAACAACATCGCACAAAAGTACGTCCAACATACTGGCCTTGATATTACGCAAACTCTATCCAGGTAGACGTGCGAACGATGGGCTTGATTCATAAGTTCCAATCCAGACAGCACAGCTCTAATATTTTCAATCATATTAAACTCTTACCACCAATCTGCCACTCCAACATTCCTTCTCTCTTTTCCACCACATAAGGATGGTCGTTTTGAATGGAAAGAGTCATTTCTTGTTACGGCAAACTTAGTTCATTCCATAGCTATTTTACCTCAAATCCATCTGAAATTCTACGTAGAGGGAATATGGGTTAAAATTCATGTTGTGGTGGCAAAGTTCAGTGATATACCTGGAGCACAGCTATTAGTACATTGCTTACGGTCCTCCGATATAATTCGGCAGTAATGGTAAGAATATAGATGTTCCCAAATACACAACCCATTATGACTGGTGCAACAGTCGGTCAGTTCTGTACAAAATGTCCGCAAAAGAAGTCGAGAATTACTAATAGTCGCTCATACAGACTCTTCTATGTATAGCATTGGGTTGCCGGTGGAAAAATTGTGCACGGACTGAAACTCTGAGAAATAGCAATTTTGTTTGCGATTGTAGGAAGAAAAAGCTTTCGTTATTTGGCGTTTGATGGGTTTCATAAAAAGCAACTAATGGTTACGCTGTCTAAGAAAACAATCGAAAAATCAAACTGTCCCACAAAACATGTTGGTAAAGCGTGCTCAATCAGAAAGAATGCGAACTACATTTCTTTTGTTACCGCTTGTGCGGAAACTATAAAAATGCCACTACTAGATAATATATTTTGGCGGCTTGTAAGATAATGTTGCCGTTCAGCCGTTGATTCTGACGCAGACTCAAATAAATGAAAGACTCAGTTGACTAAAATGTCTACGTTAAACCGGTTTCATGGCTGAATATGTCAACCTCAGCTGGAATACCAACTGAGCCGCTTCTTGTGCACCACGGTGATGACCGGAATTTACCCTAAAGGCGTCTTACCAATCAAAACAGAACTTATAAGACTGACGAATGCCTTTCGTCAGAAACCATAATGAAATCAACATAATATATCATAAATGATCAAATCCTACCACCTTCAATTGGAATATACTTGAATATAGTCACGTGTCTGGAAACTGCACACCTGCTCATGGGGCTTTATCTCGACAGATCGAATAAGACTACATTTTCATACTTGTGTATACTTGTGAAATCAGTGTCGGCAAAACATTTCTCTCGAAAATTGTAAATCACTGTTCCGGCCTGGAAATCTCAACATTCAGAATGATCAACAACCAAGAAAACACTTGTTCTTAGATGTGTAAGAAGACGCCACATTCAACTGACAGAGTAACAATGAACACTTTTGCCACTTTTTACTCTTCTCTCTATCATTTCAGGGTTCTCAAACTTTTACAAATAAATCTCATCAACTGCCAGTAGATAATCTCTGGGTTGCTTGATATAGGGCATGTAACAGAAAAACTTTGTGGCTGCTCTCAAAATTGGGTAGCGTTTTCAGTCAACCTCTTTCACAAAGCGTCATAAGACTTCAATTTTGTCTGTGACGTAGCCCGGCTCGCGGCAAAATTCACCATCAGCTGAGCTTGTTTCACCTTGACCTCAGAGTTTTGTAATTTTATGATTAGGAGTTTTTGAAGAGAATCCGGAGAAGGTGGCGACAGATTGGTAAAAGCGTAGAAATCAAATTTTCCAAGATGTTTTTTCGCCAAAATCAATAGGATTTGCATACATCCAACGCGTATATATAGACTGATATATTTAGTTTCATTTGATGGGTTGGAGTCATGGCGGAAAAACAAAACAAAACACGGGTTATTGCCAAAAAATTATGGCCGTTTTCAATGCAACTGGTAGTGTTGTAAATGCTTGGTAAGTGTTTTAAACAGATCTTCACTACTGATTCGGTAATCACTTCATCATTTGCAGTACTACAAAAGCTACTGATGTTCCATCTCTGGCACGAATAAGGAGGTGAAATTCTACTGAGGAGCACTAAATTAAACTAGTTCAAAAGCTTCCTCGGGTTTCATTAATGGGTCAGCATATGTCTACAGTTCACAGCACTCAAGTATTGGTTGTCTGTGTACTTTGGCGAGACGACTGTAATTTTCAGTTGAGTGGACATTTGTCTACTTATGCCAAATGTCACTGACGTGTAAAGGGTCAAACTCATTCGACAACTGACCGGCAGGTGTTAGGTGTAAAAAGAAACGCCCACTATTATTTTTGATGATATCATAATCTTTCAGAATGTCGTGAAAAGACCTTGATCAGCTGACTTCGGCTGACTGACTGGAGATCTATGGGTGACGTTGTGGGTCTCATCTGGGTTGCTGTGTGGTCTTATCTTCTCGCTAATCAGCAAGTGAGGCTGTTACTGATTGCACCATCCTGGGTCCTATTAAACCAGATGTTGTTCCGTCATCTTCTTACAATATGCAGTTCGCTCAAAATATTCCGTTGCACAACATCAGGTATTGGAGTATGCAAGCATGATTTGGGTCTGGTTATGCAGTGTGACTTAGTGACGAAGAGTTAAAAGTGGTCAAGTAAAGGGCCACGAGTGGGATGTGATCACCGGGACGAACGATGAAATGCTTCAAGCAGATTCGTGACCGAGTTCCTTTCATGGGAAAAACCGGTTTGAATGTTATTCTTTTGTTCTTTACTAGTTGGTGCTTTGTTGCTCTCACCATAATGATATTGAGGTATTTCCATTTGGATGTTACTACTCGGTAAAATCTTGACTAAGCTACACAGCAGTAGTTACTTGGAAAAGCAGCTAATTCAATTGCATCGTAATATTTAGCATCCACATGCTTTTACTCGAGACCTACTTAAAATAACCTATGTCAGTGCGTGGAAAATTGTGCATGAATTAGACAGTAAGTCACTGATTGCATGAATGTGTCCGTCAGCTTTGGCTGTAGCTTGAACCAAAGGGCTAATGGAGTTAATTTGTTTGTACTTGAAAATGGTATTTCACGATGTTGAAAATAAAGGTTGACAAACATGACAAGTTGTTCTCATAAGGTATAAATGTAAGTTACTCCGTAGATTGTGCCAAACCAATGGAAAGCTCCAAATCGTTTGAGCTGATCATTGTCTTTGGGGTGATCGTATTCAACATGCCTCCAGCTGGAAGAAGTTAATTTTTGTGGACATGGCTTTTTGGTGCTTGCTCTGAACATAGAAATGTTCGAGTTCAGTCCTGCCATCTGAACCTGTCGAGTCTCCTCAAGAGGCTTCTTGCTATATCACACATTTACTGCGTTGATGACTTTCAGATGGTAAGTAGCTTGCCCCAGAACGTTGAAAAGTCAGAAAATCCTACGTATTTTGGTTTGATCCCGTCTTGGGTTATTTCAAGTTCTGCGGAATAAGAACAACGAATATAAGGAATAGTAGATTCCATTAAGTTTGATCTGATTATGGTTTTGGATTATTTACTGACTGAATAATTTCACTACCAGTTATGTTGGAGAGCACTCCCGGCTCAATGCTAGTGTCGTCTTTGGAACAGATTGCTCTTGTGCGACCAACGAGACAATAGGGTGCGTCTTACTTTTGTTTAGATGGTATAAGAATAATGCACTCAGTCTGCCGTCGGTCGCACTTTGACCTAAAATAAATGAAAACTTTAGCCTGCTGCTAGACGATCTGATTACGTTGTTCGTTTGGTAGCAAAAGGTATTACGTGATTCCCCCTCTTGATGTGAATTCACTGGGTGTGTGGTCATGACTGAAGGAACTGAAAACCGTCGGTAAGTAAGTGGAAGCATCAACTTTACGATAAGAACTATACACTTAGTGATAACAGAGAAACTTGTTTCTAATTAACTATCCAGACCTTACGTTTCCAGGTTTTCCGTTGACAACGTTAACAAACAGTAGACCCTGTAGTAATTCATTAGTGGTCTGGTTATCTGGCCCAATTCTTTACTGGGGTTTAACGTTGAATTCAATAGTTGACAGTAGATTTCTCAGAACTATCGCAGCAATTACCGGTTCGACATTGATCTGTCGTTAAACGCCTCAATACAGCTAGCGTTATGAGTAAGAGGCAAGGATGTAAATGACGAGGTTTGTTCTGCCAAAATCTGATAACTGTCGTTCAGGTTTACGTACACTTACAGCTTGTACAAACTAGAAGGGCAAAAGCGTCAAAGGTGTTGACGCACTAGCTCCAGATGCTCGCCCATTGACTCATCAGTATCATAGAAGGGACGTAAATTTTGAAGTTACCCTTATTGTGCATTTATGCCTACAGATTTTTGGTTGCCCAAACAGATTTAGAATCACGAGGTCTAAACATGAAGTCGTCCTACAACACTCGCCTGAAAAACTGTTATCTAAGACGTACTGGGGCACTAGCCTTTATAAATTTCAGGCCCCACATTTTGGCTGTTCTTTAAGCAATTAATTTGGGTATATTCTGGTAACAGTTGTGGCGTTTTGCCTTACCATCCTTCCCAGTCTGGAAACACTATGATGGTTGCTCTGTCACGTCGGGTGATCAGAAACTTGTCATGTTTAATTGGCACTCCCAGGACAATGCGTCGTGTACTAGTATGAGTTCGTCCGCAATAGCTAACAATCAGATCAATTTGAAACTTGTCTCTAAGCAAAATGAAAACTGGAGCTGACTAGCAGTTGTGAGTAAAAATATTTCCATGCAGGAAGTTTGGGGGTGGTATATGGCTGGAGCAAAACAAGGGGAATAAAACTCGGTTTTGTCTGTGAAAATTGATTAATTACATTGTTGTGTACGAGTTCCTCATAAAAAGCATTTGACAAAATGGCTACCAAAATGATAGTTCTGTAGTCAAATATGAGCGGCGTTTCACTTGTAAAATCCGAAGTTCAATCTGGTCCCCTCATTCAATGTACGGCAGAACAGTAATTGATCAAACCTCAAGGAGTTAACTTTATCGCAAGATTACCTGGTGAAATCAGCGGGAATACACTGTCTTCTGCTGAGGTAATCGAGCAACTTAGTGGTTTGAATAGCATAGTCAAATTCAGATTTCTTCATCTCTACATTCTTACCATTACAATGTGTGCATTTGGTAGAAAAACAAAAGAAATCGAAGCCTAACTGAAATGTATTAAGACATATTATTGGGTGGGCCGTGATTGACGTCTACATTCAAACCCCTAGTCGGAAACGTTAATATTCAATCGTTTTCAGGCACATACCAACGTGGTCTCATCAACAGAGCTTCGGGACATCATAGAATATACAGTTTATGGGCACTCAGCAGGATAGAAAACGATGGAGCGATATTGGCGGTGGGGCTCGTGGTTGAGACAGGCTCTGTTGCAGATGAAGCGGCGTTCCTTCCTAATTGAGTATCGTTCAGTGGAGGGTGAGCTACTACGCCTTAGCCTTAGCTCCTTAGCCCAGACTTCGGGGACATCATTTTATGCCGATACAGAAACAATTACTTTGATAGAACAAAAAGAACGCTTAAAACCAGGACAAGACCACCTGTCCGAAAATGGCCAGATCATACATTAGTCCACGCATTAGTGTATGACATGCAGTCAGGAAGGAATGCAGTTGTTTCCGTTGCTAGGCACTTCACAGCCACATGCCACAATGCCAATAATGTATTATAATTTGCTGTCCTGCCAATTATTGGCAATTAGAAAATTCTAGAGTATGCAAGTGTATCATCAGTAATCCGTCGGTAGATTGTTCTATGTGCTCCGAAACACCCGAGTGCTAGTCAATGCTTGTTGTGGATTTGACGGTGAGTGGCCCTCACGTTTCAGCTCGATGTATATGTTGAACTAGTCCGTATGAGCTGACTTATTTTGATATCAAATCAGGAACAATGATAAGATTGTGCGGAGTGAATTGATATCTCACTTAGTGTCTTCTGGTTATCCTATCCAAATATCTCGAAGAGACTATTCAGATTTGAGACACAACCCGAATAAACTAAACATTCTTGGGTGAAATTATTATGCTGATGAGGTGCAACTCACTTTACTTACTGTGGTCTTGACAGTTTGCGAAGTTAATAGGTTAAGTCATGTTTTGGAGAGATCAGTCAACCGGTGTTCAGTAGTACACCAGAGACGGTTGGTCATGTTCAGCTATGGGGTTTGGGTCATTCAAATTCACACTGCTTATTGATGAAAACCTATTGAGGTGTGACATTTAACCTTATTTTGTGGCTTGAATGTTAATGCTGTCTGGCTGCGCTACCTTTGAGACAGTTAAAGATAATTAATAGATATGACAGAAGCCGCGTGAAGGTTGTTCCGTGGATGACGGTTCACTTTCATTTACCATTTGATTGTCTGTTACTAGCACGCAGTCAATCCAATTTTGATAGGTAGGCTTTAAACTGGAGGGTTTCAGAATTGGTTTCCATCTTTCTTACATCTTAACAGCAAGCCAGGTTTTGTAAGTCTCACCACGGCTATATGGCAGCTGAGGCTCACTGTTAATCATTGGTGATGACTTTGATTTCAAATAAGTTGAATATGAACAGACAAGTTCCTGCTTGCACAAACGATTACCGAAATTAACACATCAGTATGAGCGAATGTGCATATTTGGAATAGAATTTAGCGAGGTAGTGATGCCGGAGTCGTAATCTGGCAAATTGTTTCTCCTGTGGCAATCTTAATCGGTAAACGTAACATTGCTCACTTTTTGTGAATTCTTGGTAGGAAACAGTTGATTAAAAAAATCGTATTGTGCACAGACACTTTCTTCAGATTTGTTTATTACCCTCTCAGATGTGTAGATGACAAAATGTATAAATTTTCGTTCTACTTCAACAGACAACAATGTTTAACTTCTACCCTTCATTTCACACTGCCCTCTAAATTGGGCAGTCTGTGAGATTCAGCTTTCCACCCATCTGTCACAGACCGTCGTTTTTGGCAACATCCATATCTGAACTGAGCAGATGAAGCTGACATTCATGTTGCCATAAAAGTGTGTACAACTCTGCGTGTGGTTCAAGCTGCACAACCTACCTTTATTGTGAACACAAAATACAGCGTGTATGCTCAGGCCTTCGCTGTTCACCTAACCCAAGTTAATCAATCATGCGGCAAGTTAAAGCGAAATCCTTATTAAAAAACTAGGGATTTTGGGTAGTACAATCAAACTTCACAGACTGATGAATTCTAAGAACACAACTCGAAACCTAACTGAAGATGTAACGCAAACCAAAGACTGATCTTAAATGTAGTTTTCCATGTTGATACATAAATCGCACAGGAGTGAGTGCTTGATGGAGACTAGGAAATGTGGGCCGCAGAGGCTGAAGCCTATTTACATTGCGTTTTTCACCAGAACGAATAACCGCTAGTTGTTGTGTAACGCATGAAAACTGGACGAAAGTGCCGGTCTTCGGTTTGTCGAGTTAAATCACTGCAACGCTTTACGGACCCCCGAGAGGTGGATTGTCAGCAATTTGACAGCTCATGTCTACAGCATTTAAGGGCAAGTTAACTGACGGTACTTGTTTCAAAGTTTAATAACATTAACCTGATTGAACCCTCTGGAAAGTTTAGCGAAAAATTACAATCGGTTGCTATTCAAGAACAAGACAGCTGTTTCAGTCTCGTCGCTGATTTAAAATGGTGTAGGTTTGTTTTGTGCAGAAGTTGAGCGTTGTCAAGAAGAACAGAAATACTGTGAGACCTGAAGTGTTTAAACAGAGAGTGATAGTGAAATATAGTGGAAAATGTACGACTACATCTGAAAAAAGTCAAATACAATTGGATAAGTTGTCAGCCATGAAGTTTATTACAAACTCTTTACACAATGTAAGATGATGTGGTCAACGAAAAGTTTACGGTGAATAGTGTTATATCACAGTGGATGCTTAAGGCTCTAGCTACATGCCAGGGAAATATAGGTGGACAGGGTATCTTGTGGATTGGCATGCTGAGCGGGGAAGTAGTGTATTGTGTATAACGTTAGAACCAGTAGTACATGCTGGTGAGGCTTGGACGACAAACTGAGTTAGCCGATTTCGGTGCTCAGAACAAACGCATGAACGACTGACAGTTGAAGTATGAGTGCCAGAGCCTTCGACCACTTGAAGTAAGTCTCCCTTACCAACGCATCATCATAGTCTGCGGGACATGTGCAAGCGGCTGTAGGTTTCCTATAAGCGTTGACGGAATAGGGACAGTTGGGCAGACAATAGCTTCATAGGCGTGACTTGAGTAACGATAAGGCAACTTACCAGAATTTACTCAAAGTGTTGACTTTCAGAAAATCAGTAGCGGACGTTACTGTTTTTGCCAACGGTCTTCAGTATACAGTTAAATTTTCAAACCAATCAATAAACTCAAGTCCAGATACAGTTTCACCCTTTCTGATGGGAAGGTTTATTGACGATCTGAATGTGCTCTTGTTGGATGTGCTGTTACTGTCTTGTTTTGAAGCAGAATCTATGAAAGAAAAATGATGAACTTAAAGAGTGTTGAACATAATCCCCATTTAAAAGAATGCATAAAAAGTGCAGATTTGCGATTTGTCATCATAACTCATTGGCAAATATGAATTAGCAAAACTGTTATTCCACATTTGAGTAACCGAACTGACCCGAGTGTTTGTTGTCCCCCTGACGGTAAACAATTTGGTTACATGTTTGGGTCGTTTTATCTCCTTAATTCCAGGTGGACGTAGGAGGGTGGTCGTAAGCGGTAGTACTTAGTAGAGCAACACTTCCGAATTATTGGACCGTAACGTGATATTTATAAGTATGTAGGAACGAGAGCTGAATTCACAGTATGTTAACTTATTGCAACTTACCCCTCCTAACTCTCTTAATATAATACACAAAATCATTAGAGCTCATTCAGCACTTCAAATACTTAGGTAGTTCTAAAGAATGTGGCTGGTTTGCATTCATTTTTTTACCACACGGATGGAGGACGCTTCAGTAATTCCATTTATAAATACCAATAAGTTCCAGGATGAACGTTTTCCACAGTTAACCACAGCCTTCACATTCTGTTATGCATTCAGGCTAATTCTCTTCCAAAAAACCACTAGACTCGAAATTCCCTGTTTTTAAAGCCAGCTAGCAATCAATTTTCAGCTGTGTTGAACTTAAAATGCTCTAACCTTTTACTGTCTATCAATAATTTCATGAAGTTGCTGTTTTTAGTGATCTTAACGCGAACGGTCATAATATCAATGAATAGGTGAGACTAAAGGAGAAGTGGAAGAGTAAAATGATGAACACAGATTAGTTTTCAACCCTGTTTGCTTTGAATACGAAGGGGTTGGTAGGCGGCTTTTCTTACGTAACTGACAGTTCTGTTACATCATCCATTATACCAACTTTTATTTTCTCAGATATCTAGGAACTGCGTTTTTTGTTGCTTAATTTGTTCGGCACGATGGTGTCAATGATGGGAAAACAGCCTTCGATTAATCTTCTGTTTTGAACCTGAGACACTTCATAACCCCCGCGTAATCCTGCATGCTTATTTGCTGTGGGTTTTGTACAACCTTACTTGATTTTCTATTACCGGGAAAGCAAGCAAAAATCCTATCATTTTCTGTTTATCTCCCAGTCATCTTTCCATTCTAAATTCAGCCTCTTCTTTCTCATCCAATGATTGCATCCTTTCCAACCAGTTCAGTGTTTGTGGTGTTTTTCCAACAGGTTACTTTTCAACCAGTTTAATAATGTCTACATTATGTCAACTAGGTGTGCGTACATTACAATACAGCATACCTCTTCGAGTTTCTGATTGAACGAATTGTCGTTCAAAGCGGCCTCAGCTTCCCCCTTTTTCACATGGTACCCTTATATTGAGATCGAAAATGACTTAAAATAAGCTATTCGCCGACAAGTCTCATTAATTTATTCCTGGGCTGATTTGCTTCCACCGTTATGTGTACTTGTAATTTAACACCAATATTGTCACAGAATGGTTCTTACGGCCAACTGGCCAAATACCCACTAAGTTATACTAATTAGACCGAACTGAATTAAATATGTATACATCCCACAGGTGTGATCGGATGGCACCGTGGGTAAAGTTGCCATCCATCACGACAAAGGTGCAGCCTACTAGGGGATAAAATTTTTGTTGAAGATGCAACCGATATGATAAGATGGGACTGGTTGAAAAAACTAGCGTTAGTGAAAATGCAGACCAACTATCGACTGCGGAACACATTGCCATTGCAAGTAAACAGAAAGTCTACAAATTTACAGACGCTTCAATAAGTTTGTTACAATTTGCTACATGTTGCCAGTTATCGGTACACATATGGTTCTGCTTCAATTCGCTTATTGTGGTTCGGTTTGGCTTGTCGGTTATGAATTGGCCTCACCCACCTAGCTGAGTGTTTTGACAATCCATTTACTTGTTTCCAAAAAAACCCGCAGTTAAAGACCAACGAAATGTTGCCCTCTGTCTGAGGATATCTTTAGGATATTCCTCCATAATGTAAAAATTCACTCCATTCTTCTCTTGAAGATTCAAACTTAATTTGGTGATCAGGCTGTTAGTCCATCGACCATACATTATTGGTCAAAGCTTGAAGCGTGGCACAATCCTCCTGGTCGGTTGAAGTCAACAGAACTTCAGATTTCACAATAAATTTTTCTCGTCAAAACCCAAACCTATCAGAATATTCCAATATACGTTTCGAAAATCGATACGAATATTGAAACATTGTAGCTCCGCGTATCATTTAGTATATACGATAAAACTTGTCTGCAACCATTTGGGATAAAGCGGGATATATTTAAAGTATTTTCAAATCAATTCTCTTCACCAGCTGAACTGTTGTACTCATGCAAAATTTCTGTTCGTCGAAGGCTCATTAGTGTGACACATCAGTGCAGCTTTTGAATGTCAACCTTATCAAGCTACCTTATATGAAACACAAGAGACAGTATATTCCTCATGCAAACATCCAAAGCGAGCGTGTGAAGTGTTTAACCTAGTTTTTCATAATATCTAAATGTTTATTGATTGAAACAAGTGAAGATGCGTATTGTGAGTTTGCGCTGAGGACACAAATGTATTAAGTGCGGTCCTTACTCAAGTACCTCAGGATCTCTGAACGTGAGCCTAAGTGTAATATGTTTGTGTGAAATAGACCAGTTTGTGTTGCATTAGAAGCAACTCATAGTTTTTCATAAGTTGAACAAGAACTGCACCAGTAGTACAAAGCTTCTGTCATAATGTTTGTGGCTATTTACGGGCGTTCGCTACGTACACACCAACACGTACACACCTCGTTTCACAGAAATAATCACCGCCCGACTAATACTGTAGTATCAAGTTTTTCCGGAAATAATGATCAATGATTTTTGTTGATAATCTTCAGTTAAATACGAAACTTCAAAGCCCATTCGGCGCTGTTTACAATTCCGAGCAACTGGACAACCAACAGTGTCTGGCACAAATGATGGCTGTTATACAGTGTAATGAAAACGATTACCGTATGTACACATGCCAACTCTACAATTCGGCTAGTTGGCTCATGCCAGTATACATGTGATGTTGGAAAGCTTTACGGAAAGGTGAATCCTTAACAAAATCGAGGTCAACCAGATTAGGGACCCTTATTAAGACGATGTAATTAGCTTGTTTAGTTGCATCTCATTAATGGACAAGATTGCCAACTGAACATGATGGGCCGCAATAACGATTTGCCTCAGATAAGCAGTGGGTTTCAGTTGATAGTTATCGATCAGGCTCCTTCAAATAAATCAACATAAGTGATTAGTTCATGCCGTCATCACAACCACAAAGTTGGAAAGGTTTGTGAAATATGAACAGCCATTAGCTTTTGTGGGTGTAACGTACAATTATGAAGTTCTTTGTTTTGAAAGACATCATTATTGAAGTTGTAGCTTCTCCATTCTGACAAACTTATTGGTTGTGGAAGTTCCTTGAATTATCTTAAAATTTTAAACGGTTTTCTACTGAAGAACAAAAAGTATTTGATCGAATAAAATCTGGAGAGTTACAAAGATTAACCAGCATGAAATGGAACCTCAGATATGTTGATGACTATCAAAGGGGATAACATCAGTTAAAGTGTGTGACGATCGGCGGTCAGTTAATTCATTTTATTGTCTTTCACTCTGGCAGCTCTCGTCATTGTTATGGGCTTATTTTTGGAACGGCTTCATATCATACGTTAAAAGACGACAATTATCTGGACTGAACATCGCTCACATCTGACCGCAACCCTCGCACTCAGCTGGTCATTCCAGCTGGCTTTTTTCGAAAATAAGCACTAGACTCGAATATCGCCCCTCAGTCTCGGTCGTCCCTGGTGCATTCCCATGTCATGGCCGGGAGTTGAACTCTGGCCACGCTTCCACAAGGCAGTTGTGTTGACCACTGCGCCAGCGACCTCACACTAGACAAGACCGAATTATCATATGAGGATGCTCAACCAGATTCACTTGTGAGCAATGATCAGGTTGCCTGATCGTCTCGGAAGGAGACACAGTAACTGTCCTGTTAACTTCAATCGATAACCCCGCGATAAGCACTTCCACGACAAGTCGAAATGTCCGATCTCGTCAAACCTGTTAGGCAAAAGTGTTCGAGCAGTTAGATTAAAGTGTGTGATTATGAAGCAACCGGTTTGCGCTGTTCGAGCCCATAGACGTGAAATAATCAGGTTTTCATTTAAAAGCATCGAAATCGTCAGGATTTAAAGTTGAAGGTCACTCCTGAATGACATCATAGCACCGTCTAACATACATTGTTAAATAATTTAAACCAGAAATCAGTATGTCCATTATGCACCCAGATATTTTTCAATTCACGTCAGCTACACCTTTAAAGTTTTTATTTTAGGTTAACGATTTTTCATTGGTCAAAGTCAGTTTTATCATGTTCATTCAAACTTTTGTTGTGTGATAACTTCTCATGAGAAGTTCTTTCTGCCATAAACCATTCTTTTAAATTGGACAGACTTAAGTGTATTGCCTCATCATCAACTAGATCAAGGTGAAAACACTTAATTTCACTCATTCAGTCTTGCTTCAATCCTACATTTCTTCAATTAACTCGGATTTTGCGCAAAACTTTGCCGTCGTGTAACTGAATCAGTTAACAGACCAAAAAATGGACTATTTCTGTCAGTACAGACTGTACCTGTATAGTTAACTGTTGAAGTTTTTGTTCGAGCAGGCAGACCACAATGCTGTATTGATCTCTTAAAACATTATTGGGGCACGGCACTTTGAAAAGTATCGACAGAGTAATCACCTAGAATGAGTAGTTGGGAACGTTTTGCTGAAGACGAATACTCCGTCTGAGATAATTCACATATTTTACCAAGGTAAAAATCGCCCACTGTTGCTTTCTTGGTTTGTACATACTTTTTCGACCTCGTTGAACCTACTCGGTTTATGGCATCCGATAAAATATACTTCTCTTCTTATATTACCTCGAGGTGGCTCATTTTTTGACCTGAGGAAGTACCTAGGCAGCAAATTTCTGCTACCGTAAAGGCTGAGAATGGTTTAACACGGACAAGTTATGCACCTTTGTTGACCATCATATTACAGCCTCGAAATCTGTTGGTAGAGCTAGCTGATTTCACAGATAACCATTCGGATATCATTAGCGGAACTGCCTAGTTCTCTGATGATATAACGAACCGTATAATACACAGGGACTGTAGAATTCTGGCCTAACTGGAAAACAAAATTTCTTACTTACTAGCGTGAGATCACAGACAAACTGGTGAAGGGAGTTTTTTGTGAAGATTTCTGTTTGATCCGCCAGTTCGAAATCAGACAAAACTCACGTTTCTTAGTGGTATCTTGTCTGAAAAACCAAATATAAAGCAAACTGATTAGTAGAGCCTTTTGGAACTGTCATTCGAGGAGATATGTTACTGATGTTTGATTGCAGTTCCTCTTTGCATAGGGCAATGCACTGCGGCAGAATGTATCTGTTGTAAACTTGATCTGCACTCTAGGTTTATTTAGGTTTACGTTAACACCTGGTCGGTGATGTCTAACCAAGTTATTGCCCAGAAGTTTTGCAGTTAAGATTTTGTCTCTGCTTTCAGTTTGCATTGATTTTCTGAGGTTCAGGAGAAGGAATGCTACTGTTATTGTGTGAACCCTTGAAGAAGGAATTTCGCTCGGTTTAGGTTATGTGTACATGTGACGGTAATGAACATCCAGAAGAATTATTCATTGTTCTATTGTTTACGTACGATCGCCGGACATGAGGCTATTCAATGGTCGTTTGAATCGTGATCGTATGGGTCAATGTTAGTGCTAAAAAGTACATCTGTATCATACTTATTGGTTAAAACTCTAGTTTTCTCAATCTGAACCATTTATTACAGCCGTTGATCAGTTTATATCTAACGGCCACTGTGATATCAGTGAGATGATATGTTTGAAAAAGGGAATAGTATCATGTAAGATGTCTTGCGCAGTGACATTTCGTTTGCATCTCCTAGGTTACTTTTGCGAAATTGACATACACTTTATATAGTTTTGGGGGGGGGGGCAATCAGCTAGGCAAAATCAGTCGTCATATTTGAAACAGTCAGTCAAGTGACCAAAGCGGAAGCAGCAAGATGCAACTGATTGATAATTTGATGCAATAAAATGGAATTGTTGTTAATCAGAGGTTACTGGGAGGCCAAGAAGAAAGAAATGGTTAAAGATATGTACATATTGAGCAGAAAGGGTCAGATGTGGCTGGGAAATCTACAGAAAACAAACAAGAGCTAAAATAACGTGCAAAAAAAGTATCAGTTGCATTCATACCAACATAGTGAGAGGCCAGTAACCAACTGTTCCTGGGCCCACAAAGTGGGATTCAGTCGATGTATTGCGACAGCTTCTGCAATGTTGAGGGCGTGCTTTAGTTTGGGTCTAAAGAAAACTCTGAAAGCGGCTCTTGGGTCCACTGAGCCCTCGGTCTGTAGGAGGTGTTTTGTAATTGCACTGACGGCACAACCGACCCTCGAATTCAAAAGCCATTTCGGTATATGTTCATTGATACGTGTGCCGAGGTGCCTCTTGGTTCTGTCAACGTATCCGCTTCTACAGACACAATCAGAGGTGTACACAATATTGGATTGAGCGAAAAGGGACACCACGTCCTTTCTAGGTGTAGTTGGAACACGGGTAGTTTCATCCACGTAGATCAGTTGGGCGACGTTGTATGTGCGCTTGAGTGCTGCATCTAAACGGTGTTTGATCAGGGCTGAAACATTATCACCTTTAAAAGGAAGATTTACATAGACAGGCTTGCGAGGAACAGTAATGGGTGTAACCCGCGTTGTTTGTGGAGTGGAGTACTTTTCAATAAACCTTTGGGGATAACCATTTTCTCGTGCAATAACGTCAGATCACTTTGTAGCTCATCATCCGTCGCAATACTTCGAACTCTGTGAAATAAAGTCCTAACGAGGCCACGTTTTTGAGCGATAGGTGTGAAGCTCTTAAAGTGTAGATATTGTCCTGTCCACGTGGATTTGCGGTAGACACCTCTGGGAAGTGACCCATCCTCGCGCCTTCTCAAAAGTACGTCAATGAATGATATCCTCTCATTTTGTTCGAATTCAAGGGTAAACGTTAGTTTGTTATGCAAACTGTTTAACAGCTCATGAAAGGCTGTTACTTGCCAGTGGCCGTCGAATACAGCAAAAATATCGTCTACGTATAGTTTATAAAACAACGTGTTCCGGATTTCAAAGGACACAGAGTGTTGTAGATGACCCACAAAGATGTCAGTTAACACAGGTCCTAATGGACTATCCATTGCAACTCCATCTATTTGTATGTTGTAGGTGCCGTTGAACACAAATTGGATATTAGATGTACACATTTTCAGCAGCTTCGAGAGCTCATCGATGGGAATACCGAGTGCCAAGTTATTGTCAGTAGCGTAATTACAAACAATATTGATAACCTCGTCAAGCAGAACATTTGTGAGTAGTGACTCAACATCAAAAGACGTCATTATCCGGTGTTTGACATTGATGCTGGAGATCAGTTCCACGAATTCAGTGGTGTCCTTTACGCTCTGCACAACCAATTTGGATCTCACGGGTTCAATCTGGCTGACGAGCCACTGGGCAAGCCGGTGGTATGGTGAGCCAGTCATGGATAACATTAGTCGTGAAGGCACTCCAGGTTTGTGTTTTAGGAAGACCATACATTCTTGGGGTCACACTACCTTTAGGAGACAGCTTTTTAAGATTAGTCTGGTCGATCAATCCTTTGCGATGTAGATTTTTAAGCGCACGGTTGATCTGACGTTCAGCATTCTGCACCGCATCCGTTCGACCTTCGTCGATAACAAACTTAGACGTATGTGACAGAATAGAATGCATCTTGTTGATATAGTCCGCACGATTCAACAGGACCACTCCAGACCCCTTATCCGGTGGTAAAATAATCACCTCTGTATTTTTGCGAAGTTCTTTGAGCTTACTAATGTGTTTTTTACTTAGCAGGCATCGTTGGCTGATAGGTGTTCGTTGATATTGATGGGCGAGATCGACTAACCTAGATGTAAACAAGGCATCAGTCTCAGTTGGAGTGGGCTCTAGTGAACGAAATGTCACTGCGCAAGACAACTTACAGGCTATTATTGGCTTTTTTCAAATTTATCGATGGGAACCAATGTTTCAAACTTTTACGGAGATGATATGTGTTTAGCGTTTGTGCACATAAAGACTCTTCTTCAGGTAATCCGGTTTCACCCACCAATATATTACTGATTGTTAATGATTCAAAGGCGTTGGAGGGTTTCTGATCTCATTGAATAGGAGTAGCTTAATGATGAACTGTTATTATGGATGGGTGAATCTTCAGGCGTTCTTTGCTTTTTAATTCCGCTTTACTGAACAGAAAATTATTTCAACCTAATCAAAGAAGTTGTACCAAACATGTAATGAACTTTTAACAAGTTCAATTTTACCAACAACTTCTGATTCTTGAGTTAAATATCAAGTTTAACAGGACACGACGGTCAAAGGAAACCTTAACCAATTTGCTGAACTGTGTTTTCGTGGTGTCTACAGCATTAAACAAATTTTTGGGCATCTCCAATGGGTCAAAAGTAGCGGTGGAATGGAAATTTTTCGACTCCACAAAACACTATTACTGACCGGAGTTTTACAAGATTGTGAGACAAGACAACCAATCTATAAAACGTTCGCTAGGTTGGGTTCTGGTGAGGAGTTATTGACGGTGGAGTGAAGATTATTATATAGTGTCCAGGCTACCAGTTTGACTGATCTTGAAAAGGTATAATGACACAACAAATTTGTAGCAAGGTAAATTATGGTTGCACGATTTGGCTGCGGCCCCATTATTAGCTGTCAGAATGCACCGGTACAGACTAGAATTTATCAGTATGTAAATTTTGGAATGGGCAAAATACCTTGCTGATTTGCACGCAACTGAAAATATTGGCAAACTGTATGATGTTAAACATCGCAATAATTTTGAAAATATATGTTGCACTAGGAGGAAGACACTGTCCACTATTTTTATCCCACAGATGCCTTGTCTTATCATTTTCACGTATTGTCGTACAACGGTAGCGTCTGCGGCAATGAACCAGCACTGATAGGCAAAGTTAATAACAGATTATATAACAAGGTGTGTGGATCGGGAAGGACTGTTATTTTCATAGTAAGTTTGGTCAGGGAATTTCAAGTCTCAGCCTGCTGGTATATTTTTACTTGTATACATCAAGAGAACACGAGCAAACTTTTGCAAAACGCACTCAATCCACTGTTGGTTGATGTATTCATTGACCCACGTTCATCTATGCGAGCGGATTAACTATAAAATCTGTATATAATAAGTTTGAGGTATGACCTGCAAACAGCCCGCTAATACCTCTAAGCAATGCGCACTACATCCTTCCGTCACGTATCCGTTCTACTTGCGAACGTTCAAAACCCATCAAATGGTTAATTCACAGTGCGTATTTTTGAGCCGATATCCCGTTGTGACCGGCACAGACTGTATTAGAACTTACTGGGTGGGAAGTATCGGGATGTGCATACGAAAAACATTTGTTCAGGTGATAACACTTCCCATCCTCTGGACCGTCGGCTGTACGACCATAAATTGAAGCATTTGGCAGGGTGAGTTTACATATGTCAGTAGAAGCTAAACGAAACCTTTCCCACAATTTCCTCTTTTTGTGTCTGTGATAAGGAAACAACTTGGCTGGTAGTGTCCACAAACATATAAATAAAAAGTGAACGGATATGTATTACACAAAATTTTGAAGAACTACTGGGGAGCATCCTAGACTTGAATACACTGAAATAACTTTTTGTTGTTCGATACTCATCAAAATTATGTTGGAAGAAAGGCCAGGTTACCTATAGCAAATGTCGCCTGTTGCGCGCACGTCGTTCGAATACACCTTCAAAACTTAGCAGATTCAATACTGTCATCCGAATTAGGCAAACATAGTTTATGCAATCAGCTGAAAGGTTATTTTTATCAATGCAACTACCTGCCAACTGTATATTTCGGTTTCAGAAAACCCCCTTAGTTTACATTCTCTCACTTATGACTGGGGTTAGTTAATTGCCCCCAGTGTTGGGAGTTTTACTTTTGAGGGCTGGGCTTCCTAAGGGGTATATCTAGTGTTTTGTCCTGATTTTGCAAGTCTCTTCGAGGGAGTGACTTTCCAGCGCCTCATAACTCTGTGTGGTTTAATTCTGAGTGCTCTCAACATGTACTAAGTACTTTACTGAATAAGTGCGGCACCTCTGTACAGTTCCTTTTGTCACGTGTAGAACGATTACGGTGGACATAGATTTAAAGTATAATTTTTTCAAGGAGTTTGAGACATTTATGATTTTGGCACCCTAGTCAATTACCGGCAAAACTGAACTGTCTATCAAAGAAGTTTTGAGACAGCTTCCTAAGTGGAGGGATTTTATGTCATAGTTAAGCTCAGAGGATTGCGCGAGTTTAGACCAATCAAAATGCTCAGTCGCATGATAGTCTTAACGGACTGATTTTGAAATCTACTGATTCCTATCATTCCGGTTTTCCGGTTACATGCGGCATTTTTAGTAATCCCACCCTGATCATAGACTGAGCGTTAGACACAACAAACAATAAAAAACGATGTGTTGTTAACTGCAGTGTGTGGTTTGCCTCGTTAACTTTATTCGATGTCACTTGGAAACCCAAAAAAGCTTCACACATAACAGTTCTCAGCTTCCGAAAAAGAAGTAAATTATCTCATATAATTAATCATTAAACTACATGGCCAGTAAGGAGAAAAGAGGTGTACCCCAAGTGAATCGATCAAAAACTATATGATCCGGTTGAAGTTTACAAATTTAATGTGACAAATTGAATAAGGTGATTAGGTATGAGCTTTTCAGTTGGGGATGTAATAAACGCCTAACACGCTGGTTGAAAACAACATTCGAAACGTTAGATAACCGAATTCGTGGGCGACCACTCACCCACCGTCTTCGAACCCTGTGCGCATTACTCAATAGAACACAACCGAGCGAAAACCTGAATCAAAATCTTGCTTCACGTTATCGTGAGGAAACTGCCTTGATCATTACGCCATCGACCTTGTGCTAGGCACAACCGCATTTTAATACTGAAAAGCTTAGTCACTTTTCTGATGAGTAATGCTTGTGATCTCTCCCTCGTCGATCCTGTTGTGAACAGCAGCCAAAACAGAAGCACCGTCTGATGAAACTCATGATTATCACGAATAAGTAAATTAGTATAAAGGAAGCATAAACATTGAACCAACGTCCAGTAGTGTTGAACGGTTTTATAGAAAAACCACAGGTTATTAAATGGTTCTTCCGCAATTAGTGATCGTGTTCTTCAGCACAAAACAGTACTGTGAAATACGAACGCATATGCATACTGTTAGGTCGTGTGCGCGCAAAATTTGGAACCACTCATTCACCCAAGAGACTAAATTTTGTCCAACATTCTGATTTTGTTCATTAACGTAACACACAGCACAAGAAAACATTCTGCCAAACAATAAAAAACGAAACAAAAGAGCCGAAATAATCGAACGTCTGTTCGATTAAGTCCAGTTCTTTTCACTTCTTGGTACATGAACAAAGCGTACAAACCTGAATAACTTCAAATGTAGTTAGCAAAGATTCAGTCCAAACAGGACAAAAGGATTAGTCATTAGCTATTGCAGATAATTACAGTGTAGCGCACACATTACAGCTTAGAGACCACATAACTTAGATTGAATTTTCCCTCTCTTCTCAGGTCTCATGTGCGTCATTTCCAGCAACCCAGATCAACCTGCTTGCGAAGAGCTTCCATTTATTGCACTTGACTACTTACAAGTAACACAAAACATGCTGAAATCAAGCGATTTAACATTTATTGGAGTTAATAGAAAAAAAGCTTCACTTCAGTACCCTAATGTATAACTATTACGGAAAATCTCTAACTGTGATTGGAGGAATCTAACTGATGAAACTCGTGAGTGAACAGTACGAGGTTTGAAAAAGTGCACAGGGACTTCCATGAATACATTCAAACAGATGAGTTAGTAAGACACCACTAGAATATAGCATGAACAGACGCGCGAACTCCATGAAAACCTCTGTTGATACTCTAGTATATGGCGACATATTTCATTTGCAACTTCCAAATAGTAATACAAAGAGCAATAAAGCTCTGTCGTTCCTCAAGTCAACTCAATACCGGGGGACCCAGATAGAGAAATGTTAGGCTCCTAACGGATCGGAAATAAGAAGCAAATTAGAACGCTTACAGACGGCGAGAGCTGTACTGGCTGAACCATTGAGGTACATGAAGAACCTGAAAAATTCTCACTGGAACAAGGTTACTCGACGTTATTACCGTGTCATATACAAAACATCACAGGATTCAACGAGCGAATGCTAGAGAGGCAATTGTTATTATTCACATTTTCACTAGTGACAGAATTGAAGTCAGAAAGACCCAAACTCTGGTGGGTTGGGACAAAAATTCTATCGTTTGCCCGGTAGATAATTGTGAAGAACACTAAGGCATTCTGAACTGAATTTGCTTCAAATCAACTGAGTAACCTTGTTCGTAATTGTTCACAACAGTCAAGATCAATTCGAGGGCTAGCCTGGTGTACTGCAATGGTTGAGTTGTTGTGCTCCATGATTTTGATTACCAGATTATATCAGCGGTCAATAGATTAGAATTGTCAGTTTCGAGGTGTGAATGCAGTACACACTGTAATGCATACGGAACTTTTTCTGGTTCCTGAGTGTGAAATGAGTAGCAGGAAAAATGTTCACAAATGTGCATAAAATTGGACGTGATTTGTTTTAATACGTCAATACACGCTATGGTGAAATTTGGCCGAATGCGCACTTGCCGCATGTGGATTTAGTGTGTGGCTAACTGCGGTCAAGTTAGTAGACTTTGAATTGTAAAAACCAGGAAGGTGTCGATAAATTCCTTACGTTTAGGCAGCAACGAGATCAGATGAAAATATGGTGGTGTGGGAAATATACTAAAATTGAGCCAATTACAAAAATAAAACATTGCCCAGTTTGTAATTTACATGTAAACTTCTTGGATTCACTTTGATTGTTTCCGCGATCAAAATTTCTGTTCAACGTTAAACTAGTATCCCAAGTAGACTCAAAATCCCGATACTTGCAGAACACAGACGACCTCTTCGAAATTTGTACCGAAACGTTAACAGATATTTTTATGAAACAAAGTTACCGAATGCTTGTTTTTATATCCTAGCTTTCAGAAAGAAATGAACTATGTAGTGCTCAGTGGGAGGAGGAATCAAAGATAAGTCGATCAGTTGTAAAACCGATGTGAACAATTTGGTGGTGCTTTGTCAACCACGCGCAAAATGTCACGGTAATTTTGGATATAAAATCGAACGTCGAATAACGTGAGATATTGTTAGACATGAAACGACAAATTTTCGTGGTAGAACATGTGAACTGCGTGCAAAAAAATATCTCTTAACGGCGCTTTTGAGAATCAAACTCAGCTTTCTTGAAGATAACAAAATAAATGGCCTGAATTAAGGTTTTTTTTAGGTGTGCTTGCAGACGTATCTTTCCATCTCTGCTATGGATTGGGTTACGTACCGTTTTGTTTGTCTCTACGTGACAACTGGTAGCGTAGCGTGGATTTTGCCGAAGACGCGTATATTATTGCGTAGTTACTGGGGGTGAAAGGTTCGTGAAGGTGACTGTTAGTTCCCGAAATTTGTTCTTCTCGCTGACACTGGCATGAAGCTTGAGATAAATGTACGATTCACTATTCAGCAGAAGGTTTGTGTCGTACACAACTCTGAGCACTCCACTATCAAAGCTGGTCAACTATTCACACAAACCTTTGATGCTTTGCCACGAAAAAAATGTGACATACATTATTGAAACTTACATCTCAGAGTAAACCAGTGGTATGTAAACAACCAAAGTTTGGCTTTCCTTCACGGTTAGACCCCTTCTTTGTAACACATGTGACTTTAACTCGAAAGTATCTCTAATGCATTCAACTTAACAGCTCATCCACATTTTAGAACGGAAATAAAAACCTGCCTTTCTTATCTTAAGAAAAATATGGCATCCATCAATAATGTTTGGATATAAGTCGGTAAAGAAATTACACGGTTCATAAAAGTCAATTATCTAAAAAGGGGAACAGTACTGATTAAATTCATAAACAAATACAGATTGCTTCCTGGAAAATTTAGATGTCACGTAAAAATAGTCCTCATCCCAAGTCGTCCGTTGGCGGAGTTTTCTCAACAAAACTGAACTCTTGAGACGTGATTTAGTAACACTATGTTGCACAGCGAGCATATTACTGTACCTATAGGATTACATTACATTCGTAGTCAGCTCAAACTGAAATGAAACACTCAATTCTGAGGTGACGGACACATCAGTGGTGAGCTTTTAACTTCTAAATAATCGACCCCCTTACGTTACCGACAAGCTGGAGTGAAAGTTTCTAAGCCACTTAATCTACCAGATCATCATGTATGCATATCTGATGGAAATGTGTTTCAGCCTATTCTAGTGATCGTTATGGTTAAGGTTACACGCCATCGGCGTGGATGTGGCGTTTTTTATCCATTTTTTCCAAACAGTTTTCTACATCTTGAGAACCATATTACCCAATTTTCCTCAGCCACCAAAGAGATAAGAGACACAAACATAGGTCGTCATTTTCTAACAAACTGTGAACTTGTAAACCGTGTGATATTTACTGAAGAATGTTCTGAAAATTCAATACCTATCAAGTTTTCATTAACATTTTCTGCTACCTTCTTCATAGCTTCACAAGTAAGTGTATCAGAAAGCCTCATTTTGAACTTATTTGCAGGTAATGCACTGGTAGCAAAGTTCAGCTGCTGGAAGAAGTTCACCGTGAATGTGAGAACTTAGAATGAGAATTCTTCGAGTACCTAATAAAAAACTCTCCGATAGCAAGACAATTTTTATAAAGGTTGCCCTAATTGTGACCGGCGTTTACCGAGAATACGTATTGTATTATAAATAGCAGGAGATTTGGTTGACGTGTGTCGAGCATCACTCATAGATAATTGCAACCGCTGCATTTTGATAGAAATTCCAACCAATTTCTTCAGAAACCAAAAACACTATGTCCAAGTCTCGTTTTCTTTGAAGCTGGTCACTACTGCATGCCCTTGCCACGACCAAGACAAGAAATTTGGCTACACATTCAAGAGGAAGCCTTGTTGATAAAAGCAACTTCTGTCATATGATTGTTAATCAGAACCCTTTCGATTCTGTTAGAGTTAATTTGAAAGATTTCTCTTGGTAGTAGCTCGACATTTGTGCGCTGGGCCGTAATCGTGCTTCCGTGAACACAATGAATCGGAACGAGGGTAGTCCTAGTCAGAAAGGAGTGCGAAATTGTACTGAGAACACTACTCACAATCTTAAAAGCCTGAGGCTTTGGAGAAGACAGATTTGTCTTGTTTTATATGATGCCACTGATAAAGTGCGTAAAATGATCTTTCTGCTGGTAATTGGACCGGATTATGGCAAGGTTACGTGTCACTTACGAGCCATAGCATTAGATAGTTTGCTGGAAGTTTTACTTGGAACTGAATATGCAAGTAACTATAGACGACATTCGGCTTATATGTAGAAACTGTAGTGATTTCAACCTAATCTGAGAAGTATAAGGGATTACCAGTCGTAGGCCAAGTGTACTGTATATACGAGGTAACTCTCTGATATTAACTAACATCCGGTACACTGTTGAACAAGACCGATCCCGGAAACAAGTGACTACAAGAAGAGATGAAGCCAAAAATTGAATTAGCACATGACCTCAATAGATTTGAACGTGCGACTAGAGCACAAGAACTGGTTTCGATGCTTGAAAGGGACGAGTTTGATCGAACAATCAGTGCACTGTTGAGGGATAACCATAATTCAAGTTTTGAAGTAGATATTCGTTGTCTGCTGTTTACAACGTCGACTGTCAAATTTTGGGTGAGTTCGGTGACGAAGACGCAATAAGAGTGTTTTGTCACCCTGACGGATTTGGTTTTCTAGCAAATCTGAATGTAAAGTGGGTAACCGTTTGTTGTAATCTGACTGGTCCGGAACATCATACTGTGCATTTTAAAAACGGCTGGATCCCATTAGAGAATTATTACAATTGTACTAACATTACAGAAATACCCTAGTCTTAGGACAATGGTGACTGTAAATGGATTAGATTGGACAACGCATCGATACGAAGTCAACCACTGATTCAAAGAAGACTACGTTAAATCACTGTCGACAACGCGTACAGACTGGTTTGTCAGCGGGGGTCCAGTCAGGATGGCACACTGCTCCAGCATCAAATTTTGTTATAACGAGCACACAAGTTAAACAAGTTGTTTAAGTGCGTCACGCGGTAAAACAAACGAGCTACAAGCGGAGTCAGGCCGACCAATGGGAAAGCTAAAGCATCAGCACCAATTTTAATCCTTCATTTTACTGATGCATGTTGTTTATAAAGTAATCAATAGAAACTCAATAAACTGATGTTTGCTTTGTGCCACGAAGACTGACTTTCGCTTTCGTTCCGGAGGGTAGCGATTCGCCACAGCGACCACATCGTTGCAGTTGATTTCTGATAGACAGTAACGATGACGTGAACGCTTCAGACGTCACATATCTTTAATTTTGTGAAATAATCATGACGGCTTGTTTTAATACATGCCTGTATAGGATCTTGTTGGCTGTAGTGACGTTCATACTCTTCCTAGTTTTTGCGCTTCGTTTTTTTCTCCCTTCAAATTACTGAACACACATATTGACCAGCAATCTCGGATGTAGCTTCGATATGTGTGAGTCCTAGGATATCCGGCTATTTGCAGTTAGTTGCTTAGTATTTCGAAACAACCTGACCGCAATTTATACCACTCCATTTCTTAATAAGCAACACAGAAAGTTCATTATTTCACAGACCAACTATAACCTGTACGAAAGGAAGCCGAACCAGTTTAGAAAAGTAACTCACATACCGTTCTTTAACTTCGTCGACAGCGACTTGGTAATTTAGGATCTAAATGTCTGAAACATTATTTTAACAATCACTCACAAACCGCAGATTTGGTTCTGCGCTTTTCATTGGGCCGAGTTTTCCTCAGTTGGCACAGCAGGTTATCGACCACTGTGCCGATTGTAACCTGGATCGGCTGTTTGCAAAATTGTTTTGCCAGCTATGTTTTCAGTGGAAGTGGGTGTGAATGCAACTATTCAGCTGGCAATCTTGTAATAATTTAGTCCTACCACTGGTTGCCTGTTTGACCCTCTTCATGCTTTGGTATCGTGGAGAAACCCTTGTACAAATTATATTAAATTTCTATCGTACACTTGTCACGTGGATCAGTGCAAAGGATGAGGACTCACTAACGATTGCTTGGAGATCAGACAAGCTATGAAGATACTCTTTATAGTTTTCATTTTTGACTAACAAAATCAAATGTTACTTTCGTTGGGCAGCAGATTATTAAATCAAGCAGTTTTTAAAAGTTAAATTAGGTAAATCGTGGTAGCTTTTTTGACCAACCAATCTCAGAAAATAACTCTCCAACCACCTTGCAAATTGGCGTTGCTTTTTGAAACAGTAAGTTTGTTTCTAATTTTTTTAATCTGGCATTTTGTATACATTTAACTCTCAGATTTTCTGTCGAGTTTGATAGTCCGTATATATACATAACCATCATTCCTAACCTGATAAACTCTTTATTGGTCTCCTTCTCAAAAAGACTTTCATTCCATCCACACTTTTCTGTCTAATGTTACATCTAAACTTTACCCTCCGCAACTTTCGACTCTGACCTTTCATATTTGAGTCGAACTCTTTGCCAAAGATAAACGTACTTGATTATTAATTGGATTTCCTCTCAGTTACAACGTTACGAAAGATATATTACGGAAAATGTGCACAGCAATTTTCCAGCACACAATTCTTAACCACATAAAAGTCACTTTAACATAGGTAATATAGACGGTTACCGCATATAATTCTCTGGACTCACACGAATGGTTTCTTGACAGCTGCCAGTCATCAGATATACGTGTCGTATAAGTAACAGCCACACGTCGTACTAACTGAATAGACGTTAAACCTGCGAATTGATTTTGCCAGGTGACTTGGAGATACCAACCGCGAAGTAGATTATAAACTTTTGAAGACTATAATCCAACAACTTCACCTTGCTTATATTACTGCAGATCTTAAGATACGAAGGATTTTTGGGATAAATTGAATTTCTGCACAGTTTCTTGAAGAGGTGTTTCCTATCTGGCCCAATTTGTCCGATTTACACTAGAAAACTATAATAAAATACACTTTATAGTATATGTAACGTGACTGTTAGATTGTAGGGCACACGTTCAACAATCATCGAGGACCGTTGCTGATATGCGTTAACAGTGATTGGATCGGTTTTATGCTCCTGGTTAACTTTGACCAATAAAAGTGAACTACTCATGTGACCTTAATTGGTGAAACATTGCGTTATTAAATATTCAGTTATACTAAGATATCAAAGGCAGATTTCATAATTAAAAAAGGCACTCAGATCGGAAAACCGTCAACAGTTCTATCTCCGGAACTGGGAATTTAGAACCTTCATATGCGTGACTGGCAAACTCTGAACGTATTACTGTTATATCCAATTGCAAAAAATTCCCGCCCGTGTTTGCTGATTATTTTAAAGAACAGCTACGCGTTGATTGTAACATGATGTCTTCCTCCGAAAGCCTGAAAACATGAAAACACCAAAAGATCAAGTGTAGTTACGTGAAATTTGTTCACCAAGATGAACAGGCTGTGTGAATATTGATTTTTGCGCCTGAGTATTAGAACACCAGAGGCTGACTTTACTGGAGTAGGTGTGTGTATCATGTCTAGGTTCAGGTGTAAATCAATGCGGAGTCACAATATATTAATTGCCGGAGAACTTCAGGCCTATCAGGAGAAAACTGGACTAGAAATATATCACCATGAATGAACAATCGTGCACTAGTAAGAAAACTAACACTGTGTGACATTATTCTATTGTTTTGAAAGAATATTGTTTGCATGGAACGCCTTTACGCGTAATTAGTAGAAATGGCTTAAATATGTAAAATTATGTGCGTTTTAATGATCCTTTTAGAGCTACATAATATATTTTTTTCAAGACCCAAATTTACTGAATCACTTTGGTGAGATTATACAGAGTACTGATATTTCGAACTGCTGTACACTTGTACTTCTTAGCTTCAGAGAAAAGGGCTAATGGTGGTGGACACAAATTTTCAAACAGTTGCCACTTTAAACTTGGCACTGCAGATCTTATAGTGACTGATTTCCTTGTAACAACTTCGTAAAATTGCTTATATGTAGTCGGGAGTTTGGTTTACTTTCAAGTTGAACATCAATCGAATTTGATCACAGCCTCCGCATTCAGATAGACTTTCCAACCAGCCTGTTTCGAAAACAAGCACTAGACTCGAGTTTTGCTCTCAATAGTGCTTGCCAGTAGTGCATATCCTTGCCACGGCCGGGATTTGAACTTCGGCCATTCCAGTCATGAGACAACCGTGTTGACCTCCGCGCCATTGGCCTCACATTAGGCACAACCGAATTATCATATGCGGAGGTTGCGATCGAATGCGAATGATGTTCAACTTGAAGACTTTGTAATAGTCGGTAGTTTGTTGTCAGTGGTTTTTGCATTACCGTATCACGAAAAAAGTTTCATCATTGTTCATTTTGAACACGGAATATCATCTATTAGCCGTGACAGTCCCCTCAGAATGCCTTCGATGCCTAATCTAGACACTTTTTCTTGGGTATCAACGGTTGTGTGGTACTATGAGCAAATCACCCCTCTGAGTCCGGTGACTGACTGACCAGGCCACCCCTAGTGCATTCCGTGTGACTTGGATAATTTGTACCTAGTGAACATGACAGAATGTGTCAGGTGTAGTTGAACTGGATAGTTCGGTATATCGCTGGAAACCTTGACGATGAATTATGGGCGAAAGTAGATTACCGCGTTAAATGATCATCCTCAGATGCTCTAAATTTTTCAGATTAATTGTAACTAGTGATTCGGATGCACGATAAATTGTCTCAGGAGTAGAGAGTCAACACTCATCAATTTTCATCCATCAACAGTGAGCTGAAGTGTTAATCCAATTAAACACAAATGCCTAACCCTGTCACTGTATGACTTTTTAGTAGCTGACTTTTAAACATACAACCCAGGGTGACGTCAGTGTTTTGTAACTAATTGTACTAGAGTAACGGAAAGAAATTCAGCTATCCGCAAAGAATTGGTCCTCATCCTATATCCTGATCGATCCAACGGAACAACTGAAACCGATCAATTCATACCCAGTTCCCAGTTGCCCCAGTGAAAAGGTAATCAGGATGGTGAAAACTAAACTTTTCCTGCAAATGACAAGTATGGTGGAATAGCTACAGGGATAGACCAAAACACACTGCAGAATTATTGTATGTACGGATCTTCAGCCAGAATCTTACAGCCTGCCTAGAATGTGATGTTGCACTGGAACTTAAAACATGAAACGTATTACAGATCCAATGGGCTAGTTGGTCTATTGTGAACTAAGCCATTACAATCTTTTTTCACTTCAGTGCTCATTGTTAATTAGGATGGTAGGTCAGATGAGATTTAGGGGCAATCCAGTTGCAAAAAATCCGCATTCTGACTAAATTCGAACCAGTCACGAAAACAGCACGCCAAGACGCGGCAAATGTATTACCACTTGAGTTTCGAAGCTATGTCGAAAGCTCGGAACTTTCACATTATCAAAAATTTTCTAAAAGATCAAAAGTGATGGTGTTAAAATTAGGACAGTAACATTACACAGGCTTCATTAGAACACGTTACAAGACAAGTCATGTTCCTGAAAGGATCGTCAACGTGCGACACTAATGGCGAATGCCAGACTCCAATCCACTGGGCAGACTTGGACCAGATGGTGAGTGAATTGTATGTCACACGATCAGAGTCAAGAGCTTGCTTAGCTGGGTTGGTTAAAATTGGTCTGGTAACAAGACGTCTGTAAGGACTGAACAAACATCTTGTCCGAATATGTTGTGGTAGCACAATCTAATTGCAATCGATTTGGTACTTTCCAGACTGTCATGTTGAATGATGACAATTCTGTAAATAAGTCGAAAGGATTTGACAAAGTCTAAGCAATGACTGCCGTCAGCATAGTTTGCAAAAACGGCGCTAGTAACTGTATCGAATCAACTAATTTCGGTGCAATTTAGCTAACGTTCTTGATTGTTTCCAAATTGCCTGACTAGTTGGTTTTATAACAACAATTATGTCAACATATTGGTGGTTCATCTAAGAGCATTGATTGGACGGCTCAAGATGTGATTCAAGCTTACTCAGGTTGGTAGCCAATTCAAAGATTTCACGATTTTTTGATGGAACTCTTGTAAGTATGTTGAGATGAAAGAGAATTATGGGGAGGCAACTGTTCATGGAAATCACTGCCAATAATTGTACGTTACTGTTGCTATCTGCCTCAAACTGGCTGACAAAGGCTCGTAATGCTATACTTGTTTGCCACCCCAAAGTTTATTACAAATTGTACACATTCAAAATGACATACGCGTGTGTCATTTCTAAGCAAAAAAATTGATATGGTTTATATACCCAGCAGTTGAATTGTTTTAATATCTGGGGATAGCTGATAAGACAACTGTGAAGGTATGTGAACCAATAGCGCATTTGCAGGACCCGTCTTCATCTTAAGGTCGTTATGAAATGTACTTTCTGATTATCTCGTAAGGTTAGATATCACCGTTTGCTTGAAAAACAATTAATGATTAATTAGTTGGGCAAGCAGTTTCAATACTTAATCTGATTCTCTAGAATAAATGTTTATGAGCAAATATGGGTGATATAAATTGGATGTGTGTATTGGTCAAAGTTTTAACCTACCAATGTAACAAGCACCTAATGCTGAAGTTAATTTACACATTCCAAAGTTTTAATCGCTTATCTAACGTAGTTATCAATCCGAGATTCAGAATTATAACCAATATTCTCTGTGTAACTGCAGCTATGTTCCGGTTTATTCAGAAATTTGTTGTTCAGCTCCTAGCTTTGGACATATATATGCAAAATGTTATAAGTTTACACTAGCGGTTTTTTTAACTAATTTCAATTTATGTCCTCTCTTACCCGCATGTGAAGTGTGGTGTCCTCGTGCATAGAAGAATTGTTTAAGTAGTAAACATTAGTCTACCCCAATCAACAATAATGATGGCAACGCTGTCGATGGTGAACATGAGTGTATTGAAGAAGAAAATAGCAATCAGCATGATGGCGATGATTCCGATCATGATCACGATAACAACAGTAATGTAGAAATTAATCATGATGACTGCTGTCGACGATATTTACAACCATATTACTGATCGACTCTGATGCGACTAATGACAACGATAGTGAACTGATATGCACTCATGACATGCATCAAATTGACTCATTACAAGCGTTCTAATATTCCTCCGTATTGATTAGTCACTGGTTCCACATATCACGTCATAATTTTGATAACGATAATAATTAGTGAGCGCATGGTATCAAAACTCTGCTGGTCAATAGCCGAACACCCCTCCTACCGTATTTATGAGAAGCGAGGTCAGTTCGTTTCAGGCGGCATACATTGTTTGACCTACACCGGCAAAGTCTGGGACTTGCAATAGAGCACGAAGGGCAGTCGGTACTTACTTTTTCAGATCCTGTCATAACCAGTACTAATTCAACCGCCAGGTTATGTCAATAATTATAGAGATTTTTCCATGAAAACCTCCGAGAAGACTAGAAAACAATCTGTACAACAAGGCAAGCTTGCAATTCAAGGTCAACCACGCGATGCATTCTTGCGAAGTGCTGGCCATATATAAACAAAAATGTGTAGAGTAAAACTGAAGTAGCAGATCACCATTATACACCTAGCTGATACAACCGGACAATTGATGAATATCACACTCTCTTAATTCTACTACTGGCTGAGTTGGAAATAAGTTAACGTCACCAGCATGGAAATATAAATAACCAAGTAACTTTACGGCCATCACAGATGTTTTCGTATTTCTCTCCACATATCCAATAGCCAGATAGTACAATACTCAAAACACCAAAGTGGATTATCAAGATTTCAAACCTTCAAGAGCGAGTAGACCTGCTTACTTGCGGTTTGTACATTGGTATTAACCGCTCCACTTATCCGGGTAACAAGATGTGGTTCCATAAAATGACGATGAAGAGACTAATCAATCCGCTCAGAGATATCATGTTACCGCGTTATCAACCTGAGATCCTAAATCTGTTTTTTTTTTATGAAGGAGTTTGGTTTAGCTTGAAGCACAGCGGCCTTAGCGAATCCCAATGAGGTTATTCGTACACTGAGTAACGTACTCAGAAAAGCTATAGTAGTATCCGACATTTCACTGGCAATCTTGCACATCGTCAATTTTTCCCGTGTACACAGATTAGATGGGTATGTGTTGTAGTGTCTGTAACACCTACGTCCGTTTTGACCTAAACCATTGTCTCATCTTAACGTCTGAAAATGTGGGATGTATTTAGCCGCACGTTCTTTGATGCACAAAGCAAAATTTGACCGACATACGCCAACGACCACGTGGATGTGGTCTAATTCACAAGATACCGGATGGCTTTCATCATCGGTTCACAGTGTAATATGGCAGTGAGGACATTTTGCATGTTCCGGGAAACAGGCTACTCCGTAATGAGAGGGTCAATGTAGTAAGTCATATTAGTCATGACAACAGTCATCAAGTGCAGTCTGGATGCAAAAAACATCAGTACACTTGCTAAGTAACTAAGAGACTCTTGTTATTTATGCAGACATCAGAACGGATACAATCATCTTAAAAATGGCGAACTAGTCCTCTCTTCATATGATGCGCGACGGGACGTCTTTGTAACTAGTTGTCACAATGACAACACGACGAAGCTGTTAAAACATCCCCTGGTACATTCGTCTTGGTGACTGTCGTAAGTAACAGACTCGTCAGTTCACACGTGCGAAAAAACATTTCGTTTGAAACGGTTTCAAAACAGTTTTACCGTTAGCAACCGTATGAATATCAGTCGTCATTGGGTCTTGGCACTATCTATTTGACAAAAATACCAGAAAAGTCTTATTCCGTGAAATTTTGTCAAAACAATGGGCTTGGTCTACAGAGTAATCGGCTTTGATGAAAGTGATATATGAACTGCACATGTATGAAAAAACAAACTCACAGGTATCCGAGATTTTTGGAATAAGCAAGTGAGTGCCTACCATTTTTCAAAACCGCATGTCCAAAGACCATTTTGATGAGCAGTTGCTATCGTTCAGATTTCTTTGACTTTTCGATACCATTTACCTTGAGTTTACTGAGTACGGAACAATTTTCTTGTTAACACGTGATTCAAGTAACTCTTACAATATGCGAGCATATGATACAAAGGTAGCCGACAAAATTTCTGAAAAGATCCAGGGTCTGGGTGGTGTCAAACTTGAAAAAGATTTCACTCAGTACGGTATAATGTGTGATACGTTTTCATCGCATCATGTCTTACCAGAGACTGGTGAAACTCACGATAACCATTGTGGTTATTGTGTGAAAACGAACAAATCTGAGTCTAGGGTCGTTACATTACGGACAAGGGATAGGAACCTTCCTGAACAAAAATTAGTCATCAGCAGAAAACTACTACTTGCGGTTCACTGTAGAAAGATAGATTGAAATGAAATCTTCTTGTGACCTGCGCACAACAGCGTTGATGTTAATGGCGGGTTGAACGAGACTTTACCAACAGCGAGGGAGAAACTGGCGACTAACTTAAGGTCGCTGCAACACACAGCCGTAAACGAAAGCAGACTCAGTGTTTGTTGATTCAACTCTACAATATTTTAATGTTTCCTCATACAGCACTTTCATGTTATGGACCAAACCAAACGCAAAATAGGTTCCTTATAAATGTCAAACAGAAAGGATGTTCACCTGAGCGTTGGTCAATTTCGGTCTTCAAACGTTTGTAGAAGAAGGGTATATTGTATACTGCAATCTTTCGTGACTCTGCCTAATCATCCTGCCACACCGAGTTACCCATCCAGTCATTTTGATTTACGATGCAAGAGCTGCTGGAAACACACTTCCAAAGCAGCTTCAGGAAGCATGCAATAGTCAAGGTACGCTTTGACCGAAAACCACGTGATTACGGCAGTGCTAACTGGAATCTGTTAACAATGGATATGAACAAAAAGCTTGCCGATGTAGGTTAACATATTTCTTTCCAAGGAGTTAATCTAACATCTTTTATTAACACTTTGCAAACCGAGTCAGTCTGGATGAAAATCACAGAGACACAGTGTGTGATTGATGCACAGGATTTCAGAGCATATGGTTCCTAGACACTCATACTTTCTGAATGAACTAATAATGATCTGATCAGAAGTTACCGCACAACCACCGCAAAGGCGTGGACAACATTCATCTTTATGACCTGTGCTGGCATGACATGCGAGGCTGGTGAAAGCTGGACGGGTTACCACGTGAAGTTACCAGGAGTTTGCCGAGTAGCCCAGGTATACAATGAACGGGTCACTACCCAAATGGATCAAAAGTTCAGAAGGTCGTGAGTTTTCGCTCTAACCTCCAAAATAGGCATCCGGTAAAACGAGATTATTTTCTGTGGCACCATGTCACGCGATACAATATTGGAGAGTATATTTTTGTCCAACAGTCTAATAATCCTACATCCCAGGAACAGGTGAAGGACCAGAAGTTGGAAACCTAGCAGTAGACTGTACTGCACGACGCAGAGAAATTGCTAGACAAGTCACTCCAAAGAATGACAATTTTGTGGTATCAAAAATGAAGCGGCACTTCGTGTCCTGCTTCTTCGCGCATATGGAGTATGTTCAATGGATAAGCTCGAAAATTAGCTGAAGCCCATGAAACACGGTTTGTCTCATGTCTGTCACTTAGCCAAGGACACTACTAGGAATATAACCAGGGCGGTATCTGATCGTGAAGTATAGAATACAAGAAAAGAGCCAATGGTAATCAAACACCGGTTGAAGACGAAAAGACTGCACACTGGTCAACAACCTAGTTAAATCAGGCAATTGTCGGGAGTTACAACAAAGCCGAACTCGACGGCAAGCTCAGCACATCCAAGGCTACTTCTTTTATCAGCAAAGACGGGTTTCTGATTCAGTTCTCACTCTGTTACATATTTATTTTCATATGAGTAGGCTAGTACAACTGATCGGCAAGAAAGATTTAAAAATAACTCATTGAAACTCATGTGAGTTTGCTAAGACCAGGTGAGGGACATTTGATAAGCAAACCTATCCTAGCTTATCCGATCCAAGCAGCCATCAGGTGTACATAGACCAACCTCTTTGACTGGTCCATTACGCGTCAGGTAACTCGGCAGACACCCCCCGAAAGAGAACAGTCTGTTACCCAAACCACCGAATTCTGAAGGCCTGACTCATTAAGCGATTTGGGCAGCCGTTTGCATGCATTGTGGCATCAGTCAGACAGAACATACGGTCGACATGCAGGATGCAGCCAGTGAACGAGGGTGACGTAACGGAACAAGCAAGCTATTAACAAATGGCTGGAAAGTAACCCAGCCGTTATACTTGACTCGAACGTTGTTTACGACATTGTGCCAACCCGAAGATGAGCCATTAAGAAAGTGTGCTCGTCTGTTTGGCCTTCTTCTCCCTGTGAATAAAACGTGTCAGACATCGTTTCCCTGTTTAGACGTGCAAATATCTCCGCTGACTTTACAGAACAGTGACCTCAGTAAGAACAAATTGCACAAAAGTATCCGTAAAAAAGCGAATGATCGACCAGTTTGATAAGGCGTGCATGTGTAGAGTGCACTTCCACTGATAAAAATTTCGATCAGTATGGGTAGTTGTTAAACAATATTTGAACAACAGTTCAGCCGAGGCAATATTTTACAAGACGACGTAAATCCTATCAAGCTCATAGAGAAGACGTTTGTCAGTACTACCAAAATGCGTTACTAAGGACTGATGTTCAAAACAATGATCAGATTTGATAAACGGTGAAACGAAAATGTTGGCTTTTATACGCAATCAAAAATTCTAAGTAGTTTGCAATTACAAACCTCTTCATGTTTCCAGTAAACATTCTGATACTTCCACCTAATTCGTATCTTCCAAATATGATAACTCGTTACTTTTCACCCAGTAGGCTTTGGCTGACGCGGATGAATATTGCACAAGGGTTAACCATATTTTTACGAACAGTTCAAGTTAGCAATTGATTGATTCAGAGTATTCTCATTGGGGAGACTCGTTCAAGATGAGCCTTTTGTTATGACGACCGCTTCACTCTGCAAGGCATCAGGAAACGGAAAAGGCTACCATCCCAGATACGAATACAACCCACATTTTTGGTTGTAATTTGCTTCGAATTCTTTGTCGAAGTACACGTATTTTGCTATCACCAGTCATTCCTCGGAACCTGTGGCCAATCCACTCCTGAGAACTTACTTATGAAGGTTAATACGCGGTCAAGGCGCTGCAATCCAATATTATTCCTTGACACGCTTTTTGGTAGTCGTATCAAAGTTGAACACTAATTCCGGTCATTCCACTTGGTGATAGTCCCATCACTCTTAACTGAATGCAGTTGAGAGTTACAAATGAACACGTAGTGTCCGAATCTGGTGGGTTTTTACATCCACGCCTCCGTTTACAATACCTAGAAGATGCACAGTGTATTTCCCCATTACATTCACCTAATAGAGCGTTGTGGTTATGCATATCCAACAAGTCAACAACAACCGTGGGAAAATGATCATGCGAAATCTTTCAGGCACATTGCATCTTTTGCCTATCAATCGGTGGTGAATCCAACTAAGAGAATTTGTATGGGATACAGCAAGTGTTCTTAGGATTGGGTCAGTTAGTTTGTTGGAAACAGTGTAGTGTACAGATAAATTGTGTTATTTTATTACAGACAAACTAATGAACCTTTTTGTGAACAGTCTGTGGAATGTTATGCAAATTCATGTTACTTACAGATGTGCACTGTAAAGACGGTCATAACCATCTCCTGTTAGAAACAAAAGCTTGTTACCTGTTGTTGTCTCTTGGACCTTCGGTGCATATGCCGGGTTGTACTCTGCAGACAGACCACTTTCATAAAAGATTACTTCTGGTCGACGCCATAAGCATACACTCCTGGGCTGAATTACTGTACTCAGTAAAATTCCACTCACGAAACCACACTCTGCACTATTAAGCTAGTTCCTTTCTAACTGACTTAAGACTCGCAATCAGCGGTTGACAGCTAAACGAACGCGTCGGGAATCTGTCATCAACACCTCTCGATTGGTAGATCGTGTCTTCCTGGTTATCGACAACCATATGAAATCTGCCTGAGGGTGGCAGTGTGGACGGTATGTCATCCGGATGCATCAGCAATATACACGCTGTCTCCGATTAACTGAGCTTTTATGAAGTAGGGACATTTGACATACTGGGTACTGAGATCAGGTTGAGAGAGGGCTAATTCACTATCGGTTCCAATACAGTTTCCTCTGGAGCAAGTTGAGTTCGCTGGTTGGGTTCTGGTTACTCCTTGGTTTATTTCAGCGTGAAGCTAAGGCTTGACTGAAAGACAACATGCTGTCGATATCAGTCATCTGTGTACCGAAGTTGATAATCGTGGTAAGGATTAATCACATCATGCTAAATATTTCATTGTAATATAAGTGTTTTCTGCTTGCCGATAGTAACACTGAACATGTGAATACATTGGTTAGTTTAACCAACCTCACGATAAGAAGTGAACCTAAGGGTCGGTTTCTGCCTGGTACCTTCAGAGAACCTAAGACTGAGATTCAATGTTTGTCAGTGGGGCCTGAATACGAATGCCCCAGATTTTGAGACCGTCCACACGATCAAAATCCTGTTCAGTCTTGTATAATTTGAGGCGATTTACATCAGAAGACACAATTCGATTCCGAACATTTGGAGTGAATCGTTTTCACTCTGTCATTGTTTCGACTGTAGTGACAACTATGCGCCAAGAAACGACCGCCACTTAATTGCAATTTTCTTAACGGCTTGCTTTTGATTCGGCGAATTTGGCGGTCTGTAGCAAACGCCTGTGAAGGTACGGTGGAATCTCCCACGGTATAACTTGTGCAAAATAAAGTTTCTCATCAAAGTTCGCAACGATTTTGCGATGCGAAAGTGCATCACTTTTCATCACAACACACCTTAATAATATGAAAATGAACCACTATGGAATATTTGTTCAAGTATATGTGCATTAGATCAAGAGATTGTGGGAGGGTGGGTGATTTACTTCCACAGCTATTACAGTTGGTCTTCTTCGGGGGCTGTGGCGAAATATTGTTAGTTTGTAAGCCATTTATTATCAGCTGATCCACCTTAACTTATGAATAAGTGAAGTATACCGGAGGAGGAGGAGAACGTAGAAAGAGGAGGTTCAGGGAGATATCAATGAAATATCTGAGACATAATAAACGTCCAAACACCTAACCACTCCACTGGTGGGATTCCGATGTCACTGGTGATGGATATGGAGGTTAATACAAACTTTATTCTCAAGGTTGTGGTTAGGAGTTTCTGGGTGGGAATGAAGGCTGATGATGCACTGCCCAAGTCCAGCAACTTTAAGGCTGGTACGTACACTTGTTGGAACAAAAATTCGACTTACGTAATCGAATGACTCTTGACCCACCAATAGCAGTATGCGCTGCCTTATTAGTTTATTTGGTTGACGTTAAAATGAAATGACTATAGATTTCAACGATTAATAGTCGTAATTCAACGTCTTTCATAAGTAATCCGTAAAATCCAGATTTGTTCAGGACTTTTCAAAACTATCTAGCAGAAAGCTTTTTTACTGAAATAAAAAACGTCTTGTAAGTGAACATGTGATAGCTGAATAGTCAACAAGGATAACAGTCTAATAGTAACAACATCAACATTCTGATCAACAAATTTTCTCCATGATCACCACATTCCAGTTTATCTGAGCGATATTCATAATGTGCCTTAGCAGCAATACTTCGATGGCTGCTATTGAAACTCACTTACTCCACAACCATGAAAATGACCTTGGATTGGGGAAAACTAAGATATATAGAATGTGTAGCTTTGTTTCTAAACCTTCCTCTGTTTCCGGATATAATCTGCTCCACAACTGAATTAAGACTACTGGGAAGAGCGTTCAAATAACGGCTCCGTTTTAACCTCAATTGGACGGATTTATCCACTGATGATAGTTCGGTACCATTCCAGTCAGACAACCCAAATTGTTACGTCACCAAACTCGATCGACCTTGATCCGTAATGTTTCCATTCGATGCCTCGTACTTAACAGCTGTTCAGCACGCGAGCTTTCGTCGCTAACGTTTACAATCCTATTGAAGATTGTTGGTTGATGTGTTACTACCTCGTTGTACAATAAAACGACAACCGCATCTATCCACAGAGCTAATCAATTCATGTTAACTAGCGCCGAATTTGATATCAGAGATATTGAACCTCTTATTTATTGTGTTTAGACGTTACAGAGGAATCAGTTGGATATGAAACTGTATTCGCTGGTCTTTTATCAGCACGATTTAAACAACATCCGCTGTTTGTTGATTCGTGTTGATTAACGAATGAGTAGTTTACTAAAAGGTAAAATAACAGTCAGAACTCTCGTTTTCTAAGGTAGTTTTAAAACAAAGAACTGATGATCAATACGGATGTTAAAGGTTGTTTGATGATTTTTAAAATGATGGTGTATAACTTTTTTTAGCAGTTGTGAACTAGTTTTTGTTGTACGCTTACGACTGATCACCTGAATGTATTCTGTGTTACAGTAACACCTGGCAGCTATGTCTCATCAAGTCCAACCGGCGAGTACAAAGATGGTGAGTGAAAAAATGTTTTCAGATTGTATCATTTATCTAACCAACTGTAAAACAGCATTTTTTCAAAGTAATCCAAATAATGGTAGATGATTTGCAAGCTTGTTTTATGTTGTTCTCCGGCGCTTAAAAACCGTGATATTCTTAGAATGTGTTCTAGCATTTTAGTAATTAAGGTTGATCTTAATGTGCATTACAGCTAGTAGAAATGTTAATCTCTTTGAACAGAAGACGAATGTGCAAGCACCTTGTTGGTCAGTCACAAGAAAAGTCCGCCTGCAAGTGATAACCGACCTCAAGCACGAGGATTCGGGTCTTGTGTGAAAGAGGTCGTCTCAGTTAGTTGTAGAACTGTTGAAGAATACTTTCAGGTGAGAAATGTTAAGTTAAAACGAAGTATTCATAGGTGTAGATCTGAACAATGTAACTGAGGATGTTCCTCAGTTATGACTAGAATGACGAGCCACATCGTGGCCGAACATACTGAACGAAAAGTTAACCTGAGTTACAATTCCGAACACAGTCAAACGTTATCATCTAAAGCAGTATTATTTGTGACGTAAGGTTAAGCAGTACCTATAAAATGTTTGCGCTGTTGGGCCAGATGCACTCAGTTCACATCAGGATATGAGTTAGCATTAATGTTGACGATTCCAGATGAAAAAACTCAAAGTTTCTTGATGTTCACTCCAAAATGACTTGACGTGTCCTACCATTGTTTAAATACATCAAAAAGAACTAATGTAAATCAGCTGTGAACTGGTGGCATTTTCGTTAGAGGTGAAGGTTCTCATCTACACTGTACACACTATCATATATTTACATGTACAACTTTATCCTGTGCCAAATAAACACGTCAGGCACATTGAGGCTAATATATTATCAGCGTGCAAGCGAACCATACTCTTCTTGCGTTAATCACCAAGTTAAACGTGATAATATGTGGTCGACTATGGGCTGCGAAAACGACAGCTGAACAGCCGTGCTTTAGGATTTTCATCACCGGGTGAATTTTTCCGTATATTTATTATGGTTCATGCCGTCTAACATATTGACCAACATTAGTCGGAAGCAAGTTACTATACCTAAGGTTGTTTGGTTTCATTAACTGCATGGGATCCAAGTGACAAACATGAAAATGGTTCGTGCTTTGCAGTAAAAGTACTGTGGTGCACTAGTAGGTTATCATCATCGATCAACAAAATTATAAGGAGTCTGTAAACCTGCGGCGCAGTTGTTAAGGACCGTCTTCTTATCATACAGATCACTGGCAGCACAAGGACCACGTATCTGACGAAGTCAAATTCTTAAGATTTTGCAGGTGGCGCTGTGAGGATTATTTACCGTTGGGCAAGAGGTTGGATGGTTGTACGGAGTTTGCCGGGCAGAAGAGAATTAAGTAATGCACAGATCCAAGAATGAAACTGATTACGTTACGGCTGTTTGAAAAACAAGGTTTTGAAAACCTCACGAAATTTTATAGTTGTCTTTGGTCCTCATGCTTCCATACAGGTTGATTTTAGACAAACGCCGAGTAGATCATTTAATTACTTCTCAAAGGCAGTGAATTCAGGTCTTCAATTTTTAGATAAGACACAAATGTTCGCATGATTTTACATCATTACACAAAAATCCTACTTATCAATTCGGAAACATTTGCATGACATTTGTTGTTGGTAGTTCGAGAATATAAAAATTCGTAGATGTAGAATGTTGCTTAGTTTTGCAGGAGCGTTGACAACGCGTCCATCTGATGCTTTCTTCTCTGCACTCATACAGTGGAATGTGGAGAGTATAAATTAGGGTGTTTATACACACGATATACGGCGTGTACACACTTAAAAAGTCGTGAAAAGCACAGTGTAGGTATTTTCTCTGAGGTGATATATATCGGTGAATCTTGTTGTTTTTAAGGCTGTTGAAATGTCTGTAGCAGGTGAATGGAAGGAAGAAAACTGTACAAAAAATATGGTACAAAAAGTAGTGTATTTAATGGCAGGCCAAAATTCCACACGTTAGGGTGTAATAGTACGCTACTGAGTATTTCCTCTAGATGTCAAATGGTTCACAACTCGTAACGGTGTAAGAGATACACAGCAGTACTTGACAAATCGGTCTGGTTAATTATCTAGGTGATTGCTCTGGAATAATATCATATGGAATGCTAAGTCATATTCGACAGTCAGAAGTATGGGAGGCTTGAGAGACAGTCTGTCGGAAGAGGCTGGCCTAGGTACTGACTCGTTCGGGGTTTCAGCGGCGCACTGTGTAGCTAATATTACAGGAAAGCTAACCTATTCGGGGAAACTTAGAAAATTCTGTCCAGGTTCAAATAAAGTATGTTAGTTCACTGTTACATGTCACTGGATGAAGGTGTGATTTCGACCCAAATGTCATTCAGTACCAAAGGAAAAAACACTAGCGAACAGCATGGCTGCTCACTTGCAGATATCCTCGCGACCATGTTAAGCAGTAGTCAGCAATCTCGCAGTAATAAACAGGACCAGAGGGAATATTGTGAGTTCGAGGATACACGGTTATCGAGAGTTGAATTATGACAAACCGTTTTCATTCAACAGAGAAGTTCAAAACGTTTGGCTATTTTGCCCAATTCGTCAAAAAGAGAGAGGACATGTTATGGGATTTCGACGTTTCATTTAACCTCTATAACCGCCTACTTAAAACTGTTCCGTCAATCATTAAAATATGGCGCAGTTGGTGTTCAAATGAACAACACCTACACTACTAAGTTTGGGGCTCGCGAGTAATCTTAACCAAATACTGTACACGTGAAACTGATGACCTACACAGTTCAGTACCCTCCGCAGATCTCTATAGTGAATCGTTACTTGCACGCAAGTGAACACGGATGAGAATACGAACTAATGATTTTGATATGAACGGATTTATGGAGCAGATAATCAAGTTAATCACAAATCGACACCAGCTTGTAATTACTGAGGCACTTCTTCTGGACATCGTTAAGACTGTTGTTTTGCCATTAAACAAGAAACACCGATTTCCTTGGGCGTTTTAAACTGTCGTAGGAAACTGATTCTGAATGACTGCAGCTTTGAGGTCCTAATTGAGTCTGATGAACAGAGTAAAAGTGGGGGGAAAATGGGGCTACTTACTTCATTCTACCGTACACTTATTGGGCATGACGTTGCAGTTTACATAACCATTATTTATACTCTGTGGGGACAAATCATACAGATCTCTGTTCGGTTCTAACGTGTCACTGCAAGTCGGTAGTAGCTGACTGTTTTGTTGCAGTTCATTCATGGCCTTATTTGTCGTTCTCATCACTGAAGGAATTTTCAGTGTGACGTGTCTAAAGTTAAAAATCCAGTTGTAAATTTGTGGTACTAAAGTCGTGCCTGATATTCAGTCAGCGACGCAGTGTTCACTATTGTCGTCTCATAAGGAGGTGACCCGAGTTAGAATCCCCACTGTGACAAGGTCATCTATCCCTGATGAGCTCTAAAGGAAGCGGAACCCGAATCGATCGTTTCTTACCTGAATGAACAGACCGGAAAGCCAGTCCAGCCTCTGCTCGTTCTGTGTTGACTAAAACTTTCGTGGGACTCAAAATTGATCGAAATAACAACTGACGAGTTCACTGGTTCTCGTTAATTTAACTTGGAGGAAAACTCCACTCATGGGGTCCTCGATCGCAAGAAATAGAACGGTTGGTGTCTACTCGGAAGGGTATAAACTTTGTTCGGTTTTGCTCTGAAGTACTTTGTAGCAGTTACTTCAAGACCACCCTGGCGAATTTTGAAGACTCAAAATAAAAATCGCATCATAGTGCGAGGCTTCCTTCTGTCACTTCTCCAACTGTCTGTACATTATTCATTCATGCTTACTAAGCTCGGCAAATCATTTGTGGGCAATCTTAATTGTGCAACTCTCACTAGCGTCGTCAGGGCAACTGAGAGTTTACTACGCTTCAGTGAATGCGCATTCCGACATTGAACTGTTTAATGCATCAACTTGCCCGTTATTCGTGACGGTCAAATCCCATGTACGTACGAATATGAAATAAGCAACACTGTTTGAAAAAAGACTGGAAAGCTCATTTTATTTATTTGTACCGGTAAAACGTAGGTTAGAGATTTTTGTTGTTATGTTTTTTAAATAGGCCAGAGAGAACGGGGATATGGGTATTGGCGATGATGGACAAATGCCATTTAAAACAGCTCATTCCCTTTAGAAGTTTGAATAAAAAAGTTAGAAAACGGAAACTGGCAGATGCAAGCATTTCGTATTGACTCGTCGGTACCCAAATGCTACTTGATAAAATCAACATGAGCGAGTATATCTGTCGATTATCCCAGATCTAAAATGAGTCGACCTGGTAGAATAAATTTCAAGTGGTAACTTTGCTTCTCAGGAAAATTACGTGTCAACTCAAAGTTTTTACAAGTGTTAAATGACGTAGATGAATCAGTGAACATGCCTTCAAGTCGTTTGGTGGAATAAGCAACCCTGCTTCAGCTTCTTCACAAAATGCTCGAAATGTTGAAAGACTTAATTTATTATTCGTGGACGACGCTGAATACCGTTGTGAGTGTTTCTAAGGCTTCCTTATGATTCACTGTAACTTTGAACGCCACAGTCTGAAGACGCAGAAGCTTGTGGTGTATTCCAATTAACCATACCACGGAATTGTACCGTTCATGGCACGATATTCATCAATACAAAAGGCTTCAATCCGTCTTCATATTCATCAATTGTAGTCAGAAAATGTTAGGATCAACGCAAATAAATAAACTATACTAGTTGTTGTTACAGGCTGATCGCTTAACAGAACAAAGGTTTTGTGTAATTTTCCCCTGAAATTTCTACACATGTCAGTTTATCTTGACTTAAAATGTCACCGGTTACAGAGAGCCACTTGCTAGTTCTAGGAGACAGTTTTTATGGTGTTGGCAGTTTCGGTCTTTATATTCCAATTCAGTCGTTTACTTATTTCACACACACTATCACATCTCTCTGCTGACAATACTTTATTCCCCCTAATGAAACAGTCCTTTTCTGGGCATTTTTTTACTGTGTGGAGATTCTTTTCTCTACCATGTTTAAGTGAATTACTGCAGGATTTTTTTGAGAAGCGTTGCACAGGAGGAACAACATGACAAAACAAATGACTGAATTACTATTGGCAGCGAATATACTCTTCATGTTGAGCGCAGTAGGGAGGTTTCTAGGGGCACACCATTTCGGTCTAGGACGTTTTGTGGGTACTGACAGCATTAAATATAAAGTAGCCATCACCATGTTAGAACCTGTACACCTCGTTCACTTTTACAAATGATGCAACATTCTTTTTTCCCCTTTTTTTGATAGACAGAAGTGAGCCCCAATTTTAGGGTCATTGAGAAGGAAAATCCACGAGAGATAAAAACAAGGCCAATTATATTGCCAAGTGGTCACAAGAAGCTGTCCAGTGCTAGCAGCCTTATCTTAGATGTTGGTAAGACAAATTGGTGACAGAACATTCACATCGCATATTTCGACTGCTGGTTAAGTAGGGCTATTGCCGCTTTCTTCTCATTGGTACACCTACAGTAAATTACGTGAAGTTTACTGCAAAACTCTAGACGGTAGAACACCCAGACCGATAACTATGTTGTTCGGTTTTCTCATATTTACATAGTAGTTACACCCACTGTTATACGGTGCTAGTCAGAAGACAATAGATTGGTCCGTAGCACGAAAAGTGGTGTACTCAAATCACCTTCATATTGTTTTTCTTGCTGGGTTAGTTCCAGTGAACAGGAAACCTGTCAAAAAAAGGAACACCGTACAATACTGTAATGTTGCACTCTGACGTATTTGAAGTCACAGATAATGAGTACAAATAAACTGGATTGAAACCGACTAATAAAACGCTATCAGAAGTTACAGCACTCCCTAACTCGAAGAAGGCTCTAGAGGCAACACTACTTTCTGAGAATCGTACTAACCATTTCAGGAAGCGACTGTCGTTAAGCACCAGCTTCTAAAGAGCTAACTTCAACGAATCACGCAGCAAACGCTTTCAAGAATCTGAAATATGTTCTCGTGGCAAGACTCTTCGAACAGTAATCGTAAGACGGATCAATAAAGAGCACTGAATTACTCCTTCGATTCATGATGTCCGGTGAGTGTCTCGTGTAAATGCGGGAGCTCTGCTACATCCTAAACTCAAGCAACAATGAAAAAGCAGCTTCGTTTTTTTGACGATGAACTGAAGGTGATCCGGGTAGGCAAATGTGACGAGTTTGGCCGCTATATCGTTTTTTAACTGATATTAATTAACCTCAGGTCCGGTCGGTTTACTGGAACAAACGTAAAGCGATCTGTATTCCAATCTTTACACGTTTTTGAAGAAAAGTCTAACAGGCCATATTGGAAATAATTCCTGAGGACTCTCAATCCAGTAAACCAAGTAGACAACGTTATCCAGTTTATGGTCCACGTACCTTTGACCTTTTTATTTTCATCCAGGTCACTTACAGAAACGCTGGTTACAACGCTGTGCCATTATGCAAGTGTTATTTGAACCGAAAAATTGCCACCTACTAACTGTTAATGTTTAGAAAACCTGTAAGTATCTCAATCACTATGCTGTCATTCGGCTTCAGAGCAAAGAGTTTTAGACAGTATACTGTTTGCTTAGTTATTTTTTCTAACTTTTGGTATGAAAAACCTTCAGATATTACTCTAGCCTAACAGTGTCACATTATGCTATATACTTCTCTGTATACTATTTGTACTGCTGTAAACCTTCCAAATGAGATTCCATTCCAACGCTCACGTATTTGGTCGATTTCTGACAAGTTTTCTGGCTTGTCGTATTCCAGTCACACCGACGCGTTTTGACGAGGTTATAATGCCCTCCAAATGAACCATTTTTGTATTCCCAGGAAAGCATCAAACAAAATGGAATTTATTGTAGTTAGTCACATACGAAGTATTCTAACGAATTCATAATGCCCTGAATTACTGACTTTGTTAGTCATAGTGATAGATCAAGTTGGAATCCTCATCCACAGGATAAATTTTGGGTCAACATTTTAAGGTTTAGTGGTTAGATATTAGCGCTCTTACTGCCGACCAGCTACGAAAGCTTGAAATCACCGGCATGCTTATGGACTTCCGCTCAACCACCTGGAAGTGGGGGTATCCTTGTTAGCCGATTAATCGAGTTCAAGTTAGTGCGTGATATTTATATTTTACGTTGCCATACTCATGCCGTCGTTTGTTATTGCAGAGCGATGTATTTTATGAGAAGAACACTTCGTAGTAGTAGTAGGGTTACTCATATGTTTAACATTAACACGCCGTAGAGCACATACAAATTAGGTCGCACAGCGTGATAACTTGTCCTCAAATCGTGATACAATAATTGGAGGTGAACCGATGCTGTTGAATACTTGACAGTTGGGTTTACTACAACCACTGTAGTGGTTGACAAGGACAAGTCAGTAGTCTATCCTCTTGCACGTCCGTCACAAGAGATGCCCTGGTTCAAAGATAAAAGAACAAAGCGGAATGGAATGTAATTTGTGAGAAATAACATAATGTGACCTGCAGCAAATGCTTACACTCAGAGAAGTGGACTTCAGATGAAGAACGAGACAGCACTGCTTTATTCAAGGTTCTTAGTTTACAGAGAGTCCAATCAAGCAACGTTCACACTGATGACTATAATCGGCTAACAGCCGTCTTCTGTGAAATTATTTGTTAAATCTGTTCATGCTATGGTCTGCCTAGAAAATGTAGTGGTCGTTTGAAAGTCGTATTAACATAACAGTTCATCATTCACTTCAAACCAACAGTTGAATATGATTCAGACAAACATAGGTCTATACAGAAAAGTGGTGGCAAGGATACCTGAAAGCAACCTCAGCTTTGAAATCTGTCTGTTAACATCGAAGTAAATTGTCTTTCAGTCGTAAACGGTCACTACAAGTGAATACCAGCTGCCAGATATACGAAGCCTGTTTGCTTTCATGACCTTGAGGACTCATGAGTAACGCCATAATGTAGAACCGCCCTCACACTTATTAACTAGATTTTCGGAGGTGAACATCAACTCCATCTTATCCTTGGACAGATGGGTCAACAAATACTCTTTTTTAAGAAAGTTGATGTAAGTTGTTGTAAGAAACTGATCAACAGCAACATGAGAAACAACAACTGATCCACAGTAGTGCTAAGGTGAACAGTGAAAAAGGTTGTGGCTCTAGCTTCAGAATAAGTCTTCCTCCAAATCTTTCAAGACTTGAAACTTGTATCAAAAATCAGCGTGCAAGGCAGCCAATTGCATATCATTTCCAACGGAACACGAACAAAAGCAGAACAACTGGAATCCTTCTAGAGTTTGCTCGAGAATCATTCTCTAACAAACACTTCTAACTAGTTGTGGAACAGATCAGAAATGAGCGTGTAGACAAACTTGTTACTAGAACAAGTGCGGTCAACAAATGAGATAGAGGTGCATTTGAATTAGATGGATCTTTGATCGAGCGGTGTATTACGACTGCTCCAAAAATCCACAGCGTTTACATCTGAGGTGGGGTAAGAGAGATCTGACTGTACAAAATACACTCCAAATACGTTAATAAGACGAGAGGAGGTAGTTACAAATTCATTATGAACATTGAAGCAAACAAATATTATACTTCGGATGAGATTTCATAAGTGCAGAAAGAAAGCAAATGTTGCGATTAATTAAGACTTCTTTTGCTTTCATCTGTCGCACACGACATACAATAAGAGATGGACGGGACATGGACAGGCAAATATTCTGATGAAATGTCAATAAAACTGGTTGAACAAAACCATTGGAAATTTGAATTTTGTGAAAGGCTTTTGAACTAAATATGTGAGCAGACAGGTATGGGTCAACAAAGTAAGGCTGCTGCAAACAATCTTCCTTACTAAGTTGCTGAATACTGACTGGCAGATTCCGGTCCGTTGTATTGCATTTGTTAGTCCATCTTGTAATTTTAAAATTCGAATGTGTTTAAAAAAATTACAAAATGTAGGATGAATACTCGATTATATCCTTTTAAAAACAAACCACCAACCTGAGACCTTTTTTGAAAAGTGGGGAATCGGTGAAAAAACATTGTGTTGTACGCGAAAAATGTCATAAGTATGAACGTAGGCAAAAACGATACAAAGAAAAGCCACCACTAAAGACTGGTGTGATTGAATGAATGAGTAATCCACCGTAGATATTCGTAGGTGTTTTGACGCATATGTTGTGAAGTTCTGAGAACGGATGGTGAAAGATGCCGGCTTTGAAACAAACTCAAATGACTTTTCATCTGTTGGTGATATTTTTTTAAAATGAAGGAATCTTCTGTTGATGAAGTAGCAAATGCCATGTAACAGTTTTGAAGAAAAATCAGAAATCTGTAATTACTAGGGAATGTTGTTGCTTTCTGGTTGATAATTTTTACGAATCGTTTCTACATATTTCTCTGAAAGTCACTTAAAATCTGACTTCCACAAATGGATATTTATTCCCAATCGTTCGAAAGAATATTACCAGAAGCGTTCCGTTCAAACTGGGTCAATCTCATTTAAAACCACTCCAGTAACAGTGACTGGGCTGGCAATGCTGTTAAGTGTACCCTGTGTTTGGAACTGATTGTGCATCATAGTTGCACCTACAAAGTCCGAATATTCAAACGGGAACGAACTGATTAGAACAAACTATCAGCTGATTAGATAGGCAGACAAGTTGAAAACTTTCTGTCAAGTGGACGATCTAGTCAGTAGCAGACTAAGCCACAAAAAATTGCCATCCGAAATAAAAACCTTAGACTTGTGCAGTTTTAGATGAATTGTCAGAGTTCGTTAGTGTGTTACCGTTGGCATGAGAGCTAGTCCGCGATTACTTTAATGTCAAGCCTATCTGGTTTAATTTATTGTAATGACGGTTTTTTCAGTGTCTTTCTGCTATCCCGCAAATAAATCGCTTCGCAGTAAGCAGCAACGTGGTACCTTTCAACCTGATTACTGAGTAGGTAGCTACGTGGAATTACCAAAGCGGTTTGCGGTACTTTTCGAACTACATGGAAACAAAGAACAGTTAATCTTACTGAGTTTTCTTTTCACGAGAGGTGTTAATAATCACACACTCTGCAACACTGCCCCGTTTTATACACATTGGAAGAATGTCAATCACTTTCACTCAGGTTATACGAATATTTCTGCTACAGAAAAGAGAGGCTTTTTTAATCTCGCCGCCCTAACCGGTTTGGAACATTAATTTCCTTCCAAACTGTAGGAACAGTTAAATTCGCAAAATAAACAGTTCACTAATCGAGGTTGGGACCAGTGTTACTGCTGGTGAACGCTGGGCTGTGCGTGCCAGTGGCTGAGCTGCTATCGTTTGTTTGGTTGCACATTCTACAACCAAATGGAAGGTTTACTTTTAGTTAAGTCAAATCATTTCATCAAGAGCAATACGATGAAGTAGACACACCGAGTAAACCGTATGAATGGCAGACGGCACTCTTTTGGCGTTCGGAAACGTTCAAGGTGGATTAAGTCATTCGTTTCTGGCATACTGCAAGAGCTGACTTAAAGTCAAACTATTTAAACATCACACCCACAGTCTCGCTAGCCTGCTTATCAAACTTCATTGGCAGATCAGAGTTGCCTGAGCATTGTACTGTCGTCTTTAATTTACTGTCCGTTTGGGTATTGTCTATCAGGTTGCGCATGCAGTGCATCGATAAATGCGTGCTTGGGTTTATATTATCCTTTCAATTTGTCCCCCTTCAATTTTGTACCTTAACAGCCGCCGACTTCTCTCGTCTGTCTCTCATAAAACATCTTATCTTCCACCTAGTTCCCTCTTAACTGCAGATAAAAAACGTGCAATTTTTTATGCCTGACGTTGTTTGCCGAATGATCTCTTTTGAATAGCAAAAATAGAAATATACCTTTCTTTCGGGCTGTTTGGACTGGCTCTTGTATTTGCCCTACCCCATACGTACGCGGCTCCCAAGTTCCGCTTGGTTCAAACTACCAGAGGACCCGTTCTACACAATCTCCAATGCAATTTGTCTGACTGTTTTATCTCCCACGTTGTCAGTCAGTTCACTTGCAGTTGCGGTAACAACTACATAAGCAGAACAGGCCGACAACTATCGCAGCGAGTGGCAGAACACATCCCGTACTGGTTTAAACAGCGCATGGCACAACAACCTCAAACCTGTGAATCCGTTACTCGAGGGCCCGCATCATCGATTGCCAAACATCTCATGATAACAGGTCACACGACTGACCCATTCAGATTATTCACAATACTCGACGCTACTGGCCTCTAGCAAAGCTATGCCGACTGAAACTCACCAGCCAGCGCAACGTGCACAAAAGTGGTTGAAACAGCCCATAGGGTTGCCGTGGTGGTGATGACATAAAAGGTTGATATGAGTGTGTGCGTGTCCATACCCCATTTATCTCTACATATCTGTCATATATAACTTCCACAGTTCACGTTGGCTACTGATGACAGTAAACGAAATGTTAACATATCGCAACACTGCACTGATAAAGTTATTAAAGGGAACTCAGTGTTTCAAATTTCTCAACTCTCACCGATGTTTCACGAGCTATGTAGATTGATCGGGTGTCCTTTCGGCTCGTGGGTTTGTATAAGTCAGGCAATTGCTTTCTGTATATCCTGTGATAACTTACATAAGCAACTATCCAACATATGCTGGTCAGGTTACAGGTTATCCAGCAATTGATCACACAGATTTGTAGGTATTTTCGCACTAACGCGAGTTGATACCGTGTTTGCCCCTTAGACTGCCCTACGGATATGGCCGTGTAAGTTGAAGTACAGACGAAGAGGCCTCACAACAATCTCATAAACGGAAAGATCAAAAAACATCGGCCCAAATGACATGGTAAACCATGGCCATAATTTTAGTTGAGTGAATAACACAATAAATTGTGGTTTTTGCAACATATCTTATCTGGCTGATTAGTTTAATCAAAGACAAAACCGATTTGGACCGAGTGCTGAGTAAGCAATGAGAAATGTTCACATCAAAAAAGAAAAACTCATATCTACAATCAGTGAAACTGAAAGTGAAATTGATCAGATATATCCATTCAGTTGTGCTCAACTGCACTACATTAAGAAGATGACTGCATTGATTAGTTTGATTGCTTACATCATACGATAGTAGATGCAGTTACTGGCCGTGTTATGTTTAACTTCAAGGTTCGGATATAGATTGATCTGAATGTGACTCTGAGTTTCGTCAATCTAATTTTGACGAATGTGGTGCTGTGTTCCATCATAGAATATTTGTCTTCAGCTTCTGTAGAATTTCCTTGCACCTAATGCGTCCTCTTGTAAACTGTCATTACTGCCTGGTATAGATTGAGACAGTGACAGATAAACAACTGTAAACGATTGAATTGTAAACCAGAACAACATTGTGTATTGAGTTGAAAATTTCATGCACAACAGAGTGGATCTCTGAGTCCCTTGGACTTTTTCGTCAATAACAAAACCTGGGTTCCCACGTCCCAGTGAAACATGCTGTTAAATGTTATAATACTGTGGATCTTTCCTGCGGGATCACTTAGTTTTTGCGAATAACTGGACAACAGTGTACTGATAAGTGGACTGAAAGAGATTCTGATCCAGCAGTGATCTAGTTGTGATAATTCTGAACTACACCTGGATTCGCGTCGCTGTCAGAAACAGTACTTCCAGACAAAGCACGAATGTACCTGCTTAATCACGAAGCCACGACAGAAGCTCAGCATTTTCAAATGTGGACTCAGTGAACCATATGATCCATTGTGTCACATTGAATCCATTCAATGATCCAGGAAAATGGTTGACAAAACAAATATTCCATGAGCACTTCACGCTGCGAACACCAAAAACCCATGATCAACATTGGAAGCGTATTGCTGAAAGGCAGTGCCCTGATAACTTTGACGTTAAACTGTGAAATATCTGAGCTATGATTTGACTCAAATAAGTGAGGGAATCTACATGCCCAAATGCAGGGTGTTCTGTAGCAGCTGAACAAAGTAGTAACGCCGAGCGTCTGGCACCATCTGGCATTTCGTTTTTCTGTTGTTGGAGTTGGTTCAGAAGATGCACGGTCTTTTCCCAGTTGTATTGTTCAACTTAACAGATACGCCAAACAGTGTACCAACAACACAATTTCAATGCTCGGCAATGAATTCGATGGTTCACAACCTTAACTGCTTTAGACTTTCCACTGAGTAGCTACTTTTTGGAGCATATGATGGACATCATGTGATGGGGTATGGTGAGTAACCGAACCCAGATATAACATTTCTTATATGCATAAAGCAACGTAAAAGGGAAAAGCAAGTTTGGCATTGATAGCAATTGTAAATGAACCGTCACTCCTCATGTGTTTCCGATGATGACAATTGCCAGTATGACAGAATCAACCATGAAAGCCGGTTTATTTTATGGTAACGTTGAGCCATGACTCTTGCTTATCTAAACCAATGACACGTCTGTAGCATTTTAAGCACATGTTATACAATACAGCAGTCAGTGCTGGCGGTAGTGAAAGGTTTTTACGATCAACAATGAATCATTTTGATGTACGATCTACGTTCGTTGAACTGAGCAAATTGCTCGCGCAATTTGCAGGTGGTTGCTTTAGATCACCATTGAATGGAGTGGCATATTAGCCGAGTCACACAAGAACCACTAACGTGAGGTCTGGGCTTTGGCTGACTTCGAACCGCCAACAGGAACCACGTGCATTTGTGTATCGTATCATAATGCTTGAGTTACGTGTTGCAACGAAGGCATGGGATTTTTACATTTTGATTCGGTTACTTACTGACCCCAGTTTATCCTGCAGACTTCACCAGCCGACGAGATTTATAGGCTACCCTGATCGGGTTGTTCATGTGACTGGCATAAACTTTCATAGAGTAACTTATGATTAGTGCGTTGTATATACGAATTTAGAAAACACTCAACATTGCAAAACTTGTGCTACTCTGGAGGGGTTAGCTGTTGAACGAACGTGTACATATTTACGTGGTTTATTTCCACCAACTAAGTTACGAAGTCACAACGAGAACTCGACATTTGGTTGTTTTCCTGTTACTTAATAAATTGGGCAGACTAGTTGTCGGCATTAACTATAGGGATATTAATAACTCGAATAGGTTTGATCGAGAAAACTTTGGAACGGTAACCAGTAATGCAAGACTGATTTATTGAGCTGCTTATCCGATAACGGATTTCGAAAACAGGGGACTTTGTAAACATACTAACATCGGGCAAATAATAAGCAATCTTCGTGCTCTAAGTACTTTTGTCAACTAAAACATGGTACGCGAAGGGAGGACTAGCCATACGATCACTTGAACTTACAAATTTGAACAACTCATTTGAAACTTTGGAAAGCATTTTGTGGGAGATGCGTCGTTCACATAGGGACTACTTACATTTAGCAGGCGTGAACGTACTTGTAAGAACTGCCAGCATTTGCACACTACTGCAGCAAACAATGGTCCGGAATATACCTGGCACCGTGCCATTTCATGTTGCTTTCTGTAAGGTGACTGTAAACATCCAACACAGTAATCTACGCCAGTTTTGTTAGAAGGGAAGAGATTCCATAGTGTTAAAAACTTTTGTGATAAACGTTTCTGATAGCGGAGGTGAATAAGCCCTGTAATCCTCAATATTTCCGCGAAGGAACAGACTTTTAAATTTTTGGGATCACCAATGCAATGAATGCGAGGCTGCATTCTCAAATCAGAATGAATGAGAGAATTTACCATTGTTCTTAGTGAATATGCAAGGATGATAACCGATGGTGGAATAGTTCGATAGACCAATGTTTGTGGTGGTACCTTATTGAAAGTTATCCACTTTAATAAAGCTTCGATTTATCGGTCGAATATGTACAAATCGTCCACCCGTAACCTTGTATTTAATCATGGGAGCTATTAACCACATTTCATTAACTACGTTAGCAACTTCAACTAAGAAGCTACTATTCAAACTTATTTAAAATATGGTAAAGCTAGTCTCATTGGTGGTATGCTTATCCATTCGGCATATATCTGTCTGATCAACTTTGAAAGATAACGTTAGGCTTGCGGTTTATTCTTGTTGAATTGTACAAAACTCTATACGTAAGAACAGACCAAAAATTGAACATCATTTCTCTCCTCAGCGGGTCAGCCTGTTTGTCATTAGATCAGTTTTTGGAGTTCGAGGATCCCCACTGTTACTGACTGAGCACCAACCATATCTCTCATGAGGTTTTGCCTTTAGACAGACACAACACGAGTTCGTTATCAATGTTCACAGGTGATCGGACAGAATTAGTTGATTGTAAAGCTGGGGTGTTAGTCGTTGTCTTAATGAAGTATGTGGCCCAATTGTGTCTAAGCTCCTATCTAACATCTCGAATGAACAGTATTTGTAAACCAATCGCTTTAAAAGAGGGAACGGCAGTATTTTCATTCATAGCAATCTCGGCGTGATCAAAATTTCTCACTTAAGAAGAAGCAGCCTACCTCACTATAACCACTGAGAAGAGCTTTACTTAATAGCTGGGGTTCACGTTTTCGATTATCAGTGACACTCCACTTGCACTTAACTACGTTTGGGCACTCAGCTCATTTCGAAAGGAACCATATATTTGATATGATTGCAAATTAACTGGTGCACATTCACCAGTAGAAAACTGCAGGTTATGCATTTCAACTTGGAGTGGTGTTCTACCGACCACACAATAAATCAGGAACTTAGCGTTGAGCACGTGACACTCGTCAGTTAACCAGAGGTCAACACTTTAACTGGTGTTTCGACAAGCTGGACTACTGAAAAACGCTTGAAGACTGAATAAAACAATATGTTTAAATTGCGGTATTCAGCTTATAGACTTAACAAAAGAGGAGTTTGTCTTTTCCTCACATAACGGGGTTCGTCATTTGAAAACGTCCTTAGTTGGAACACCTCTGTGATATCTCGTACTATCAGCTTGACACAGTCATAACACCACGCTTTATTGTTTCTATGGGCTGGTCGAAACGTTTCACTTCATTGTGACTTTCTTGACAGTCTCTAAATTGTTTCCTGTCACAACGAAATCTCCATCATGACGGGTCTTCCGGTGGAAATGAGGGCGTCCGTTCGGTGGAAGTATTCTCTCTTAGGTAGCAATATTTTTCCACGGAATCTGATAACAGTGAGTAAGTTGCTTCGGGTGACACAACAACAAACAACAACTTGGGAATAACAAGTTGCTACAAGCAAGCTGTAATACGCCAATTTCCAAACATTTTGGCCACTTGCGTTTGAAACGGTTCAATCAAAAGTTTGAAACACTTCGGTTTCTCAGTCACTTCACTCAGAATGAATGTTAACAACAAATACACGGTAAAAACATCAAAAACGGAACAATATTAATGATTGACAACGGAGTCTTATAATGATTGATTTTGATGACATATTGCATTATTAATTGAATCTCAATGTTCCTCAGTGAAATTCAGGCAAATTTCATTCGGTTTTGACGGACTGTGAGTCGAAGTCAACAGTTAGAATGTCTATATACGAACTGGACTGATAAGTACGGATTTGCTGCAAACTAGTCGGAGTTAAGTTACTCAGTATTTGCTGCCGTGTTGTCGTATGGGACTATAGGTTTAACACTCTATCATTTTCAATGATCACAGGTTAACCTAAGTTCTTATTCTGAGTAAAAGCTAAATTGCGTTAACGGTGTTGGTGAACTGAGTGTTTCGATCGACCATTATCGAACCGAAGAAATAGAGACCGGTAGGGCGTTCTCTCTGTAGACAATTTGTACACATGTCGTTGAAAAATGTGCACCCAACTAACTCTGCCGACAATACACGTGCAAACGTAGAGTTATCAGTTCAACAGAAATGAAAATTTTAATCACCATCAGTGTTATTTTTTATCTGTCTTACCAATTATCTAATATTCGTATCTTTGTTATCTACGGATATTTTTGTGAAACAGACAAATTTGGAAATACATTAAAGATGGAATTTGCCTAGACTGTTTCAAACTTATGACTTTCCTCGTCTGTATAACGTGCTTCGATTTGACTTTACTGAAGTTTCCATAATTGAAAGCATAAAAAATACTGTTCTTGTGCAAACAGATCGAGGACTCACTCTTAATTGTTTGTACCTCTGACCAGAACACACTACGCTCAGTCATTCTCAGTTTGCTGTTGTGTCGCGTGTGAATTAACAAAAAGCCCAACTTTTTTTGTGCAACTGAGCCAGACAGGTTTATTTTTTAATCGTACTATGCGATGATTTGATGTTAGCCTTTCCACACAGTCCCTTATGCAACTGATTTTGGCTGGATTACTCAGCTCTGAGAATTACAAAGCTGAACAAATTTTCAAGTCTAGATGATAAGGTTACTTCTTTGTGAAGTGGTCACGTGATCTTGCACCTGCGGAGTCGTTGAAACCTGCTTCGTACATAACATTTGTACATGGTGTAAAAGTGTTCTCACTCCAAGTGTGTTCTTCTGCACACGTCTGTCATTGCCCTCTCATATGCCGCAGTAAAACTTTGGCAGCATGCAGGAATACAAACGTATGTTATTCCTATTTTAATATGAACCATCGATTACTCAATTTAAGTGGCATAACAGGAGGGATCATTAGTCCTACGTTAGAAAGAAGAGTGTGTTGTCTACTAACTCTCCGCATACGCCTTAGCAGGCAAAATTAACAAACCTGTTCCACCAAAAATCAGTTCATTTTCATTCAGTTAGGACTTCGAAAAACATTTAGTTCGCTTTGGCAGCATACACCTGGTAATTATGGCAGTACGTATGGCCTGGAGTTGTGTAAAACTGAACGAGTATGATACTGAATCTAATGTTCATTTTCACAATTAACTGTACTACAACCTCAAATTTGTGCAGTACCCAAGTTCAGTTTACCTTCAAACGAAGTCGCTGATCAGACAAACATGACTCTGTGCCAATTTTTTTGAACACATTGTTTAGCACACCTGTTATCTTATCCTCGGGCAACGGACATACAAAGCAGGGACACGAGGATTTCAAACTAAGTGATGATTTCACAATGGTTGCGCTAACTATCGTATTGATCTTGCTGTAAGCTCGTTCACTTAACTAGTTATCGGCCACAAGTAAGCAAGTCTCAACCGCCGAGGGCATCGCGGCACATCCAATAAGGGCAGCGAATGGGATATTCAACGACCCCAGAGAAACAGCAAAAATTAAAGTTGAAATCTGTCAGCTTAGATATTCATACTGCATTACATCACACGTGTTCGTTGGCCAAGAGAGGTGCGCGAGTGTCATTATCACGTGAGTATTCAGGTCACGTGAGCTACGGTCTATTTGACCGACACGTCCGCCTGGTGAATGCCACCTAGTTCAGTTCACAGGTGACGTTTTGAATTTGGTTGACTAGCTAGTGTCTAGGTGGTCACCACACACGCAATAGTCGGTCTTCTCAGAGTCTGCGAAGCGATGATGAACACTCTGGGCAAATCATTAATTGAGAAACCCAACTGCAACATTCGCGAACACTACTGTTTCAAAGGTTTTCTTGCTTTACAACGCATAAGCATACGACTACCACGGTCATACTTAACAAACCTACCGAACGATATGCAAACTTACCATCACGTGTCCAACTAAATTAGCCGAAGAGTTTGTTTTAATGCAACCAGTATTGTTGGAGCAAGACAGTTATGAGTTTGCAAATAACACTAACGCCGGCCACATTTTGAAAATCAATTTAGTGTGTGCATTAAATTGGTGAATCTTGTGGTCTGACTTAAGTGGTTAACAGAATTTTATTATCTTCCGGGTAGCTCAATAAACAAATGGGCGAGCTTATTTAGCTAAACGGTTCTAAACTTATTTGACTTCAGTTAATATGTAGACATCAGATAATCGAAGAGTCAAATAGGCTTTCCTCAAGACGATGCGACATCCACTATAATTATACTACTTAAAAAATAACAGTAATACGGTTAAATTCCACTAGTAGTAAGGTAAGACGGTTTAAAATGATGTCAGTTAGTAAACAGCATCGTCGCAGTTATAACAACCCATCATTGAACGGAATGTAAAAGTGATCGTTTGGTATTTCGTGGTGAGCCGCAGGGCCATTTGGGCTTGGGGAGCGTTTCTTTGAAAGATGTCTTCGAAAACTTCGTTGACCTAAATTCACACATTGAATGAGTGTAATAGGAAATTGGAAGGGCTGCACTGAAAGAGCACAACATCAAAATGGCCCAGGGGGCAGTAGAACTCTACGGAACTTTGTTGAGGACAAACAGAAAACCTGTGGAGGACCCACCTCGTCTGTGACAATGAAATACTAGAGGGCTGAGCAAAATTTTACCACGTAGTCATCTGAACTCAGGTTAACAGACGTAATGTAGACTAACTTTCAAATAATTCAAGTAGTTGTACGTTGACGGTTCACTCCGTTCAACGTAGACGGTGAAAAATATTATCTAATTAGAAAAAAGTGACCAGTGATCTCACATCTAATCAGAATCAAAGTTGCCGTGGATATTTTAAGGACAGTGTTAAAATGTAGAATTTCATGATGATTCATGCCAACATCATACCTCGAATAGATTTTTGAAATATGCACTAGAATGTTTACCGCTGAGCTGTGTACTACGCGGAGCACTTTCAATGGTTTGTCAGTTACTGAGAAGAAAGCAAGTTTTTGCAGGTACTATGGAGCACTGTTAAACACGGCGCATAAATTGATGGTTCCTGTAAGATATTTGTAAGCAATGGTTATGTTTGCTGTGTTAATCTAATCTTTAGTAGGAGCGACAGTGTGCTAACAGGTTAGCCCAATCCCATGGAAACGATGATCGTTTTCGCCAACTTTTAGTTATCGGTTTAATTTGCGTCAAATACTCAGGCTGGGGGCTGCCTGAACGCAACCTACTCATTTTCTCCGGTTAACACACAATGTGAATACTAAAACACGGGCGGTGTTTGGCAGCTGGGTTATTTAATATGATTCAACATACACCTAAGTATATAGTTAGTGACCAGTTAACTTAATAGTTTGACAAAATGACACAACCTTTCTATTCTCTGGCTGAAGGTTACGAAGAACATCGTTCAAATCGTCACATTAAAAAATTTGAGCCGCTTCTGTGTAGCTTCTTTCCTGTTCGAATTGAAAGTGTTGCTTCTCATGTCGTCACATTGTCCCACTTAGAAGATAAAGTTGACCAATAGCAACATTAATTTGAAACAACAAGTTTGAGTCAGAATCGGTCAGAATAATAAGCGACAGAAACAGCATCAACATTCGGACTGGTCAGCCGATAGAACTTAATCCGATTAATCTGTAAATAATTGATCAAGAAAACTGCTGATTTTGGATGGGTTGAAAGAAAGCTGGCGGTTTGAAAAAGAAACTGAACTCGGAACGTTTCCTACCAGACACTACGTTTATACCTAAATGTGCAAAAACCAAACACCTCGAATGTATTGAACACCTTTGCTCTGGAAGGGATTAACTGTAACGCCAACAAAGATGCGAGAACTGCGTTCTTTTGTAAAAATCCGGGTATCCTACACTATTCGCCAGAAACGGTTGATTATTGACATTATTGGCCGATGAAGCCACATCGAATCATTTGAAAATTCCAGGTGTTTCAGTTGTTCTACTTATCGGCTTGGAGCCTGAGGTTGAGCTTCGATTTCCCACTTAACGATACTGATATAAAGGTCATAAGATAGATAGTCCAAACACTACATACGACGATGCCGACTAAATTGTAATTAAAAGCCAAGCACTTTACTAGGTAATGAGGCTCCGTCAAGCTACTTTTTTGGTGATGGTTTATCCTAAGCGCATCTCGTCAAACGTGGCTGCTTTTTAAGAGCTTTATACGAAGCGGATCATGTTCCCCATACCAATACAATAGGAAAATTAACCCAGTTTAGCAGTCAGTGCGGATACTAGAAGGAAAGAAGAGTTCTAGTTCACGCTGTTTCTTTTCGCTTATTCTTCAGTGAATACGGTAGTCTTGTATGGACGTTGAAAGACCAAATTGGATCCAGTAAATTCAGCGGAATGTAGAACTGGCGCATACACCTAATAGCTTGTTGTATGAACTTTAGACAACTATACCAATGGGAGCTAGATCGGTCATTTTGAGAGCTGTTCTCAAGTTGGGGATAGGGTATGCTTTGGACAATTAGAGGAGATTGAACAGAAGGACTTCCACATAGACAGTCGTGCACGGTTGATGTGCTGATGTAGGTCGGATTTGTCTTAACTGTCCTTTCGCTGTATTTCACCACTGTGTGTGTGCGCAGTCACTGTGTTTGACTGAATGCGTATGGGCATTTTTTAGTGACCGTGTAGTAAGAATCGACCTAGGTCTCTAGAGCTATGCCTGCATGTGTGGCTATGATCAGAAGAACTACGTTGTGCATTGTACTCAGTTGAACAAGTGATGGTTGTAATTCCACGAACCTTGTAAGCTTTCATGTTAAAGTATATACTTCTTATCAGGTGCTGACGACCCGCTATAACGTCTGACAAAAAATGCGTTCCAGCATTCGAGTTGACAATGTTGGCGAACTATCAGCATGAAAGTTTCTGAAGAAATGAGTAGGTAGTCCAAGTTCATCACTGACTTTCCCAGCCGCTGTAAAGCCTTTCGGAAATATTTCTCCCATAATGAGACTATCACTAACGACAATTGGACAGATTTCAATTCGTTGCTCGAGCTAAATATAACACCACTGGCCCTGACAGCAATATTTGTGGTTCTCACCTCGTATTCATTGCAGCCCTGTCGGAATTAACTCCACTGGCTTGTGAACAGTGCTAGAATCCTTTCACTGTCTTCAGTTAGCTGGGTCGTATGCATACGCCGTCAAACCAAGCTAACGTATAGCTCAAGCAATTAAGATGGCCATGTTGCGCATAGGAGGACTATTTACAGCACCTGACACAGATTACCAAACCTTTGCCAAACACCGTCACTGACAACGCGATGACTTATGGAGAGCAGCGTGGCTACCAACCGAATACAACGCTATGGTTGGATGTTAGTTTTACTGACACTATGAACAAAAAACTTCTCAAGTTCACACTTTCAGTCCAGATGCTGTAATTCACTGACCAAATGGTAACGGTATTATTAAGCTCTTCTAAAAATAATGGAAGCGTGGAAGTCGTCCAGTAAGAAGAAAGAAAGTGTGAAAATAGTTGGTTCCACCGGTCACCGGTAAAGCGATATACACTTGTGTGTACCTTGTTGGACCACATCAGTACAGTATGCATGTGAACAGTTGACACAACCGGGGTTCAGACATATTCGTTAGACCAAAGATTGACGAACAACGAGGGTGCACGATTATGAACAGTTTACTTTATTGAGCTGTTAAACTTTCCTTTCGCGTGAATTGACATCAATCAGCCATCTTTGATTAGTTTACACGTTGTTCAGCGTTGGCCGAAGCCTCAAAACAATGGTCACCGGGAACATCCAGCAAAAAGTTGTTAGAAGTAAGGCGCATTTGCTATGCACCAACAAAATCCTTCGTTCAGTCGGCAGTCATTTTCGTGTGCCGGCAAAAACGAGATAAATGGGCCATGGGGAAGTGAGTTCGAGCATCCGGCAAACTCGGTTGTGAGAGTGTTACACGCTATTATCATCCTGCTGATGTTTTTAGGTAGGAAGTAAAAATTCTAAGAATTAAACTTCCTCGCTCCCGGCTACAACGCCATTTAGCTTAAGTGTCGCTACCTTACGCACCAGTTTGGCAGGTTACCATCGAAGCAAACTATGAATAAACTGCCATCACTCTGTGATTGTATGTGTACACTAGTAAATCATGTGTAGATGTCTGACGAGTAATTAGTTCAAAGCAAAACCACAATTATAGTCACCAAATGTTTGAAAGTATCCATGCAGATGTACAAATAAATCGAAGGCAAAATAGCAGGTTAAAATAATGATCGTTGGATTTTCTTACTTTCACACAGAATATGGACGAACATCTCGTTCAAACTCGTTGACGGCGAGCGGTAAGATTGGCGACCGGAGAAAATCGAAAAAGCGTAAGTTTTGAGCAAGGCTTAGCTTTGTGTTTATCGTATGCTAGTTTGTAGTCTCAAAAAATTTGAATACTCTATTTTAAGTGAATCGATCCTCGTCAATAAGTTTTTGTTGCAAGTTCAACAGGATGTTTCATTTGACTGTCTAAATATAAAAATCGGCGCTGTTCTGTTTATGTAGATAATTCATCATCTTCACTATGCACACACAAACATTGAGCATAACTCAACATCAGAACCGTCGATGAAATGCTCAGTCGAAACTATTTTTTGCATCTCGTGGTTCCTTCTGACAACGGCATCTCGATCAAGAGTAGTTTTTTCTTTTAGCAAAATGAAAGCCTCAAAATTATTTATATTTCGTTCTTCGTACTCCAGCGAAGGTTCAGATTACAACGTAGATAATTGTCTGTTAAATATGTCTGATGTCTACTTCAACCGTCCTTCATAACTTTCTCTTCCATCAAGAAAAGCAACAAAACTATAGTTTTGATAGCCACTGTAGAAAGAGTCAGCCAGCGAAGCTGTGATAAATTCACTTTCAAGTTCTGAAAGTTGCAAACCAGTTAGACAATAGGTTGCTTTGCTGAAAGCTGGTCTGCAGCAGTATGAGAGAGAGAAAAGTTCACGCCCGTTTGACTCTGATTGATGTACTCACCACGGATCTTAATGAGGATCTGTTAAGAATATTTTCAAATTGTACAGTCTGAAGCTTCACCGCTCCTGCTCGAAGCTGTAGGCATAGAATCCAAAATATCGAGCAGCAGTGCTTGTGAAACATACAATCAAAGTAGTCATCGCTATAGACGTGTTCTCGGCCGAAAGATACTGTCTTGAAGTATCCCACCGACAAGTCACATTTGGTGTACACGCAAATTTTGACTAGCCCCCTGGTTCATTCGGCGTGTGGTCGGAGTTTACCTACAAAGACGAAGATTTTACGAATGCAACACAATTTGTAAATTTGCGAATGATTACATGTCAGCAGTAAATTGGCTTGGGGGAGAATTTATACCATTCTTCCAGGTGTTCAGTGAGAATGATTTCGATTAACTGTATTCCCAAAAACTTGACGTTCCATTGAAAGTCTTACAGCGGGTGGGATGAAATATGCAGAGAAGTCTGCTTATCTATGTTCAGTGTGCAAGATTTATCTATCGCATTATGGAACATCTTGTTGACAATTTCTTAGCTTCTGACAGTCCATCAAAGGCGATAGGCGTGCTGTCGCTGGAAGTACACACCATCGAAGATGTTACCGTTCACAAGTCCCATTTTAGGTATGAAAACCTTGGAACCCTGTTAATTAAAAGCAAGAAAGTGTCTTCTCGGGACACTACGGTATCTTTGATCACCGTGTCATGTGATGTTGACTGATTCATATATGCAACACATTTAACAAGTGAAATACAGTTCGTCAGTTAGAACTGACTTCTCAATTACCAAAAGAAACTCACACTACATCCAGACCCTTAAGACATGAACTAATCTCACTTTTGAGATTCACATTATTTGTCGACAGGTTTTGGGGTAGACCCCTTACTTTTCGCACACGCAACAAAATAACACTTCATTTAATCCATATTCTACAGTAAAACGAGAGGACTATAGACGAGCAATTTTTTAAGTAATCAATGATTTGCTATGCATTTTACATTCAAACCTACCTCGAGGTAGCCGACAATTTTGTCCTGAAGATTCGTAGTAATAGGTTTTGCATTCTCACTTGCATAGTGAAAGTTTTATTTTTAAATTGACAAACGACTATAGGACTTTCAATTTTCAGGTATTGCCTGTCTTCATCAAACCCCTTCAAACATCGAGTGAATTTCAAAACAAAAACATCGCCGTGCTTATCTTGCCATAAATCTAAGAAGAAAAGATGGAAATCCCAGACATTAACTGAAAAGTACTCTCGAACGATCGTAATTCTTTGCACTGGTCACCATGTCCCTTTCGACGAAAGGTACTATACTCGGTCAACGACAGAGGATAACCGAATATATAACGTGTACCGTCATGCTGTGATCGGTCAGTCCCTGCAGTACTCACAGGAAAATGTGACTGAGGTGTGTATACGATAATTTGGCTGGGCCTAATATGACGGCGGTGAAACACAGCTCAAACTCTTGCTCTTTGAAGCTCTTGGAAAGGATCAATAATCAGCTGCGGCAAAAGTGTGCTATACTGACAAGATCTGACAAGGGTTAGGTTCGAATCTGAGCCTTCGCTCTGAATTTTCTGTGTGGAATCTTTTAACTGGGAAACGAGACTACGGCACTGGAATGCATTTCGTCTTCTGAGTCGATAAGCGCTGTGGGTCGACAGATAACCACAGACTTCCGTGTGAAGACATCAAAAACACAGAGTGAATTTACCAGAGAGAGAATAAGACGACATTTATAATACATTCTGTGAAATGTACACATTTCATGGGGAACAATACTTGCTGTGATACTGAGCGATAAACTGACTTGGTTTTATCATCTTCTGTACAATGATTAATTGTCTGTTGATGCTACAGCCGATTTGTTCAAAACTGACACCCGAGAAAAAAAGAAGGGGAAACCCGCAAATTCACATCCCCTGATGACACCTGATTTAATTTTGGACTAAAAAATCTTGTCCAGTTTACCACAAAGTGAACATCACCTACATCGGAATCCATACCCTACTGATGGCCCACACAGATTTGGTGCTCTACGCTTCGCCGTTGTCAAAGTTCGTTGGTGATAAGTATCCATTTTCGCACTGCAATGTACACACTCGTCTTTTGTCTGAGTGACAAAGATGTCAACCTCAGCTTTCTCACAATAAGCACTGAGCAGCAACCGTATCCAAATGCCCACCCAAAAACCCTTTGTGAATAGTGTTCATTTGTCCCAGCTACTTGACGAAATCATGCCAACGTGCAACTTGGAAAGCGAAGATCGGGTTTCAATGATTGACTTTTCGATACACTGGCACCATGACCTGGCTACAACATGATGAATCTACCGTGGCCAAGCGCATTTCTGAATCAAGCCATGAAGAGCGTGTCGGAATTTCAGGCAACTGCAACATGCAGAGGACTGAAAGGCGTGGCACACACCTTGACAGCAGTGGGAACACTGCACACCGAACGATCAAAAGTTGTACGTGCAATGTGTAAGTAGAGAAATGCTGCTACGTTGTATCAAGAAACATGGGCTACGGTGATTAAAAAACGAGGGAACAAGACCGCTAGCATGCAATGGACCGTTTCTACGATGCCGGGTTACGCGACACTCAAGACCTACTAGTTTACTACTAACACTTATTACGACAGTTAACTTTGGATCTGCCAGAAGCGGACGACAAAGCTTAAGTAGGGTTGGTCACGGAACGTTCTGACCAGAGGTCGCTGCGTGAATTGCAGGACACCGGTAGAATAATCGAATCTCATAGATCGAACGGCCGGTCCCAGTTGTGCAGTGTTTATCGCTAATGACAGAAGTGAGACGACCGGATGTGAGTAATCTCGAGCACGAAGTGGAATGACTGAAAATACCGCGGAAAGTTTGAAGACGACTCCAGAACTAGGAAGAACACAGTTTGATGGGTACTTGGTCAACCATATCGTAAACGTCGCATTGTTTGTAGCAGGATAATACATTGCTTGCCATTAACCTAACGTTGTTGTGACGACTCAGGAGGTCAGTTGAAGGTAAGAAACTATGTTGGCTCGGAAACATCAAACTTCACCGCAGACAAATCTGAAAAATGACACAACGGACCACTTAGTATCACGAACAGAAGAAATACTAAATTTAGATCAACCAAACTCTCTGGGGGTGGTAATTCAATGGTGTACACCTGAAACCTTGGCATAACTGCGGCAAGTTTATTAGGGGAGTGGCGAGTGTGAACTGTGATTAAATCGGATGTACGATTATCCCAGCAACCCGCGGAATATTTCAACGCAATGATGTGATATGGCCGAATCCCACGGAGGATAGCTTGCAAACAACACTGTCAACCGGACGACCAATCATCCAATGAAGTCGAATCAACGTACGATTTGGGCAATAAGAGTCTTACTTAACTGAATTACTTTTGTTGTGACAGTGCACACGCTGATCTGATATTTAATAATATAATCTCGCAAAATGGCTACCATATAAAGGCATTATGAAAATCAGCAATTCTACACAGAAGGTTTCCAGAACAGTGAAATAAAGCACCTACAAATCATAATAACACATTGGTTATTCTGTAAGATGGAACAATAAGCAGTGTTTTACGGAATGTCAACATACCTGGTTGCTTGGCCCTACCCCAGACGTAAATTGTCGCTGTAAAAAATTTGTTATCAGCAGCTACTACTACTGAAGGTCACATGGTAATGTAACTTAAACGGTGTTTTGAGTTCGGAAGCTACTTGCGGAAGCAGCATTTTCGGCTAGCAATTTAAGTTGATCTGACCCTTCCTATTTACGTACGTTACAAAGTGAAGGTCAGTTTTGTTTAATTTGGGTCATTGACGCAAACACAAATATTGGCAACACGAACGATATTAAACGAGTAACAGTTAAGAAAAAACGTTTATAAAGCATTTATATTGCAAGTGTCTGTCTCTGTTGGGAGCTTTCTATAGTAAACATTGCAGTATGTGAGAACTGGCTAGGTTCAAGCTTAACGACGGTGAAACTCACAAACGACAAGTGCCTAAAAGAAGCGCAGCGGTTTGTCAGTTGGGACACTGATTTATCCGACTGCGAGTTCATCAACGCATGAACAACACCGCACAGCGATATTCCCAGCGGGAGTCTTGTTGGTTCAGGTGCAGTTGAAACTCAGGTTTGCAGCACGTGTGAGGCAATCTGCATCAACCCGTAGGTCGATGTGATCGGGCATCATCCTGTGTGATTAGCTGCTAGTGATTAGAACATCCATCGCTAAAGAGGCTGAATGGGTGCCCTTCAAATACTGTGCTATTCACACTGATAGGTACGAAAGTGTAGTTGCAGAGAATTTTTTTTCCATAACGGGATTTTAATGGGCACAACAGTCTACGATAACTTCTTGGTTTGCGGTTTCAAAATAGTTTTATATCAATAACGTTCTGCATCTTGCTCTCAAATTAATTTCACTGATAGATGAATCTGAGAGACCCTACCAAAATACTTTAGTTTGTTGACAAAAGTTTGCCTGAATGATATTCTTTTGAATTTTTTCTTGTTAGTGAAACTATACAGCTCAGATACAACTTTTGTACATCTAGAAGTATGTCATACGTGACATCGTATATAGCTATAATACTGTTTGGGATATTTATAAAAGTTGTCACTTGCTGGCGAGGACGTGCATACAGTGACGGAAACCACTGCACATTTCAGTTGTGTGCAAGTTGTAAAAATCAAAAGCCTACGTGTCACTTGTTTTAATTCGTTTTTCCCACATAACAAAACGTCCCTGGCCTAACATCAGTATTCTCTGAGTATCCGTACTAAACTTAGGTAACTATGAGTAATAGATCCATTCTCACTTTTAGGCAGCCAATAAGAGTTATTGTTTGATCAACTAGTTTCTGCCACAACATCATTTCTACCTGCTTAAGCTTTCGCACCTTCGTTGGGTCCCTTTCTCTGAGCATGCAAGGATGCGAGTAACTTAACTGTCAGCAAGCAAGGAAGATGGTGAAAATGTGTCCACTGGTCTGCCACGTCAAAGATACTTCCTGGTCGTCTGTGCCTTGGAATGGAGTTTATCTGATGAAACCCACTTGCATTTATTAAATCAAACGTTTGATCTGAGTAGCAAAAGAGGGTGAGGTTTTCTTCGAAAACCCAACAGTCTGACTCACTTAGCATTAAAAAGCCTGCCCAGCCCACGTTTGCAGTGATTACGACATTACTGTCTGATTTCGAGCGATGCTAAGGGCAGAGTCTACATTCAAAGCTACTGCAGGCTTTTGATTGAAACGGACATTTTCTGATCGTGCGCGGTGGTCATAGTCAACCAATGGACGATCAGAGTGCTCTTCGTATGGTAGCACCTTCTCTAATCCCCTTCCTCCTCAATCGAAAGAGAACAGTGTAGCAACCATAAAGGTGGCTCTGCTTTACGTTCATAAGATACCGCCTTACTGTCTAAGCGCTCCTACGTGGCTTACATAAAACCCAATGAGTATAACTTCCCCCCTACTAGCTGCCTCCTTTAAACTTTCTAAGACGACTGTACTTGAAAGCACCTAGGTTGTAGTCAACAAAATCCCCCGTACCTAGGCTGTGTGCGTGCCTGACTATCAAAGAAAGCAGAAGAATACCCCCAATAAAGACCACAGCCACAGGCAGACAGACAACACGACGCGAACTGTTGGCCTGTCTCAACGGTTATCAAAAACAGATCGTTCTGGGTCAGTACAACTCACTAGTGAACTCATATTCATTCGGATAACTTGTACTGCTTGTAACACCAACGGAATGTTGCAGTATCTGTTGTATCGCAAGAATGTGCCTTTCGATAGATTTCACTGTATGAACAAATCTGTGATCGACAGCGTAAAATTTACTATAAAACCCACGCTCTAGCAAGTGTTTCACTTGAAACGAGTATCGCCCCCAGCACTTTAAATCTAACAAAATGTGCTTTTTGTACAGCTTGAACGAAAACTACAGCCACATGTTGCTGACGGAGTGATTTAACGGGCGCACAGACAGAATTGTTTGATATTGATAAAATACACGGTTTCACAAAACATGCAGTTGTTTGGTGGCGTTAAACCCTGTTGAGATTTTTTTCCTTGAGTTATTACCGAGTTGGTTTTGGCATGCTTTTGCAATTTTTCACTATATTCTTGTCTTTCGCCTGAATATGTATTCAGCTTCAAAACTGAGGCGACACACGTCTCCAAAACAAGTGGGATGCCGGATTTTCATTCATAAAGAAAAACAAAATGCGTTATTCCTCACTTCAGAAACAAATTGGTCACCATGTCTATCTAAAACTTGGCAATGGAACGGTTATTTTCATTCACTGTAAAGTCTTGCTCAGGGAGTACGCAATATATCTGACCGTTTCGTTGTTGCGCATTTTCTAAATCGGATGTAAGTCTCATTTGTTTCATGCCTAGAAGCCAGCTTTAATATTTTTCGCCTCTTACAAGTGAAACCTGGGACTGGCTAAACATGTGACACAACTGATCTTACTGGTGTTTAGGAGTATGCGTATCTATAGTCTCGTACCTAACCTTGTGGTGGCTGCAAGAGATTTTGTTCAGACATTTTTCCAAATGTTTCGATCTAAGACTCCGATCTCGATGTTTCATCAGACCGACTGAGATTGTTGACCAGCCGTCACCTGGAAATGTGAGTTCTGGGTACACCGTCTTCTTTGGTATCGCTGATAAATTACACGGGATATTCGTAGGCCTGCACGATATCTGAGTGTGCCTACTTCCAGCGGTATGTTTCCCTCTGTACATAGCCTTCCAATGACAAAAGAACGTCTAGTCGTTGCTGCACCCAGAACCATTAACGTTTTGAAACTATATGTAATACAGCAAACCGTAGGCTTACCTGCATTTTTGGTTACAAACAAACAACCCACTTTAGTCACATCCCATTGGTTACATGAGTGTTCATGTAGCTGCAGTGTGGTACATAGGGAAAACAAACCGACAGCTAGCTTCTCGTATGAATGACTTTTTCCCAAGTGTCTCAAAGTACAGCTAGAAACGCCAGGCACATGCACAGAGACCGATAGCACCCGCTGGTTAGCAAATTATCTATCAGTGTGCTTGATTCTATTGACAGCTCGTGTAAGGAGGCTGACGGACGGAATCCGTAAAAAGCAAAACAATCAATCCAAACAGGACTTAGAATCGAAGGTTATCACATATTTTCTGTGATTTCCCGAAGTAACCAAAAACGCATCCTCAAGTTTGCTGAGAATCTGGCTACCGGGCGCCCAAATCCACCTTCTGTGTTCGAAAACAATTTGTGTCCGCATTACAACTATCTTGGAAGTCAGCATCTTCATACTCACAAATTCCATCTTCGTGTATGCCTGTCTAATTCTATAAGCCACGACTGTCGCCCTACAGAATGTGCATTTTGTGTTCAAATATGTGTGTTACTCATTTTAACTGAAGTTTGGTATCAGTCAACTAACGGTGCAATGAGGATCTCATAAAATGCGCAATTTCAGTCAGGAAACGGCTCCAGGGTTCTTTAAATGTCGACTTATCAGTCGAACCACTTGAAGGTTATACTTTTGGGTTAGAAAAATGTTGATAGTTATGTATGGATCAAGTCGCAGGTTCGCTTCACGATTGTTATAGATCTGTTGGAATGGAGTTTGACCTGTATACCTATGAATGTTACCAGAAAATCTCATGCACGCATTACACTGTGCCTCAACAACAATAACATGTAATTCTAATGCACTCAATATGAGCTCGAACGCTTTATTCTAAACGATCATAAAAAACCACATTCCACAAATGGGCAGATAAGCATGCGCTAAAAAGTCTTGGAGTTTAATAACGAAAATTAGACAGTGCATTAAAACGTATCGCATGAAAAGCAACGCTTCTGCCTTTTACGAAACTGTAATAGCTTATGAAGACCACTGCACGCGGTGACGTGAAACAAGAGAATTCCATAAATATCAAGAATTGCCTGAACATAGTTTCCCTCAGTGCTGCTTGTTCTCAATTAATCGCTACTGCGCTATTTGATACTTACCGGTAAAACTAAATCGATTGTTCCAGTGGAAACAGCTAGCTTACCTACAATTCCCATTGGACACTGTATGCTTGTGCGCATTTCATTGACCTTCAGTCATGCAATTTGAGCCACCACAAACTAATATCTTAAACAACAGTAAGTTGCGGAACTGATTGGCGGTCCGCTAACTCTGTCACTCTCTTTCAGGTGCTGTCTTCATTCATAGATATGGGTCATGGCAAAGTGATTCATATCGATCGTATCCGAACAATAAAGCACAGTTGTCATGTTCTGATAAGTTGGGTTGAAGGTCAATCTCTTCAGACCTGGTTATGATTAAGTTCATGTGTTATACGATTTGATCTCTCGTTACCGGCGGTCGATATGTGTGTAATACAGAATAAGACACTATATATGTACCTGTAGACTCAGAAGATTCATTGACGAAACCACCAACCAACTGACAATGAAAAAGTCCTCGAAAATTTCCTTCGGTTCTAGCGGTGAGCACGTAGCCTCCATATGTCAATTTGTGCTTAATAGAAAATAATCGAATATACTACCTGATTGTGGATTAATCGGCGATGAATCTACTGCGCTCCATGGTATTTTTAAAAGTGGCGAACTTTTACAAAAACCTGCATTTGGTGACTTAGTTGTTGATATTTTCCTACCGAAAGTTTGATAATTGCCACAGGCTTTATTCTCAGGTCAGCGAACCACTAACAAACGATAGATTAAAAGTGAATAAGAACTGAAAGTTGAATCTTGTGGCCATTTACTGCATATAAGCCGGAGCTATCAATCTAACTAAATGTGGGTCGTCTAAACCGGTTTCCTGCAGTGCAGCACATCCACAAACGAATTAGAAAAGAATAACACTGGATTAGGGGATGTATTTAATGATTTGATGCACTTTGCCGATGCACAGCCGTGATTTTCATGGGCCACCAACATTCATATGAGGTGTTTCATCCTTGTTTCTCCACTCGCAACTTCGTGAATCCTCAAATTCATTGTGCTTCATATTATCACAATCTAATTCTATTGAGTGTGTTAGATGGACATTTTTTAACAAAATCTGGTATGCGTACACCGACGTTTGAATTATGATAGCACATCAGGTGGACTGTCGAAACTCAAAATAGTACTTTTTGTACGGCAATCTATATTTATTGTAGGAACTATAATATCTCAAAAATATTTTTGTCATAAATACAGTTAAATGGGGGTGTTATGTTGCAAAATACGTCTTTGCAAAGTGAGGTAATCAGACTTCATGATTCTCACAAATTCAGTGTTTTAAAATCGTTCATTTCTGTACGCTTCATTTGCTACTGCCTGTGACTACAAATAATTGAAAATGATGTAAAACTTTCAGTGGGGATTCTTTTGAATGCAAGTACTGACCGACAATGAATTAATGCTGTTTAATTATCAAAAAGTATACTCAAATGTGTGAAGCTCGACGAACGCTTCATCTTATGACTATTATCCTATCCGAGTTTGAGTAAACCATAAGCGTTGTTTGCTAAAACTCCACATTGGAAGAATATCAAAGAGATGCTATCCAGCGTTTCTGTTAATAGCAGTTATTTACTATACTTTGAAATCGAGTGATCATAAAAGGATATGCTAATCCAGAATTTTTTTTACAATATTCGTTGGAATATGATATGACGTACGACAGCCTTCTACATAGATGAACTAAGCGAAATACACAAACATTTGTGAAATATTGAGGTTCTCTTTCCTATCTAGGCGAAGTATTTGTGACCAAACAATCGAAGTGGTGCTGTTTCACCAAACGATCCCTTCCTATTACGCAATGGTAACGTCAGCTTTGTAGTCACAACCAAATATGCTAAACGTCACCAAGAATTTTGAATGATTGAGTGAGCTAAGTGCCAATCACAGTTGAATATTTGCCGTACATGAATGCAGTCTCTAGTGTTTTTTCCGAGTGTTCTCTCTAAGATCATCCGGACCAATGAGCTAATAAATCTGCGCAAACACATTCTGGGACAACTGTTTCTGATTTGAAGCTTTTTAACAAAGCGGAATGCAGTCATACGAATTTCCTGTATGGCATGAAAAATTATCCCGAGAGACAGATGACATCAGGCAGGATGTTTGAAATCTCAGTGACGAGAGGTGAACGATTGACGGCAAATTCAGAAAGTTTCGGTATTTGAATTTGGGCTGACGATCCTATCGTGTGTGATGTGAGATCGGTGATGTATTGATCAGCACAGCTGACACAAAAAAGCCTGGTGGAAGCTCTAACCCTGGTCATGTCGAGGATATGCATCACTGGCTGGTTTCAACAACAGCCACGTTAGATTATGTTACTTCATTTTGAAAAGAGCCGACCGAAGCCGAATTGCAAGGGATTTGATTACTAGTGAGCGATGTTTAATTTCTATTAATAATCGATTACTTACTACCTAACAATAGTCTCTGGATGCGTAACTTTTGCACACCTACATCCTCATGATCTACTAGGTTTGTTGACATGTTTACTTAATTTGTCCCTAGAAACGATTGGTAGGTCACAATACCAGTGGGGAAATGATCCATTCCTGTCCTTTATGAGGTCAGTGTAGACTGAAAGTAAAGCTCAGTCACATTAAAAGAATAATTTTCAGTAGAACTCACACACAAAAGGTGGTCAGCTTAGCCTTCTGGTTCAAGTGCCTGAGCTTTGGGTGCAGAAAACTAACATTTTGGATAACAAAAAGTGGCTCATATCAGATAACCCACTCTTTTGGTACGCAGACCCAGCGGATATATTGCTATGAACAAACAGGGGAACGACAGTTCTTCGCGTGCATTAAGATAATCTACTGTGAATTGTCACTACTATCTGGGAAAAATAATTAACCTGATCAACTACCATGAACTCGCGAACGTGACAGAAGCGGTGGCTTGCAGCAGCGTTGCTCATTCATTGATGCCAGCAGTGCAGAACGCTGTAGAAGTGGAGAATTAAGAACGGATCTTATTAAAGAGGACTGGCAATGACGAAGGGTAGACCAATTTTAAATGCTGTAAAGAACAGTGTTTAGCACAGTACATAGTATAGTGAAGGTAACACGAGTGTCACCAACAGTAAGATGGGGGTTGAGCACCTTTGACCTCCGATGGCGTGCATTGCTTACTAAAGCGAGTTCATTTCATGGATAACTTCTCATGAATGGCAACCTCACCTTAATAAATGTACACGGATAATACCTCGCTGTCTTGCACGTTATAGTCACTCAAAATGGCCAAACTGTAATACTGATGACATTACTGGGTATTATAAACCTTTCACCTAATAATGAGATCAATCCGTTTTAAGTATATTGCTTTCTTGCTGTTGTGTTCCATGGCTTACTTACCAATAATTAAAAGCGTTATTTGATTTTAATTGCCCACAATCATTTATGACTGATTTCGAGGCGGAAATAGATATTCAGTTGTGAACTGTTAATAAATTTGTTCGGGTGGGGACATAATGTATTTACTTTAACATACAGTGATATCCATCAAAAAGTACACTTACATCAGTAAGCCATGTAGTCCTACATAGCCTGTTCAGATTCAACAAACGCAGCATTGCCGGGATCGTATGATTTTTTATATTTTACCGGCTAATGTGTTTTTTGTGACTAGTGTGTGTTATATCAACCACACAAAAATATTCCAAGATTAAACATTCCGCAGTAAAATATTTTTATCAGGTGTGAGTAAATTTGTATTCAGTCCTTTGAAGATAAAAACCTATTTAAAATCACTCAACAAAATAACCTGGGTACAGAAATTTGACCTCTTGTTCTCAGTAGGAAACGATGTGGAAGCTCTGTACGAGGAAACGACTGACCGCAACGTTGGTCATCAAAGTCGATGGGACAGATGATGAACAAAATTAATCACGGTCTGGCAGGTTACACTGTGATGTTCATTTGTCAGAAAACTTAGTCTACTGTTTACTTGCGTTGTCTGGTAAGCAAGCATAAGGCAGTAAAGTTTATAATCTGGAATAAGAGATATTTGGTCTATACAAGGGTCTGGGCGATATGGCGAAGGCTTGCTTTACATAGAGTAATATTCTTGCGTGTAGCAAACTGAATAATGTGTTGCAAACTAGGTTGATTTGGTCACATTTTCTTCCCAAATCACTTTTAGCCATCGTTAATGTCTTTTGTAACGTGCCATCTATCATCAATTCGCTGTGGTTGAGTACTGGTTGCGATCCGCCCCAAGCATGTCTGGTTTGATAGCGTACACAGTCATAGTCTGATCCCGGTATTACTTCTGAAATGTCGTGCGTGCTATGCCACATCTACAGTGATTCATTGCATCTTACTTCTCAAATCTTTAGCTGATGACTATTAAATGGAACCGGCTCGCACGATATGCTGAGGTTAGGTAAAATGAACATTATTCACAATGGAACGTGGCTGCGGGTTAGTACGTATTTCCTCGTTCTTTCCAAATATGAAAACATTGGCGTAGTGGTCAACATGATCGCCCCATGAAGCTTGGTCAGTGTCCTAGTCCAGGCTGTGGTGGCAAGCATATACTCTACTAACGAGTTCTTTCCGAAAGGGCGAGCTAAAATCTATGGAAATACTAGAGTTGGGACCGCATGTGAACATTGTTTTAATTATCCAAACAAAACCTCCCCGCCATTTAACAACATACTCAAAGTTTTGGTCCATTTGAGAATAAAAAACCAGCTAATAGACGGTTCAGTGTGTTGGCAGTCACAATGTTCAGTATTTTATACTGCCACTATGAAATCAAGAGTGCTTTTAATGTGGAGGTTACTGCTGACGTCAAACCACAAGAATTAGCGTCAGGGAACTCTACATGATGAATTATTGATTATTCCCAAAACATCTGACGATTCATGTACTACCGATTTTGTGTAGTGAAATGGGAACGGTACTAAGTATTAATAGATGTACTATGTAGCAATTTCGATCAGTGCGTTTCCAAACATTCCAGATATCAGACTTCTCAAGCTCTTGGAACTCCTATGTGCATTCATTTCGAGCACTGTAGATAGACGTGTAATCTACTCACACAGATAACAGCCAACTCAAAATGATCTACTCAAAGTTCAATCGCATAAGTGGAGGCCGTATGAATAAAGAAACGAAAGATGTCAACACCGGTATGTCCATCAGCTTGATAATGTACTTTCCCGAAGACTGTATTCCAAAGGCCTTGGTATCGGCACAAGTCACCTTGCTACGAACGATTACCACCAAGTATTTTTTGTCTCACAAGGTCTGTGGTCAACAATCAGTGTATGAACTACTCCGAGTTGTGATATAAACAGCCGCTGATCTAAACAGTAGTCGAACCCACACCAGATCAATATGAGCCGAAACTGTGATCACAGAAGTGAATTCGGTATACAGCTGACCTTACTAAACGATGACACAGCAAAATGACTTTGTAGATTCCGAACAGACCGGTCGATAAAGTTCTCCAGAACACGGCCTGTTTCATTGGGTATCTAATCATGCAAACATACTACGAACAAGATGTTTCCATCGGTACCTCCAGCTCTTCTGCTGTAATGCTCATCTGATCATATTTCTATTAAAACGAGAACCCAGTCTTCTGAGGCTCCTAGTTGTCTCATGTAGCTAAATTTTTTCACACTGTCACCAAATCAGTAAATTGAAAAACTTGCGGTTGTATTTTCATTCAGGACATTGAGTTAAATCACCAACTGTTGCATACGACACGCTTTAACAGTTTTTACTACGTCGTTTATTTAAATTTACAACCCAGAGATCTAAAGTAGGAGTCTTCCGAATGGCAAAGCGGTCGACGCTTTTTTACTGACCAAGCTCAAACGAGTTTTGAGGAGGTTCAAAGTATGGAACTCCATTAAAGTCGAGTCATTTTGGTACTCAGAGGAATGAGGTTTCAGTTTTGTAAATAAGACAACCCACCAGTCTTGTGAGCTTTGATCTATCTGATTACCGAGATTTTCGGATTGGTGAGTTATTTTTCTAGATAGTAAAAACATGTCACGGCCTCAGAGAATTTGTTGCGTTACGGATGGTGCACAGTCCACTCTCGCTCACCAGCAACTGATGCATAGTCAGGAGGCTTAGCGCCTAAGTGTATAACACGGAAAAAGTTAGTGTACAAGCAAATAGAAATGACATACGTGGACGCAACCCTAACCCATTTGGTGAACCGTGCGCAGTTAAACAACAGGTCCAAAAATCTTCGATATCGTCGAAACTTGCTGATTCTTCCACAAATGTAACGTGTCCTCAGCCTGTTGTCACTTGATTCCTCGTGTCACACTTGAACAAACCGAATCGAAGTGTGCGCCAATCGATATAATAATGAGAGACAACATCAATCTTTGGAAGGAATTTTCGGCATATTAGCCAACTGCACTAACCTTATAAACTGATAATGGTGACCTTGGCTTTTATGGTTGGACATCTTTTGTCGTAATTTAACTGCCGAAAAGATGAAGTGACTGTAACTTCAAAATATTTCAACGTTTTATTTGCTAACTGGTAAAGTGGTAGAGCGTGGCACAGTCTCAGAACCGTGGAAGAAACAGTTAGATTCATTTTCTTCCAAGTGTAGGATGATTATCGATGGCCGAATTGGTCATAAACTTCAGTTTAAAGAACTTCGCTTTTGAAAGTATCAATTTTTTCCCTCAGAATCACATTCGTTCAACGTGACAATGCTTTACGGATTAATGGTGGAATAAAGTGGTCCTAATTCTCTTCAAAGATTAGCGGACATAAGGATAGGTTGCGATTAACTATCAAATTTCCTATAAAACTCAATGCAAATTAGTTCATCTTGTCACCTTTGTGTCTGCTTCTACTTGCCAGTGAGTAAGCTGTTACTGTTTGTTGGTTCGATGAACAAAATTGTTTTCAAAGGTGCACACGACAATTTTGAAACATTTGAGGAAATGAAACCGTTTAAATCCTATTGGTTTTTAAGTCAGTAGTTGGTACACATCCAAGCTACAAGCAATAGTCTGACGCAACCGACACACATGTTTTGCATATGTAAAACAGCATCGGTTAGTCATACACCGATTCAATTTAGACGCCTGGGGTTTAATGGTCAATTGGAACGACGTTCGAAGTAATCGATTACAAGACATATATATGTGCTGTGCAAAGATCCGCACATTGGGGTTGTCTCTCACATTTGAACCAATGAACCAGAATTATTATATCTGTATTGGACCAAAACCGTCCGAAATGTTAAACAGAAATCCAGACAGTCATAGGCACCCTCATGCTATATAAAGAGGAGGTAGTCTTTCTTGGGTTCTTTAAACTCGTTGTGCGCTGACGTCCCAATATCCTTTAACTTAACAGATTTATTCTAATTATTCGGGGAGCACCACACGGTGTGTTTGCTGGAGGAGGGGTAACACAGCTACCGGTCAATTCGAATTGATCATCGGTCTACGGCTACATTCAGTCACTTCATATCCCGATTTCAACTAGGTACTCTATCGACAAGAAGCGTTGTGATCGTTGCCCTTAGCTCCTCGATATTGGACAACGTTTTAAATTCACGGAGAGATTTACTTATTACACATGTCAACTTCAATCGCGATTTAAACGCAGTGGAGTTGAGAACGAAACAAAATTCCGGTATTAATCGTTAAACAATATACTCTCTGCTATCTCTGTCGGTTAACGAATATGCCCAGTGATGCCGTGTGGACGGTGAACTTCTCTCTGTAAGCTGCAGTTTGCAATTTCAGGTCTGATAATTTAGCAGGCAGACAGTAGATATCTAGCGCGAACTCAATCCAGAAAAGATGGAGGTAGAGAGGTAGGCTTTTCTTAAAATGTTGCCAAAGTGGGGAGGATTATAGGGAAGCTAATAAGCAAGTGAACGTGAGCCCTATCAGTCGGTCGATGAAGTGTACATGACCCCAGACAGATAGAGGGGCATACACGACCAGTTGTGTAAACCTCCGTAGTGGTAATGGGAACGAGCAAAACTGAGAAGAAGTCTGAGGACCTGGATGGGTTAAACACAGGTTGATCACATTGGGGATATAGGGTGCACAGGCAAAGAGCGAAAAACCCGGAGAATGTGTCAGACATAGCGCTCGCATGTCGAAGAGTGCATTGCGCGATAAAAGGTGAAACGACGTTTACAGCAGAATCGAAGTCAAGAAACGTGCTCACCGATTTTACCGTATAGAAAGCAAAAGTCACCCACACAAAACCCACTCAAAACCACACTGTATACAACGTGACAAACCCAGTAGCTTTTCAGCACTTTCCGACAAAGTGAAACTGTCTTAAACATAGGATGTTTGTGAAGCATAATAGTTCGGGCATTTGGGCTATCTCAAGTTGGCAGTGTGGTAGACACAATTTTACAAAAAACCGGGCCTAAATGCCAGTAGTGCGATCAAATCTGGGCTATATGCAATTTGAAGTGATGCAAAGCACTGGAATTCAATCCTTACCGTATAAATTTCTTAGCTGATTCAGTGAAATCCGTGACCTTTACCAAACTGAGAAGTCCGGACGCCTAGGTCGTCGATTGCAGTAAACCGAATGTCCACGTTTTACTTTTTTCAAAGCGGTCGCGCAATATGAACAGTATCTACGTGAAGCTGCCGTTGAGCATTTAGATATAACTAATTGGTCACACCTAACGTGGGATTACTGAATTTGGGGTCAGTAGCTTAACTGCAAGAACACGAAATGCGGACGAGGAAGTCCGGTTACTGACATGTTACTGTGATATTACTTACACCACTTGTGATGCAATGTTGCAGGAACCAGAAGCACTTGGGGCAAGTATTAGGCTGATAAAAAATTCCGTCTTTTAAACATCTATTTCTTTAGATCGATGTGAACAATATTCTTAACCGAACAATATAATAATACCAGCTTCATCAATAAGATAAAATGTCGTCAATCCATACCTGATTACAGCAGGTTGACGTCCAAACGAGTAAACAGAGTAAGTGTGGAACATGGAGGATGTATGCTTTTGTTAACCGAAACAGTGTCTATCATACTAACAAAACGTGAATCATCTTTCGCGAGGTGTATGCTGACAAGGTTTCACACTCAATCCCTAACAGGCTGTCTCATTTGCCTATTGATTTGCGTACACGTACTCAGAAAGCTTCGGTTAATAAACATTCTCTAGAAACATCGCATTAATAACTGACTGGATAATTTATTTATCGTTTGTTAATTTCTGATCTGTGAATAAGATGAAAACCTTAAAAATGGTCAGTTTGATCACGGAAAACAAGTTTGGAAAACACTCCAGAGTTAGAGACATGAACAACTGAGATGATAAGCTTTCAGAGGAATGATAGAGGTGTTCTCGAAAACAAGTTTAATGCTTAGCTGATACTCGCAAATTAGGTTGCACATTTCAACATATGTTTTGAAATCAGACATTAAATGTAATATGATAACTGGTGAGAGCTCACCGATGATGCACACTTTTGTCCATGAGGGAATCCGTCTTTCGATCAAGTCTGTAAAACCATGACGTTGACTTTGGTTTTCAGAAAACCCAGAACTCCTTTCTCATGTCTTAATTTCCAACCGTGGCGATATTTTAGCTCAAAAAAGTATGCCATATGAGTGCAAATTAGAACTGCGGACAAATTCGTGCATACAGTTTCTAAAAAGTTATTCAATTGGGCTCGCAATCAAAACACTTGCAATGTGCATATTATAGCGCATAAAAACAACACTTAAGCTCCACGGAGAAGGCTAGAAGTTCATAACCGCTGGTAGTACGAATTGATGTCTATAGGCCAAACTGAGTTAATTTATCTTCAATCGGTCAAAATTGCTTGTTTGACCGCCAGAGGTGTAAGAGTGACTGTGCGCATTAACCAGCAAAAGACCTAACAGTGTCCACAGTATGAACTACCATAAAGTAGTATGTAATAAGCAAAGAGCAACAATGTTTTGAGTTAGTGTGTGCCCTTGATACTTGTTCATTTCAATGACTATAACAAGCATCAGAGAAATTGGCAAATCACTTTCTGAGAGAGATACAAAGCAATACCACCTTTCCAGTCGGATTATTGATTAAATCAAAAAAATGATCAATCAGGTAAGTCCACGTATGTGAAACAATTCTGGTTAAAATCAAAAGGTATGGCTGCACAACAGGATATGAACGATTCAGGTATACTAAAAAATGATGCAACACGTTGGTCCAAACTTATTTAGAAAATGGAAACTTACAATGGCTTTTTTGAAGACCTCCTTGATTTCTGCTTGTTTTGAAAGTCAAAAAACTCCGATAAACATCCGCTTCTAACCGACCGTCTGATCAAAGATGCATTTTCCTGTCATTCACTGTTGTATACAGACTTGTTTGACATTACCCAACAGTTTCTTATTAAGACTATTCTCATGACTGATAGTCGAGGGACATCTAAACCAAGCGATGTTGACCGCACAACAGCAACGCAGCAAGTGCTCTAAAATTCTCACGAGTTAATTTCACAGTACTGTTGGGCCGTTAACGTGGCCAAGTCAGTAATCACATCGGAAGTTGGAAGTTAACAACTTCCGTGGCTGTTAGATACCGGAATAAATTAATCCTCAGTGAAACCTGAGGTAGTATCAACATACGTACTACCAACTGCGATTTTTATAGTTGACACAAGCCTTCTATACACATCTGGCACCGTTATCTTAGGTATTTGCCAACCGCCCCTCGTTTGTTCCAAAAGCGGTCTTCCCAAATATGAAGTGATCAACGCGTACACAACTGCAGTAGTGTCTTATGACTAAAGATTCATCATCGATCGTTGCATTTGAAATGTTCGTCAGGTTTTTTTAGTAGTGCACGTTGCAAAGTACGCTTCATTTTTTGAGCTGCCTAGCTGTTGATAAGCGAAACTGGAACGTTTAGCAGCAAGCTGAACCGTTCCCAGACATGAGGAGTCTTCCAGAATGAATAATGTTGCGTATTATCTGGTTTAAAATATCAGTCCCTCAAAACGTTCACCTTAGGATCAACTATTCAAAACCTGTTTCCGATGACTATTAACATCATGGGTGTGGGGAAATTTCCGCTTTTCCTGTCTGGAACAAAGAAGTTCACAGTGCTGATAAAACGCATTGAGGTATACAATCGCCATACAAAAATTAAGCATTTTTGGGAAATTTCAACATACTTAATTTTCATACGAGTTTTAACACAACCTCGGTGTATTTTAGTTGTTTCTCTGAGCCTGTGTCAGCGTTAATGATATGAAGTATTCTAACATATTGATATGAACAACGTCGGTATTTTTGTCCAAATAATCAATTCCGGCGCTGAATGTTGAGGTGGTTCCATCTATCAATTTCATTATCCAGAATTAAAAAGTGATTACTAACGACCGTTGCGTCTGAGCTTACAGGCCAAATCCTGAAAATTGTCAATCTTATTGTCTAATAAACAGGCTATAATTTAGAACTATAATTCTGATGCATGAAAACTGTTATCACCTGGTTAGCACTGCACGGAACAAACTTTTGCGGATCACCATAGTTCTGATATGTTGTCTTGGCATTTGTGCTCTAGTTTTCGGTCATTTGTCGAAGAACTGTCATTGTTTAAATGTTGGAACGGATGTAAGAAGGTTCACTCACTGTTTGATGTGTAACAACGAACTCCGAACAAGACCAGGTTTGTAAAATTAATCTGGATCTATTATCTCAATCCTTATTACATTTTGAAGGCATTAAAATTAATCCAATTTGACCAACTTGTTTAATTATTAACAGTAATGCGTGAATGTAAAATTATTGGTGATTAGTGTGGTTTTTTCCTGTGAGAGGCAGTTACATTGCATTAGGGTAACCTGCTGATATACTAGATATGAATGTGTTGTTCACCTGTGCCAGTGCTCGGAGATTATCAAATCTCAAATCTCTACCCAGTTTGAAAAATAAATGGTCTGTATCGATGGCTTGATGTTAAAGCTAAATATCCTCCTTTGACAAGGTTTCGTACTTTTGTCTTTGATAAGCGATATTGTTTCAGGTCAAACTGGTTTGTGGTGCTACAACTTCGGAAATAGTCTAAAAATTCCTTCGAAATCTTTGCAAGTTTTTCCTGGAGGAAAGCCACAAACTGTAGCAATTTGGAGCGCATAACAACCGGATTTAAGTTAAGTTACGGAACAGATACGTTCAACCGTGTAAAAACTCTTGGGCAGTAGGTAACAATTTTCCTCCAGGATGACGGTTCCATTTGTTTAAAAGCGTAAAATGAATGACCACAACCTTAACATTTGTGCAGCGAACTTCAAGATAAACCGCTTAATCTACCGTCGTGACAGCCTTCTCGCCAGCTGTCTGAATGAACAGTTCAGTGTTCTTGGTGTTTCCGGTTGCGAACCGCTAGGTCGCTCGTTACTTTTGTTTGCAAAACATTATTCAATTGTCACTTAGCGGCCTTGCTTTCCAGCCTGTAGTTCACCTGTTGCGTTGAAAAGATGCCATACATCAATCTGGACTTCAGTGTTAGTAATTGTCATGGGTTGATCGAGGGCAACACCTTCATACCTCAGGGCGATCTGTCACCTAAAGCAAGATTTAGTTTCAATGGATTTTGGAGTAAATTTCTATTTGTACATATTATTTGGGGCCGGCTTTGTTTCATTTCTGCTGTGTTCTGCATTTATCTCAAATTTCCAGGCTTAATCTCGCAAACAACTTCCATCTGTTGGACGGTTGTCACTGCATACTTTTACAGTAAAGCTTGCATTACCGCAGATTAAATTGTAAAGTCCCCTCGTCCAGCATAACTGCTTTTCACGGATAACGATTCAATCAGTTTCACCCGGATAATCGTGTGTACGCACACTGCTAGGGCACGGCAAATCGAGAAATGACTGTGTTTTTTCACTGCATTTCTGTTTCCTTTTTTATAAACCGACAGATTTTTTGTACTTCTGTTAGGATTTGGCTGTGAAATGATATAACCGCGCGATGAAGGATAGCAACATTTGTTTTTCTTACCAAAATCTGACACGTAGACATCTATTTAAAGTTCAATAAAAAGTGTGCAGTTCGAAGATTATCATGACTTCTTTGTCGCGTTTATTTCTACAACCCATACACAATGATTTCAATTAGATCTACGCGTCAAATAACGCGTAGGTACAGGTCAACAATGTAGATCAACAAATTCGAAAAGTCAGCAACTTATTCTAACAAAAATACACTAGTTTACCACTTTTTGTCTACTAAATCGGCTCAATTCGATTCCGAGGAGACACATTTTACTAAAGATAGTGCATTCTATATAAGAATATTCCGCTAAACTGAGTGCAGGAGGGCATATATCAAACGTGGCGTGGATTACCTACATCTCTACATAATTGCGTGCCTGGTGATCTCGAGAAATTCATCCAAAGGCCAAACTTCCCTTGGGACGTAATCGCTCACACTCACAAACTGAAACAGGAGCTGCATATTAATTAGCAATCCATCCGTTGGTCGATGCCCCTTCTCATCTACGCTATTATTCTCATATCGTCAAAGATGTGCTTAGCGTAATCAACAAACCCAAGAAACGAGCTTCATTATTTGCTTTTATCAGGAACAAGCAGAAAGTTGGACCACTACGACCTCAGGTTGAATCCAACCATTACATTAAAGTTTGATTGAATTTGGATATCACTCAGAACTGGTCGACAGAAGCGATACAACAGGTTTCTGACGTTACATAGTAAATTATTACGATTCGGCAAATATTATTCCATGTCTGATTATATTTTCTTATGCGCATAATGTGTTTATATCTAAAACTGATGAGTCACCAACAGTCCTTTTTCACTGATCGTACCTTTTTGCTAACTCCAGCAACCAAGCATGAACTCCGACGCTATTCTGTGCAGTGCATGACGGAACAAGACAAAGTGAATAAATGTGAGTCCTTTTGTAGCACTTTTATAATTTATTTACGTGCACAAAACGATGAGATCGTGGTCTCACAGCATGTATACATGTTGGTTTTCATAGTCCATCGGGTGCACGATTCCACAAGCTCCATAGTTTGAGTGCAATTTTATCAGGCAATTATGAGCCCGGTCTGATTCAATAACTTTTCACAAACACATCATCACCAGAAAATCTGGAAAACTCAATGGCGTACCACGTGGTTAGCATTTACTTATGTAGGCAGAGGCCTGTTCGAAAGTCAAAGAAGCAAGCCATATGATGGTGTTTTCTAACATTTGCAGTCTAGCAAAGTTTTTCATATGTGGTGAAATGTTTTTCATCATATTCTACCTTGTAACCTGACTTCTATGACAATGTTAATCAACACCAACCAAAACTTACGGCGGTCGGCCACCTCATATTAGCTAAAACATTTTTAACTATCAACAATTGTGACAATAGCTCATTCAGATACGGTAAAATTCAACTGATTTTGCGGGTTCTGTGTTGCTACAAAATGTGAGAAATGAAAACATTCAAGTCTTTCAATTTCTGTATCATTTGTCTGTCAATCTTGGCAACATTTCCACGACGTATAACCAACTACCCACAAATAGTACAATCATGTTTTATGCGAGTAACTGAAATCTTATAGGAGGTTTTAGTTCTGGTCATGTCAACAAATATCTCTTTGTCCGCAAAGGTTTTGAGCTCCCATTGAATAATCAGAGCAACCTTTCTTATCTGGTTGACAACCCCTTCAGAAAAAGCACCAGTAACTTTTTCTAATTGTCTCATGGAAACTTCGGGGCAACTTTAAACGGCACAATTTATTTCTACTTTTTTGATGAGAATATCTTGAGCTTGAGCTCAAAAGTGAAACGAAATTTGCAACAAAACTAGTTGACCTTCTATCTTAGCAGTCTCATCGTACTAATTCTGTTTTGATCCGGTTAGTCTGCTGGATTAGTACACTTAGGAAATCGCTTGCAAAAAACAACAACTCTTGATGATGAACACAATTTCGTCTTAGTGTCTGTTTAAAATCATACCTACAACAGCGTCAGACTACAACTTACTCATTTCTCAGGTAATCACTCCGTAAAAAAGATTTTTTAGTAAAAAAATGTATTGGCTGTCACTCATGTTTAATTCTCGTTTCCTAGTCTAAAACAGGTATGAATTTCTTAACGCAAAGGCGAACGGCAATTTGATAAATGTTGTGAGATGTACTGGATCATGAAAGTTCAGAAGTGAAAGTGAAATAACATTCCGTTTTACTGTGAGGATTGGCGGTTAGTTCAAAGTTTAGTTCAAGTCAAAACCTAGAGTTAAGCACAACATTTTTTATATTAATCAGAAATAAACAAATATAGGCCGGTATTTTATGGACAACTTAAAATCAAACATAATTAAAAAGCTGCACCTAGGTATTGCGTTTGTGAGTATTTTCTTTTATACGTTTGGGCGCAAATTAAGTTAATCGCTAGGCGCACGTGTTTCAAAGTGTCTCGGTCAAATCAGGTGGAAGTTTTTCAGTATTAATTTTAAGCTGCCAACTAACGCCCTTTGATGGAAATTTAACAAACTGATCTTACTTGAACAAACTAAAGTTGTTCCCCGTAGCGCCTTTACTCAGAATGCAGCGGACACTGATTTTGAGGAATGAGAACGATGATTAACTTAACTTTAGTTGCACTCCTACATGAACGCAAATTCTTACTTTGATAAAAGGTCTGGGAAGCGCATTACGGAAAGAACTGTGTTTTAGGCATTCTGAGACTGGCCAGTAGTGCATAGCTTTAAAACGACCGAGCTCCAACTCCATGCTTAAGTTCTCATGAAGCAACCACGTTTCAAAACTGAATGTTTGTTAGAAGTCTCATAGTTGGTATTAGGGTTCTCTTGGTAGAACAGTGCATACGTACTCCACACTGGAATGATAGTTTCGTTTACTCCATTTGAAAATCTAGCGGGAGGCTGCTTGTTTGAAGATTTTGAAAGGACCAACCAACCAATAAACCATTTCTTTGTGCGATAAAGTCGACCACTGTTCAATAAATGGAAACTCCAAGTAGCCTCTTGAAAATGTTTCACCCTATCATGAGAAGGTGCCCCATGAAATTCTATAAATGGTTGCATGGAATAACATTTCAGACAGACTTGCAATCTCTAAACCTACAACGATCACGTGGTTCTCGGTTCTCTCCGAACCTAAAGAAATCCATATCGTTCTCAAGTGCACATTTCTACTATAATCTCCAACTTTTGTTACCTTGTTATTCAAATTATTCCAAGGACACGCACTCATTAGTAATAACTAATGGGCCTCAAAATAAGATTTCTGAGCTCATCGGTCGCATTCCTTGTAAGGCTTAATACAAAATGAATTCGAATAAAACAAAACATATATCTTGACATAGGATGTTGGTTCATTTGGTAGGATCAATCAGTCGTACGCAGTTTGTTCAAAGGAAGCGTTCAAGTGTCACATTTTAATCAACGTGAGCTAGATACGTCAAGGCTAACTTTACACTAAAACCTTTACATGCAAAACACGTAGTGGTAGGAATTTAAATTGACCTGTTGTTTCCGTGCCAGTTTGCCAGTTAGTCATTCGTTCTTGACTGTCTCACTGTGCATTAAGTAGCTGGTTGGTGACTTAACCTGATTGCAGTTCTGGTGGAATACTTTGACGAACAACTCGTAAAATCTCTCACACATAGTCTGGTAAATGTAATCGCTACATCGTTTACAACTCTACATTCTAAGCTGTAAATCACTTTAGCTGCAGTGCGTCAATAATCAGACAAACCTGGGACACTCGTATCATCATTAAGGAGCACGTAGACACCTTACAGTACTTCACTGAGACTTACTCACATTGGTGATCTATAAACAAAAATACGTCGAACCATAGGTACATACGGCTCGTCCGTAGGTCAAGTTTTGTACAATTGCTATCGATATACAAAAGTTGTGCCCGTGAACAACTACATCTCAGAATCGTATGACACTTGAAACACATGCGGAATGGTTAATTTCTAGAATGCTAGCAAGTAGCAATCCTAACCTTTTGTACTCATTAGCTTAAGAGCACACACCCAATTAAAACAGTCAGGATCGTATAGCAATATCTGGCGACCAGTGCTTGATTGGAAAGTCCGCCTTGATCGAATGGGAATGGAATATGACGCGGTATCACCTGTAGCGTAACACCGAATAGTAGAAACTCAACTACACATCCTGTTCAACACACTAGTACGGCATGATTAAAAAATCGCCTACCCAAGTAACCTGAATCAAGGTTGTTGGATAACAGGTTTTATGGAATATATGTTTAACACATTAGAGCCTTGTCCGCAAGTGTTTGTTAAAAACCTGTGTTTATAACAACAGTGACCTAAACGCTTCTCAGCAAATTCTGTTTAGCACTTTAACAAGGTCACGTCAATACAACGTTGTATGACTAATTTTCATGGTCGTGTGCAACCTACCCTGAAACATCCATCATTCTAGGTTTTCATCACAACACCGTTAAGAAATCTGTGCTGATGTTGTGCTCAAATGTGGTTGCTTAATGTGTTGTGGATAAACTTACGAACAAAATAATCAGAACTGCTACCAATGATACGTCTATTTTGTTGGTTTGGTACACCAAATCATATGGTGTATTGTTCGTTAGTAGAAGAAAGTTACGTTATATTTTCCAAAATCAAAACTGTGCAAAAACTTTTACACTGAATAAAGCATACGCCGATTCTATACTTTCACTTAATTACACTGTTGGAATAAAAAGTTGTGAACTAGTTTATCCAAAGTGCCGCTGTGATGGCTTTCCTAGGCGAAAGTGTTAGCATAAAGCCAAATCTGCGATTTAATTTCGTCTGTTTTGTTTTCCCTCACGGCATTAACTCCGGTTCTGTCGACTGCGTTGGTTTCTTGCTAGTTTTGAGCGAAGGACCAATGTACTTCCATGAAGCGTGTCAAGACGGATTGGGGGCATGATCAGAAAAACCTTGCGTACCGTTCGGCACAGAACGTTTTATCTTCTGTGAGCCTTGTCGATTTGTACGTGATGCTTCCGTTTGTGCATCCACTTGACGAACGTTTATGTGACTTCTGATCCTGAAAATTCGTAGGTTACCTGTAAAGTACTGATGACACATCGTAAACTCAGTTAAGTCGGTGGTTAAAAATGTAACTGTGAGCCTCAACTCCTTGGAATTTACCGGACGTCCTTCTGCCGTACGTTTGTAACGGGCGAGCGAACTAGAATGTCACAGTTAATGCTTTAGGCGATAAAAGCTGTTCGACAGCATACAACCGGCTTCGTACGTAACTGCTGGATACGCATATTTGATGTAGAACAAATGCATCAGCAGTTCACGATTCATTATAAATTGTTTGAATGCTAGTTGTAGGATATCCGCATTAAACTGAGTGCGAATAAATTCAGACAGTTTGGGCGTTGTGCTTAACATGTTATTGGTGATCATATTGAGAATAACACAACGTTAAGAACAGGGTGTAATACTCGACGTTTTAACCATCTCGAGTGGGCTTCCTCAGGGGTGTTGTAATCAGTAAGCAAACAAATGGTTTCTATGGTGAGTAAGAGGAGTTACCAGTAGGATGGTCTCAGCGAAAGTTAAAATTCATTTAAGGAGCCTAATAATCAAACAGGGAAGACAAATCCTGTATGGTGTTTTTCTTTCAACTCAACAAACAGCAGTACTCACAGACATAATCTGACAACCAGTCCCACCTTCTGTTAGTTGACCTAATAGGACTATATTCCAGTTTTTCCCAAAAAGTCTGGAATAATTTTCTCTATGATGTCAATCAGGTCCCGGTTGCAAACAGAATCGACATTTTGGCACAGTAATTTGTTATATATATAATGTATCTAGAACAGCAAGAGCTTGGCGGGCCACACAGTCTGTAGCAAGATGTGACAGTTGTGAAGCCTGAACAGAACTGTCTTCAGCGCGCAATAGTAATTATTGCAGTCGAAATTTCTCTGAAACTGCGATGAGCCTGTTTTATAGGGAACGTATCCCCTATATTTGTCAGATTCTTGGTATTACTAATGTTCTACATAATAACGAATAACAGTGAACGACGTTTTACGCTGCGTAGTGCATTTGAAGACTGCTTGAGATGTGATCGACAAACAATCCGTATTACGGAAAAGTTAGTCGGACAACCACCGGAGAATTGAGAAATTTTGTTTACGTTATTTTGTCATGAGTGTTTTGAAAATCCTTCTGGTGATCGCGAAATAAACCTATCAAAATAAGCGTAAAATAAGATTAAGATTCTCGGGCTGTATTTGTGTTCACAAAACCTTGACTAAAATGCAAGAGGTAAGAAAGTAAGTTGCATTCTTGCCACAAATTATTTAGAATCTTAATGCGCCCAAAGAGAAGACCAGCAAACTTTAGTCTAACCAGAAAACTGGTGCAAGTTGTCATTTCAATGACAGGAAGTATAAAGTTGCATCTTTTTAGAAACTTGCTATCGCAGAAAACAAGAGTAATTTACTGAGTAAATTTGAGTATTAAAACCATCTTATTGAATTCATTGAACTATTTGGCGAATAGCTATTAATATGTCCAACTAAAAAAACCACTGACTCAAAGTTGTGAGTACCCAGATTGGATTAGGGAACAGGTCGAGTTACCATAATAAGAGCAGGATGTACGCAACCGATTGATTTTGCTGGAATCTAATGGTGCAGACAAAAGACATCTGAATAAATCCGGTGAGCTTTCTTGTCAGACTAATCCGTTTTTATCTCACACACTGAAAATGATCAAAAACAGTGAAATCAACGAAACGTTCTGCAAACCATATACTAGTGTTTGATAAGAAATTAAGAAAAATGATTGAAAAACTACACGTCCATTCTGGATCAAACAAACGTTGATAAATCGGATGAGAAAGTGACGTGTAATCTAATGATTTCAGCTGCCATGCATATATTAAGACCACTTGGCTTTGATGACCACAGAAGTGACACGAGTGATCATGTCAGATTGATACTATGCGCAATCCCTGGATATTAATCAGACTGAAGTCGAGCTAGAGGTTCACAGTGTACAGAGTGGGACGGCAACGCCTCACAGAGAACTTCGTGTCGATCATCACTCATAGGTGGAAGTAACATTTCAGTATGTTCAGATGTGTTAAAATACACATCCTGGCTAGATGTTTGAAATCAAGTCTATTGCTTAGTGTCTGATACCGCATACACACGACTGATTAGAAAAGCTTAAGTGTAGGTTGCCATGAATGCAGTGTGGTGTGAAAATAGGAATGGTGAGAGAACTGTACCTTGTAGTACGTCAGAGCCAGTAATAGACGATGATAAAGCTTAGACACCAGAGTGAATAGGCTCGCTCCGAATCGCAAAATAAGTATGTAAACAATCGATGGTTGAATTTTAAATGTCAGATATGCCAAGTATTTGAAGTCGAGTATAACTGACAATACTTCCAACAGCATCAGTGTAGTCTGTGATGCAGACGTGAATTGTTACAAATTTTCGCTTACAGACAGGATTGAATTACCCAAATAACAGTCAATGCACCAAATGTTGCGAGCAGCAATAACAAAAAAACTCAGTTTTCGAGGTTTGTTTGTTTTTCCACTTGGTTGAGAAATAGCTTTTAAAAAACATTTAGTGTTACGGACGTGCTTTAATTGGACCATTCCATTTAGCACTTCCTATGATACGTATCACCTCTCAGTGGTTAGCATTTTTACGTGGAGCAAAATGCTGGCTGAAACCCAACCACGTTACGAAATCAGCTGACGGCATAATTATTAACAACCACTGGTGCTAGACAGACCTGTGTGATTTACTGCAATTCAACCGAAAAAATTCATCAGGAACAGCTGGAATTTTAGTGGGGCTAGCTGGAGCACAGTAACGTAAAAACTCTTAGATAGCCAGGAGAGAATTGTTCGCAGTCTAATCAAAATAAGATTGGGTCATTCGAACTCAACAAACCGGGTTTATCTACGATTGGCGAACAACCGGAAAAGTTTATGTACCAAAAATCCTATAGATGATCACCGAAATCCAGTGATCTGTTTCACATCTCGTAAACACTGAAGGAAAATGTTTGCCCGCAAGCGTGATTTCTGTTCCCTAACTACAACTGATATTGAAACAGAAATTGAGATTGCTGATCAGCTAACTTCAATGAACCATTCTTTGCGTATAAATAACCTTAAGTTGGAAGTGGATACAGTTTTCTTAATTCTACCACTGTTGTCCAAAGTCTCTGTTGTTAGCGGCGACAGAAGAGCTTGTGGCAGGAGGTACTGCAGTACACGTAATAGATCAATCAGAGGTCCTCAAGAATGACAAAGCCCCAGTAAAATTTACATATGACGAAAGACTGCAGCTGTTATGCAGAGAAAACATCACGTCGGATTTCAAAAGCATGTTTGATGATGTCCTCTGTGAAACGTAGATTACCGTTTTCACAAAACGCGCTGGATAGAGAAAAAATTCAAAACTTCATTTACGTAGTCTACAAGTGGTCTAACGATAGTGCAGTAAGCATTACATCAGTAAACATTATCAGTTTTTGCTTATCGACCGCTTTTTGCAACACGGCCTACTCAAAAAGTCGTTTGTGATAAACTGGTTCCGGGGCCGGAATGGGAGAATTTTTGGCGCCTAAGTATTGCCACATGTAAGTTCAAGTCATTTGGTTCTCATGAAACACTGAAGAAACAGCTTCATCTGAAGCGGAATGTTACAACGTATCCTGTATGTGCTCTGAGCAACTCCACGCACACCTTTGTTATCCGGTCCCACTGGCACATCTCCCTTATATGGTACAGACAGGATTCCGCTGAACCGATGAAGCGCTGCGAACATTGAAATGTTGACTCCTCCCTCGCTACACGCATAAGAGCATAACGCCCTCTTATACACACCAGAAATTCAGAATCCGGAATCTGTAAAACTGTATGTTTGGCAGTATGTGGAGTGTACGAAATCTAACGTCACTCTAAGATGATCATTGACAAAATATTAAAATCCTACGCAGAGTAGCATGTAACATGTGAATCGAATGCTGTCTGCTGTTCCTACTCTCATTTCCATGGCGCTCCTTTATGAGTCCAAATTCGGATTGGATGCATCATTTCGGATAGGTTTGGAAGGAAACGACTCAGATAATTAACCATACCATTCAGTCGGGATACTGCTTTCACATCTTCAGGAGCTGGCAATGTGACTATAGCCTTTGTCTTCTCGGGGTCTACCTTGAGTCCGCTTGATGTTAACAAGTGTCCGTGAAAAGTGAATTTTTTTTCCCGTTAAGTCATTTTGTTGCGCGTGAGGTGGATTCGTCGATCCACACAGCGCTTCAGGAATTCCTCCAGGTTTCTGTCATGATCCTCCAAAGTTTTTCCAAAAGTTAGCACGTCATTTGCGACACACGTGACTCCTTTCAATTTGTCAAGTGCCCGGATTGAACGTTTTTGGAAAAATTTGCTGGAAACCTTCAGCCTAAAAGGCGAACGCGACCAACAAAAACGTCCAAATGGGGTTCCAAATGTGGTAAAGTAACTGGACTTCTCGTCTAGTTCCAATTGCCAGAAAGCCGAAGGCAGGTCTGCCATTTTGAGAAATTGGCTTGACCCAGTTCTGATAGAACGTCATCGATGGTTGGTAGGCGGTAACATTCTCCTCAAAGTATCTTATTCAGTGACCTGGATTCGATACACAACCGGCTGTCGCCTGACGTTTTTTATAGTTACAGCAATCTGACTGAACCAATCGGTGGGCTTCTCTACTAGAGCAATCACGTTAATTCGAACTAGCCGGTCTTATTTCGCCTTGTACTTATCTCGTATAAACAACGGAATCCCTCGAACGGGCAACGCAACAGGAAAGCATCGCTAACCACCGATAAACTAACAGCGACTGGCATGTGACCGAGAGTCGAATCTAAAACACACGAATACTGGTCGAGAACATCAAAATCGGCTAATTTATGCAGAAATTCATCGCGACTAACTGTGATGAATCCCACCAACTTAATGGCATCAACACCTAAAGTGGACGTTGAATCACGATAATCCACAAAGAAATCATGCATATAGATCTTCCCATTCTTCGGATGCGTGACCGTTAGTGTTGCGACTCCGTTAACCTTTGTAGCTGCATCGTTCCACGTTTTCAACTGTACATTTCAGATGTACAGTTGATTCGCGTATGTTGGCCTCCTCGATGCAGCCTGATAATATGACAGAGTCCAGTTGGTGTTTCCTTCTTATATCTTCTATGGGCAATTCTGAGTAGATTCTTTCTGTCACCTTGATCCGTTGAGCCGGTTTACCACTTCGCTGTTACCTACGTCGATCCCACTGACCGTAGGCGATTTACACTGTCTGGCGAAATGGTTCCTTTTCCGGCACTTCATGCACGTCTTTCCGAAAGCTGGACACTTTTCTTTCTGAGGAAGATGTCTTTCATTGCAGAACTGGCACGAAATCATCAAGAATCGTTCTCTGTCCCTGTCCATAGCATTTAATACCAGGCTGTGGTCTGCGTTCAAAAATGCCATCCTTTGTTCCGTTGCCTCTTCACTATTGCAGATGTCGATGCACTGAGCTAGCGTCAACTTTGGGATGTTAAACAGTCTGTTCGTCATGACGGAATTCTGAATACCGATGACAATTCTGTCTCGGATGAGAGTGTCTTCTGTGCACTTGCAGAAATTGCACGATTTCGCCAGTTTATTCAAAACGGCAACGTACTGATTTATCGTTTCTCCGGATTGTCGATTCCTCTCTAAAAAATGAAAGCATTCAAACGTTTCGTTTTTATGTCCTAAACGATATTCGTCCACTTTTCGAGTGATCACGTTCGGACCGTTGTTGTCCTCTCCGTCTTTCAGGGTTAAATTTCCCAGAATTTGTCATCCCCCATCTCCGATTGCATGTCGAAACATAGTCAGCTGATATTCTTTACTTTTCTATTTATGATTGGCCAACAAGCAAGTCTTCGTACTTCCCTTTCCATAAACAACAGTTGTCCGCAAGTCTGTTCGTGCTGTTCATATCCAGCGGTTCGGGCGAAACAATAGTCAGTGGGTTCGTCATGGTGTTCCTTCTGTCAACTACAGTTTTCTTCTTCACATCTGACACCACGTTGAAAATCACTACCTTCCGGAACAAAAGCAAAATTCAGTCTCCGTGGCACAAAGCAAATCTCAGTTTATTGAGTTTCTGTTAATTATTTAATAGACTAGACGCATCGGTAATATGAAGAATTACAGTTGGTGTTGACGCCTTCGCGTTCGCATTGGTCGGCTCGACTCCGCTTGTAGTTCGTTTGTTTCAACGCCTGACACACTTGAAAAACTTCTTTTTACTCCGGTGCTTGTTATAACAAATTCCGATGCTGGAGCACCGTGCCGTGCTGATTGGTCCCCAAGCTGACCTACAAGTCTGTTCGTGCTTTCGACATTGATTGGCCGTAGACTTCTGCGAATCAATGGTTGACATCGTATCAATGCGTTCCTCCAATCCAATCCCTTTACATCCTTCGTTTTTTCGAAGCACAATCCACTCCTGATTCGTGATAATACTTACTTCTCTCTGAGGAGGAGCTCTTCATCCGGCGTTACCCGCTTTCTCAGATGCACCTGATTCCTCCTCTTCAGTACCCCTCCGGAGTCTATTTCGTATGGCCGATAACCGCAGTACCTCAACACCACTCCTTCTATCCATCGCCGTGGGTTTTCTGGAACGCACTGTACGCATACCTTGTCGCCTACCTGCAGAACCGGTAGGTCACGGGCTCCTTTGTCGTGGTATCGCTTTTGGGTTAGCATCCGTCTCCTCAAGTAATCGTGCACTTCAGTTGCGTTCGGCGACTGGGGTTTCAGTAGTTCTCCTATTATCGGCAAGTGCGTGCGTGTTCTTCTCCCCAACATTCTTCGCGCCGAGCTGTCGGATGTAGTTTCGTTAGGAGTATTCCGTTTCTTCAGTAACATTAAATATGGATCACCTCCGGATAATCGGGCCAGTCGCAGCAGTCGCTTTGCCATTCTGACCTCCGCTTCCGCTTTACCATTTGACTGACTGTAGTACGGACTGCTTGTACGGTGCTCGAATCCCCACCTTTCAACAAACTTTCTAAAATCCGTGCCAATGAATTGTGGTCCGTTGTCGGAAGAGAAGATCTCAGGTATACTGTAGCGCGCAAATTTGGCTCTTTCAAGGTGATTGTCGCGAGCATCAAACAACTCGGAGACTAGTGAATTCGATTAAAAAAACATTTAAAGCAGCCGAACTTTGTGTATTGGCCCGGACCCAGAAAATGCCTGTCCTTTCAATCAAAAGAGATCAGCTTATCGGTGCCACCTCACATTGCGTCTACCAATTTACATGTAACTGCAATGAAATTTACATAGGCAGAACCGAGAGGTGCTTTATCTCCAGAGTAAAGGTACATCCGACTAAATGGTTGAAGAGCTCTGTATTACAGAAGAACGACAATGTGGTTGGAACCCGCAAGCAAGTAGCGTCCGCAGTCGCAAGACGCGTCGTGACCACTGGCCACGTTATCGACCCAATTTGTGCATTCAGAATCCTATTACGTCACTCGAATCCAAGCTTTTCGCGGTTTGCTGAGGCGGTCGCAATCAATCGCGTGAAGCCGACCTTGTGTGTTCAAAAACAACTGCCCGTAAACTTGACCCTTCCCTAGACTTAGTGACATTTCCTAAACCAACAATCGGCTATCCAGCCTGCTCATCTAACTGCTCGATATAAAAAACCCGTTTCATGTTATTGTAAATTTAGTACAAACGAGTCAACACGAATTGCATACATCTGCCAGTTCTCGTGTTCTGAAGGGCATGAACTGTTTCAGATTGCATCTTCGTTTGCACCACTCAGATTAGGACAATATGAATGAGAATCGCAACAACAGCCTCGCCAATTACAAGCCGGAGATATCGGATAATTCACCGCCAGTCCTGAGAGGACTTGCAACAAGCGACAGATAGTTAAAATTTCGTGCCCTGGTGTTCTTGAACACAGCAAACTAGTAATCTAGGTTGGACTGTGTCTACGCGTAACAGCAGGCGCTAACAATTTACATGTCCAGAAATCCACTTAGTTTGTCGTGAACCTCGGCATCCATGTACCAGTCCCCAGGTTTGTTCGCGAGTCCGATTAACAGTAGCAGACAAAACTATCCTGAACTTATTGTTACAGACGTTTTCATATGGGACACATGGTTCCTCGATCTGTCGTAAACGGCATTTGGGTGCACGTTCAAAATCGTCTAAATGTGGCGGCATAATCTACAGACGATTGTCTGTTTCAACACTTGATCGAATTGAAACCCATGTGAAAATATCTTTTATCGGGGGAACTTATTCCGAGCAGCATGGACGTACCTACACACAGAATAAAAGTGGTATCACAAGCAGGACTGTCAACAGAGTATTTACCGCTAAAATGCTCCTATGAAAATCACTCCTGTACAAGCGAGAACCGTAGGACATGTCGGTGAATAGGTTGGAACGTATGGTGGTAGAATGAATAGTTGATGATGAGTGTATAGGGATTGTTTTTGACAAACGCAGTGATACGATGTCAACCATTGATTCGCAGAAGTCTACGGCCAATCAATGTCGAAAGCANTGATACGATGTCAACCATTGATTCGCAGAAGTCTACGGCCAATCAATGTCGAAAGCACGAACAGACTTGTAGGTCAGCTTGGGGACCAATCAGCACGGCACGGTGCTCCAGCATCGGAATTTGTTATAACAAGCACCGGAGTAAAAAGAAGTTTTTCAAGTGTGTCAGGCGTTGAAACAAACGAACTACAAGCGGAGTCGAGCCGACCAATGCGAACGCGAAGGCGTCAACACCAACTGTAATTCTTCATATTACCGATGCGTCTAGTCTATTAAATAATTAACAGAAACTCAATAAACTGAGATTAGCTTTGTGCCACGGAGACTGACTGCTTTTGTTCCGAAAGATTGCGATTCTCAACAATAATATCTCCCATTGATCCACGTTCAGTGGCTGCTGTCGTTAGTATTGAAGCCTGATAACTTTCAATAAATTGGGCACTTGCTAATCAGCAAGTTTATCGTATTGCGCATGTTTAGCTCAGTTGTTAATAACAAGTTTTTGATGATAGGATTAATAGTGAATGATTTCCGTTGATCAAGTTGTTTGGTATTAATCGTGAATAATACGGACATTGCTGCGGTTGTTAGGACATGACACGAAGTCCGCAAGTTTAGAAATCACACAGAGTTAAGTGGTATTACCGTGGGATCTAGAGATATCGATGCCTGTTCTCAACCTTGCGATGAACTGTGCCTGGTAACAGTGACGATCACCTTCATAAGTGCCTTTGATAAAGATCTAAGTATAATCCGCAAGTTAGTTGCTACTCACGGTGTGCAAGCTTGTAAAGTGCATGTAAATTTTGCGCTCTAATTTGGTCACATTTTCATCCGTATTCTGAAAACTCTGATAGAAATTCATTGGCCGAAAAAATGAAATGCTAATGTTAGCAGGCTGTTGAAACCACTAGCATTTTGAGAAACACATCGGTCCAATTCACTGGGAGGAAACACCAGAGTGAGGTCGACCACTCGTGAACGCATGGCAAGAGCGTCTCAATGAGGGTACCATTTTCTATCTATATTCTCATAAGACAACCGTTCCACTACTGTGTCATCGATCAGTTTCGTCGAAATCAGACGCAGTAACTGCTTTATTCATTCCAGCCGACAATAAGGAGTTTAAGACCTCTATGCCGGATTATAACAACGTAGATTCTGAGATTTACTGAGCAGTTCATTGATTGCTATTGAATAACCAGGTATCCGGCTGCTACAGTTAGAAGTTAGTTAAAGTTTATCGTGGCTTCCCTAACCTAGTAGACTTTTTATCAACTCAGATTTGGCGTATTGAGCTATGTTGGACCAATACCGTCGTGTTTACTTGATGATGAACTGCAGAAAATAGTTTCTCGTCACGCTTCTCTTTTAAGAGCCATGGCGAATTTTCGGGAAAGATGGGGCTGTTTGAGGAATGTTCGAAAGTTTGTGTTGATAAATATGCTACTCATGATGGAATTAGTAATTACATTCATACTGATAGGATTATATCAACCGTGGAGGTCGACGTCATTCGCATCGGGAGCTGAGATAATTCATATGGGCACACCGTTCTCCACTTGCCCCGCTGTCTCACAACATTCATCCGATTCATCGGAATTTCCAACGGAATTCATGTCGAAATTCATCGAAACGAGTGCTGACCATTGAAAGGGTAGTACAGATATGTAGTTTGGAAACCTAATAATGGCTGGGGTATTCTCGGATTACAACGTTTGGTAGTAAGGGATTTTCGATGTAACTGTAATCCCTGTGAACGACACTGAACATTCGCAGAGAGAATCACAATATGATTTCTTCGCAATTCAGTCTGTTAATGGTAGGTAGCGCAATATTTCGTGAAGTTCAAATACAATCGATTTCATCTTCGTTTGCACCACTCAGATTAGGACAATATGAATGAGAATCGCAACAACAGCCTCGCCAATTACAAGCCGGAGATATCGGATAATTCACCGCCAGTCCTGAGAGGACTTGCAACAAGCGACAGATAGTTAAAATTTCGTGCCCTGGTGTTCTTGAACACAGCAAACTAGTAATCTAGGTTGGACTGTGTCTACGCGTAACAGCAGGCGCTAACAATTTACATGTCCAGAAATCCACTTAGTTTGTCGTGAACCTCGGCATCCATGTACCAGTCCCCAGGTTTGTTCGCGAGTCCGATTAACAGTAGCAGACAAAACTATCCTGAACTTATTGTTACAGACGTTTTCATATGGGACACATGGTTCCTCGATCTGTCGTAAACGGCATTTGGGTGCACGTTCAAAATCGTCTAAATGTGGCGGCATAATCTACAGACGATTGTCTGTTTCAACACTTGATCGAATTGAAACCCATGTGAAAATATCTTTTATCGGGGGAACTTATTCCGAGCAGCATGGACGTACCTACACACAGAATAAAAGTGGTATCA
>QNGE01001030.1:135209-199253 GCA_008508345.1 Paragonimus westermani
ACTCAGATTAGGACAATATGAATGAGAATCGCAACAACAGCCTCGCCAATTACAAGCCGGAGATATCGGATAATTCACCGCCAGTCCTGAGAGGACTTGCAACAAGCGACAGATAGTTAAAATTTCGTGCCCTGGTGTTCTTGAACACAGCAAACTAGTAATCTAGGTTGGACTGTGTCTACGCGTAACAGCAGGCGCTAACAATTTACATGTCCAGAAATCCACTTAGTTTGTCGTGAACCTCGGCATCCATGTACCAGTCCCCAGGTTTGTTCGCGAGTCCGATTAACAGTAGCAGACAAAACTATCCTGAACTTATTGTTACAGACGTTTTCATATGGGACACATGGTTCCTCGATCTGTCGTAAACGGCATTTGGGTGCACGTTCAAAATCGTCTAAATGTGGCGGCATAATCTACAGACGATTGTCTGTTTCAACACTTGATCGAATTGAAACCCATGTGAAAATATCTTTTATCGGGGGAACTTATTCCGAGCAGCATGGACGTACCTACACACAGAATAAAAGTGGTATCATAAGCATGTCTGTCAATGGAATGTTTAACCTCGCATTTCTGTCACCTTCTTCGGTTGCTTATTCTTCCATACTTCCTCTGATTGTTCTTCCAGTTCTTTCTCTGCTTCTTTCTTCTGCCGTCTTCCTCCTGTGTACCTCACTCTCCTTGTTGCATTTTTCATCATTCTCACAAGGTTTTGTCTTGCAACGGTCTCCTTCTATTGTTTTTTACCGCTACGTTTTATCGGGATATCTTTGTGTTAATCCTTCTATCCCACGTAATTTGAAACTATCTTTTCTTTCAGAAGTTTATTAATTAGGACTATCGAGGCTTTTTTGTTGGTTTCTATTGTCTGCTCACCGCTTATTTTCTCCCTTTCTGATTTCCACGTGATCTTCTGTACCCCTTGTTTACTTGATAATTCCCTCGGAGGATCAACAATCTAGTTTCACGTTATCATCTAGTGTTTATCGCGCAAGATTTCCCTATGTTTGAATGTCAGTCGTCACTGCTACTCCTAAATATAAATGATATATGAACAAACGTGATCGGTTTTTTCTCATGCCTCAGTTATTTGGATTTTTCGATTCTCTAATTTGGAATATCCATTTTGTCACCTCTAAGCTTCTAACGTACACAGTCCACAAGGGATACACTTAGTTGAAACAAGTGGAATTGCAGGTTAAATTGTTCAATCCAACTCTCTCTTTTGTCCAGTATGCTACGTATTCCTGAACCTTCTTCCTACCTCTAGGCTCATCAACTTCGTGTTGACAGCCAGAACAACTAAAGTACAATTTCAACAGCATTCTTGCATCCTCTGCTAAAACTGTCCTCCACATCACAGTAACCCTTCCGAACAAATAATACCTCCAATCCTTATACTAACTCTCAATAAGTATTCCTTCAACTTCACGGCAATGGTTGTGTTAATCAGATTATGCAGGAATCAAACGATCTGTTTATACCTGTGATGGTACCAGAGAAACCCGCTTTTACTGCACACACATGACACGCTTATAAAAGACTTCTTCGGAAATGGTTTACGAGATGGTCTCAGTTTTGTCAGTGTTCGTTCGTATCATTTCTCTTTTTTGGTATTTACAGCTTAACTGTCAGTGGCTTTGATAATCCCTTCTTATGCACTCATCATTAAAATTTTGGTTATTCATTCTGTCTTTGGGAGTGGATAAGTTCTGAGCAAACGAAGGGGCGGAGGGTAAGGGAACTGCCCATTAAAAATGAGGCACAGTTTTCCTGTGGGTGTGGCTACCTGCAATGACCTTCGTATGATACATTCCCCTGCATCTTGATTTGTAGAACTTAATGTATAGCTCTCATGAAATGGGCACAGGTGACACAGATGAACACTATTTCCTCAAAATCGCTCCTGAACGTGCAACATACCATCAGACCTCCACTCTCTCGGTTTAGAGCGAGTGAAGCTTACTCGTATTTCCATTGGGCGTTGCGGTGCCATGGCAGATAGTAGGCCGCAGAAGATTGAAATGGCATTATAAGGAGCAATGTTGCATGCCGCTGAACCACTTGCTTTGGAAGCGCGTCCGACTATAATAAATCACCAACATTCATGACGCTCGTTGATAAGTTATGACCGATGTTTTAATTTTGAAGATTAAAATAACCTAACGGGCTTCAACAGGCTATACTTTTCTTTTCCTTGCGACCCAGTGGTATCTCCCACTTCAGACTGAATGCAATATTCATCTGCAGCGACTGTGAGAAAGTGCTTCCGATTCACGCTACTGTTCCATGAAGAAGTCAACCGTATAAAAACCTGCAACCTAAAACATTCATTCTGTTCACACAACAAATCTAGGTACTGACAACAGGAGTTTGTTAACCCAGTTTCCGGATAGTAGGTTTGGTGAAGGCGCCAATTTTCATTGACAACCTTGGATTTAAGAAATTAGAAATAGAATCAAGGGAAGAGAAAAGGTAAAAAAAATGTGAGCTATGTCGTGAGTTCTGCCTTTGTTCACTCGTTTGTTTTGTTGAGTCGTGGTGGCTCGGTTGCCGTACAATGGGCCATGTACCAGGTAGTCTGACCTTCTGGGAAATAGGTTGATGCTTTATTAAGAGGCTTTCCATGGAACCAGTGGTGCAAAATTCCAACCTAAATGACATTGAGAAACTAGCCATAAGGGAAAAAAGAATGAGCTGGTGAACAGTATTTGATTTCGACCTCTCTTGCTTTCATTAAATGTAGTCAGGTCCACATTAATCCGTTAATAAATACTGTTAATTTCTCAACTTTTCTAAACAATACGCCGACCGTCACGAACAGCTGGGTGGTTAATGACGTGTTATTTCACTATTGGTTTAGTTACTCACCATTTTCCTCTTAATTTGGAAGATTTCAATGTGTACATTTCAGTACTGGTTCTGCTGCAAAATTTTGAAAAACCCTGCTTGATCGCTTAGACACTCGCACAGTGTTACCCACCCGTCCCACTGTCTCATATGGAATCCACCAAATGATTCAGGGGATCGACTGCCTCGGCAGGATTTCTCAAACAGTTCACGCTGGAATCCACCAACGCCACTGCTGAGCATACAAATTGTATTACTGATAAGTAGTGTGGCAGATTTATGATTTTAGTGTGACTTTAGTGTGTTTTGCACTATGCAACCCCTAGTGAGTAACTACCCTCTAATTGACTGTTCTGCACCGACCTAAAGGGAACGCTTGTGATCGAATGATTCAGAATGCTAGTTTTGTAGTGGATCTAAACAGTATTTGAAAACTCAGATGTGAATAGAAAGTGGAAATCTGATAAAAAGGAAAACAACTAACTCACAATCGTTCGTGGAGGCACGTTGGTTTAGTGTTCCACTACACCAAATGAGGACTCTCCACTGATACTACTTGTCTTGAGTTTCCCCCAGATAGTCTCGATATCACGACCGAGATAATTCCAATGACAGATAAATAAGTGAATAAATTTGCTCAACTAAACGGTTGATTCTGCTGAATTCTAACTCTTTAAAAGATGTGTACGCCACCGACCCTGAACACGAACAGAAAGCAGAACTCGGGAACTCGGAATTGTAATTTTCAAATTAGTGATTACTCTGTGGATCGATTAACCTCGTTCAAACATCATGTGTGCATGTGAGGTTGCAGAAGATGAAAAGACATGAATAACAGTAAAAAAATATGAAGTAGAAAGTAGTGCACAAAACGCTGCAATTTGTTTAACCCCGGAGATCATTGCAACACTTGAGCCTGACCACCATGTCAGGATGTCAAAGTTAACCAGATCTACTCTGAGTTAGACACCTTAACAATGCCTAACCAGAATATGTCTATACTTATCAAACAACGGTAAACGCCTTAGACTAAAACAATCCTCAACGTTAGATGAACTTCTCGTCTGTAAACAGGGCAGCTTTATCTTGAGAAGACAAACATTCATTCCATAAGGACGCCGTCAAAGCCACCGGCTAGAAATGCGAATACAGTAATGCTCTAAACAAACCAGTAAAACGGTTAACTGTGTTTTATTGAATTTGCAGACATTAACGATCCATTTCAATCGTATTCGTGTTAAGACAGAAAATTTGTACTCTTTGAGTGGTATGATAAAGCACAATGTAGATTGGACATATACTTTTATTAACTTGGCTACTAAGATTGTTATTTTGCACTTTTCACACTGAAAAATGGTCATACCCAATAAATAACGACAACTGTTTTATAGAAGTGTTCTATCCTGGCATCCGTGATACACCTTCGTTTCACACGCTTGACAAATATATATATATACGTATATATAACAGTCTACGTGTGCATGAAACAGACCTGGATGGCTCTAGTTCCTGAATTACGGAAGTTAGTATATGACAATCAAGAAATGAGTCTAACTATTATAGCTGAACACAATTTCTGGTGCGTTCGTCCTGAATGTGCAACTAACCACTAGGTCCTACCTCTTCCTATGTGAAACTGTCAGTGTATTTTCGTATTATCAGCAGGTGTGATGCCACAGCAGACAGATTAGAAAAAAAGCAAGGGCAGCAACAGATAGCTGTTGAATGGATCTTATACTGCAATGCTTTCAACAGACACATCAGCCACGACACTCAGTAAACACCATTGATCACACAAATACGGCGAATTTGAGCAACAGACAGATAATCATTTTGACGAGCTTCTAACCGATGTGTAAATTTCCCGTCATTATTTTATTCGACAACAGATCCTAGTGTGGAACAGAAACGTCATGATGAATGCCTAACATTCTGCGCTTGCTTCTTACAATAACTCCTTTAGACACGTATTTATCTGTTTGGCCATAACTCTAAAACAAGTGGTCTTTGATGTGCCCATTTTCGAAAATAACAGTATCCAACATATTATCGTTACCAAGATGAAATTTACCTTCGATGCACCGAAGCGATGATGTGACGGAAACTTGATTTCAAGTCAGTACAGCTAAATACGTAATTACACAGGTATTTCTTATAAAAATGAGGGTTTTTAACTTTGTCTGGATACTTTTCAGCGCTTAATCAGCTTAGCACAAAAATACTAATCACTGCAAAGCATAGAAAGTTCTGCGCATGTGTACTGTCACTAGATTAGCTTCGGTGTCCTACTTCCGGTTGTAAATGGGATGACCCGATTGTGCTTTTAGAACTCTCCCATTCTAGTCGAATTTCTTCAGCAGCACAGAAAAAAGTAATCAGCTTTATTATATCAACGCGTTCAACCAAATTGGGTGAGGATGTGGCTCTCCGATAATATGAGAATCACTTTCATTTCGAGCTCAGTTACTCAAATCTACCAGACCGTACGTTATTGCAGTGGTAATTAGCCTATTAAGTGTCCACAGAGTAATCTACCGGCATCATGTTACATAACCTGTTCTCTGTTGCCGCAGTATGTTTGTGGTAGTGGTCGGATCTTCCACATAGTTATATCTCTGATCTCAATGCAGAGGTGTATGCGAGAATCGAACAACTCCCGGTTGATTCATCTCGGAAGAACCAAACATTACGAGTTTGATACATGTGAACAACAGGATTTATTTTTCGCGTTTTCTCTCACAGATATCCATTGCTAACCCTAACAGAAACAACCGATAATCATACACTGCCTACCATTCACCAAACCTTTTAATTGGAAATAAAACGACAGTGTCTGTATTAGGTACTTCCAGTCTGTTGATATATTTGCTAGTGGATTGCGATGTTAGTTTACAACTTGACGTAAGTCAATCACTCAGATTTTCAACGCTTAATTTTAATCAGAAGTAGCGTATAGCTGATCAGCATCCAGATCTCATTAACACGACGAAACCAAGCAACGCTATCTGGGCAGTAAGCCATAGATACGTTGTATGCATACAGACCACTCAAAATAGTGCACTGGGGTTGTTTCCCGTAAGCAGTGCAGACTGACCAGTACGATCATTCCTACCCGGCAGTCTTTCCTGAGGTGAGCTACTGGTCTCTATTCTGCAAATTTAAAAGGGAAAACGCGACAAAAACCTTCTGTGCAATTCCAGTAATCGTCACCTGAGCAGGCTGTGATAGCTCCAAACGTTTTATGGCATGATAGCCATTAAGCAATTAGTACAGTCAACAGTTCAAATTACCAAGAGGAGACAGACGAGGGAGTGACGCAACGCACTGGATCAGTTGCTTAGGGACGGATGGAGATCCCGATAACAAAACGAATAAACTGCTTCTTTGTATGCTAAAAAGTTCGTTAGAAGTGGTCGCTGTTTGCATTTTTGAACAAAATATGTTGTTCTTTACTATTAATTGATCCGAACGACAAAGCAGATGCTAATTTACCTTGTCGTTGCGGAAAGATTGTGGGGCAACTCCCAGCGGCAGTATCGCCGAAGTGATCAGTTAGAAAGTTTAGGCTAGGTACATCAAAAACAACTTGCTTCCTACTGTTTACCGCAAAAGATGAATGACTATACAACAATAAAATTAAATCAAAAAATACAGTGTGTTTATTTCGGCGTCATTTTTGGTTCACCGAACAGCACTAAATGGTGATGACTTACAATTCACCTCTTTTGTATTTAAGTTTGTTGCTTCACGCGACAAACTTCTGTGATAGGACTGGCTTTACTGTGTTCTGAAAACGCTTAGAGGTTTTACGAGTATACAAGACTGCGCATTCATTGCACACTTAAATAATCGCCGAATGGACCGGTTTCGTCTTGGTATGTTGTAGGCCATTATTTCACCCTGCACATAAATTCTCTTCAAACCTCTGTAGTTCAGTTTGTTTGGAAATGATTAAGAAAAACTACATTTCTTGCGTGACTATGTGTGTCTGATAGCAACGTAGCTTGGTCATCGGTATGGAAGATTGCAGATGTGCTCGATCGCTTGTTTTACTATAGTCCACTGCCGTTTGTTCTAGGTAGACGAACAGTTTTAATTCGAATGTGTTTGTACAACTAGATTTCTCCTTAGCTATTTGTTAACTAATAAGTACTGCTCTTAATCGCATTGTTGGTGACACTCTAGTGAATAACTTTATTCTTCATAACCTTCAAGCGCGGATTCAGATGTACACAAACATCGTTGACTTCCTCTGTGTTACACATGTCCTGTTTTTCTTGTAAAGCGCAAACGAACTGCTGTTTGACCCAATACGAAACAACACATTACAGAGTACACAGTAGGAGACCAACTATGGCGACTGTGTGCCTCAGCATTTTCTGTTAGCAACGTCTTACCACAAACAGTATATACCATCTGTGGTGTACCCATTCAAACAGTTTGTAAAACGTTTTGGTTCAACCAGTTACCTGACTTCCGTGAATGCAAACTGCGATTTCAGTCAGTCACTGGTCCCAAAACCATTTAAACTGAGAGTATCCTTGGACTTACAAAAGTGCATAATGCTAAGTGTGAAAACAGTGAAGCTGTAATATAAGCACAAGAAAAAAGCATTCAAAATTCAAACTGCAGCCCGATTTCTACCGCTGAACTGTACTACTTCGTATGGACGGCAATATTCAGTTTTCTATTCATTTGTCACTTATGTTCACTGTGTATGCTCTATGAAAACGGTTTGCAAATAATTCTTTAAAACTGATGGTTTACGTTAAGTAAACTAAAAATGAATATTGAAAAATAAGCCTGATGATTTTTATCAAAAACTGGGAAGTGACAATTTGGTAAACATTTCTGTTTAAATATTTGCACTATTCATGCAACGTTTCAAACTAAGTGACTTTCCAAAACTCAATACGACTCGTGCTTCACGTATATTTTCGTAAATTATCGAGAAAATTTCGTAAGCATCGCAAGTAGGTCCACAAGGCACTAAAAACGTGATAAAGATTTTTTACAGGATCGTTCTTGTCTTTCAAACATGCGAGTGCATACATTGGAGATTTAATTAATAGCCATTGAATTGCCATATGAAATCAAACGGGTTTCTTCAAAACTTTGTTCCACACAGTGCGTAATTGTGGTTATCTAAGTGTGTACCAATAAAATTCTTATCAAACACTATTATGTAAACTCCTCACATTTTTTGTAACAGGACGATGGCGATTTTTCAGTACTTCTGACTCTCTGGGAAATTTCCATTATTTTTTGTTTGGAGAAAACCCTCAGTTTTCTTTTCAGAATAGTTAACCTTTAAGAAATTATTAGTTACAAGGCGGTCCAGAGTTTCACCACCCACCTGTTTGATAAAAGTCGGGTTACGTCCATCATAACCCACTGACTGTAAAAACACATGTCATATAGAGTAAGAATGAAGCGGAATTAAACAATCCATGTGCGAAAACAAACTCTTCTGTAGCCCGTATATGTGTTGGCGCACGATACTCACCAACCCTACTTCGGAAGCATACTATGTAATCCAAGATCATTGATCGGAGTTTGTGGCCCATACTCTGTGAATCCTTGAAAATAGCAGGAAACACACTCCATAGTACATTTTGGCTTCGCCCCTTCGAGGTCTTGAGGATGCAGGTAATTTGATAATCATCACCCCAATCGGGATTTTCACTTCTGAGCTCACTTTTCTGTCCCCTAAAATCACGACTTTTAACCCTTAATTGGGTGGTTCTGTGTATAAAAGAGGCTGTCTGTGAGTGTTTCTGTGAATGCCATCTGTGAGCGCAACTTCATGGATGTTCATGTAATTTACGAATTCTTAGTGTTGTGGTGTGTTTCTCTTTTGTTAGAAACTTTTAGGGTTAGAGTACACCAAACTGGTGTGAAAAACACACGCACACGCTGCATTCTTGTATCGAATTACGGTAGGTTATAACCGAAAAATGTATCCCTGTTTCTGTTCACTGTCAACCAGACATTAAACACAAATTAAATGGATTCACAAAACCTCCATGAACTAGTTGAGTATACTGTCTAGCAGCCTTAGTCCCAACATAATATACAAGGTAGCTATCTCTCATCCAATTGGTCTGTGCTATGCACTCACGCACCATCTCTGACTGCATCAGTGTTCACAACAAACCGTGGTTAAACTGCACATTACTGATGCACATGTCAGAACACACAACCACTGTTAAATCATTTACTTTTCTACCGGACCATCTAATTTGTACTAATTCGTTTTGGATTCTGAACAGCGCCCTCGTTAGTTCATCCTCACTTGTGTAAGTGGAATTTCAGAATTGTCAGTTTGATAGATAACCGTAAACAATACCTAACGAAGTGTTTGTTCATCTAATCGATTGTTTCTAAAAACGTTTAACTTGATGAGCAAGAGAGTTGTGATGTCACAGATTTTGTGATTTTTGAACAAGTGTGTATTTGTCTAACTTGGTTGCTATAATCTTCCAGACGTTAATGCAAAAGGTCTTGACGTTTCTCAGAACAGATCTTTATTTAAATTGTGTTTGCAGTTGTCCAGCTAATACACAGATTATGAAATTGATGAACTGATGCTGCTTGAGAATTTGTTTTGATGTGCAAACAACAACATAAAATTCTAACAAAAATTAAACGTTGTACAAAACCTATATTTGTGCGGCTTTTCGTTAGTCAGATTATATGAAAGAAGGTTGATGTTACCGGAGTCTCTAATAACGCAAATTACTCAAATGTGTCTAACAGAACAAGGAATTTATTTAGGGTAACTAAAGAACATTATCCTACATAAGGAGTAGAGGCTGACATCAAGCGCAGGACAATCAGTAACCTGTGGTTAACGACTTAGTTCTCTTAGGGTATGTAATCATTCTGGATAGCATGGAACATCTCGAATGTTGTCCTGAGTGTAGAAATGTAGCCCTGAGCTAGAATAGCTCACTTCCAGAGGATGCATTCGAATAAATGAGTATCGCAAAAAGCAGTTTGCCGATTAGAATATTTGACGAATTTAAGCGGTCAGCAGCCTACTGAAACAAAAAACACAAGAAAAAACCACGCGGTGTTCATCCTCTTGTTGATTTGATTAAATAGACGAGAAGAAAACAATGCTTTGAAACTGTAGAATTCTCTTCTCAGCATTAAGCATGTGACACAGATTTGTCTCAGATCATTTTTAATAAGATGTTGCAAAGTATCTACAATTTGTTGACTGAATTTCAGAATACAAGTCATTTCAATTAAAATCCCACCCATAGTCATGAAGAACTTCTGATAAGATTCTAGGTTTACTCACTTCGAAAGAAAGCATCAGAATCCATTTTTACTCTGATTAGACCTCATGAGTAGTGCATATTGTCGTTAACTACAAAGTCAGTAACCTCACAATAAACCTGACCAAAAAATCACATCCGAACTCTCAACCGCAAGCTTACATGAACACTGCTCGTCTCGTTTGGTCATGTTGAAAGCAAAATAAGCAGAATCTTTCTGTTCAGTCCGGACGATCTCTTTGGTCAGGACCTCTCAGTTAAATGACCATTCTAGTAGAATTTCGGTGATTTTTGGGACTGTTTCAAAGTGAACACTATGTGCGCCCAATCATAGCTTTACCAATTACAAAAGCCTTTTGTCTGGCTTGAATTCGAGCTGGCTGAAAAACCACTCTGATTGCAAAAACCGCAATCAGTTGTGTGTGATGATAAACTGTATACACTTAAATAACTGTTAAGGCAAATCCATTCTCTTAGTACATATGTTCACTCCAAGCAGTCAGATGAACTTTCGAACACGACAAAACAAATTTGGGGAAATGATTGTTATGGGCTACAGAGGAGAGAGTCTTAGGCGGAAGAAGACAAAACGTTTCTAAGTAATCGAAGATTCACTACACAAAAGCCAATGACCCCTGCTCTTCACAATATCAAGAAGACTGTAGAACTAAAGATGCTCACTGTCTTTCAGATTGTGATAGAAAGCTGAAAACACCCAAAGCAATAAGTCGTAAGTTGTGTTTCAAGAAGAGGTATTAAATACATAGCTGCCTTAAATTAATTCACAACTCTCATGTTGTGTGAGTGAAAGCTGTTCGTAAAATGGGTATAATAGAGGCAACCAAACTGGTTGTGGTCAAAATTTTCTGCAGCTCTGTGTGTGAACCAGGTTGTACGTACGAAGACCAAAATGAAACGACGAAAAAACTGGTGGGGTTCAACAGTAGGTGACAATAAGTGACAAAACTTAAGGGAAAATGGTAAGTTAAACAGAATGGAGAAGATTGTGCCATGTAACTAGGTTCAAAAATGTCTGGAGCTTGTGAACAAGCAGTTCCTGGTAAAAAACGATGTGATTGAATGCAACCAGTGAGAATCTTTCCAAAGAGCTAAAGGAACTGGAACTAGTATGTCGCACTGCACTTCTAAACGCTGAGCCACTATTGATCTGGTGTGCAATACACGCACGCTTGATTTCGTTTAATTTTCTACTTACCACATAAAGCTAAGCTTATAAATATTTCCTGCTGTTGTTCTTCAATAGGAAGAATCATTAAAAATTTCGGCGTTTAACGGTCTCTAGCTTATAATCTCAAAGTTTGGAGAGAGTCCAAAGAGAAAAATGTGACAAGCAGAACCAATTTACATGAGGTCTGACCGAGTAGGTCGCAAAATGTTGTCAGCCCAAACTGTTGCGAGAGCTGTGAGAAGTCAGCAGATCCCATGACTGACTGCACTAACCAGTAAACAGTAAACCAGTAATAGTCAGTTATGCGTGTGAACTTTTGATTTAGTACCAAAATTTGAGGGGGCTAGTTTTTGTAGCTGAGCTAAAAATGATGGCTGTTAAGTCCGTTCCTCTATCACAGATTAAATACCTTCAAGTAATTTTGTCGACTGTGTTCTTTATGGTGAACGCTTGTGTAATCAAACCAGTTTGTTCAGGAAGAACTCTGGAATTTGTATTCATATATTCAGAAACTTACATTTCGGTATATTCAGACGTTAGTGGGTTTACAAGAAGAACGCCGGTGGTTTACTCGTCTCTGTCTGTGTCCACTGAAGGACCGCATTTTCAATACCAACTGAGGTAAGATAACTTTGTAATGAACGCATGGGTAAACAAAAAATATCGTCATGTTTAACACCAGTTCAATAATGGAAGAACGACCGTCAACAAGTAAACAGACTACGAGTGACAAAAGCAGGCTGACCGGTGGATGGACCTAGGCATCTGATGGACTGTGAAAGAGCAAGATGTGATGTTTTACCTTTCGTAGGTGATGAAGTTAAATCATGGGGCATTCTTTCAAAAGGTTTTATAATAACAAACGCCCAGAAGTTCTTCACGATGGATGATTCGCTATTCTCGCGCACTTTGTAGATACCCCCAACTCACCTATGGTTCTGTTTGAGGTTGCATTCTATATTCATGGGTCCTCTATCGAGTGATTGACAGACGACATGGTTTTGGGTTGACATTTCGTGGCATCCACTGATAAATGCACCCTGTGGACCACCGAATAATCCAGTTCATCACGCTTCAAAGTGCATACACGCTTGGCATCATCAAGGTGGACGAGTAGAGGTAGCTTGCTAACTATTGATGAAGCAAAAACAGGGGAATCAGCATGGGTTCCTGCGCAGCACCGACCTTCATATTAGCCGGTTCGTTAAATAACCGTTGATCTTCCCTTGAACCACTGACCAGTTACATAGCCCCGCAGCTATTCAAAAAGTCGTATTACGAATCCATGGTTGTTCAGTTACCCCTAATTGGCTGAGTTACACTTCCCGATACCAGATTAGGAGGAGCTCAAGGAGACCGCTCCCCTTCGGTTCAAAGTAACGGGCAATGACTAAATCGGGCATGTGGTAATGTCCTTTGTGGAAACCAAGCTGATTTCTCATGGAGTCCACACTCAACCATCGTATGACACTGGTTTTTATGGTTTTGTCATATATGAAATGCAATACTTTGTTTGACCAAAAATAAGATACAGACTGTTCCCCAGGATTCGATGTATTTTCCTTCCAATCTATGTCACTTGTTGGTGAAACGCGCTTATTCTATCAAAACAATGTGAGGAAGCAGATTTTTCCCAGAAAAGACCCATCATCATTATCTGTTTTATGTATTGTTTCGTGATTCTAGGAAGAGTCAAATTCGTCATATCGTGGAAAAAATCGAAAGATGTTTAGTGGGATGCAAAAAACAAAAATCAGGATTTCTATGGGCAAATCTGAAAAAAATACATCTTGTCAATATCTTCGGTTTTTGGCTCTCTGGATGTATCTTTCATAATGATCAATGCGAGTGTATAAAAACAACGAAGTGTTTAATTTCGCGAAAAGCTATGATTATAAATAAGGTAGAGAGAATAAAAATTCGATTTCTTAAGTGTTCCGGTATTTTTTATAGAATGTTTGTCATTATGTTCGTTATTTTCCCCGCACATGGTTGTCCGGAATCCTCCAGAAGAACAATAACGAACACATCACTGAGCACACACTATGATGAAGGTTTTTGACAGTTATCCGAATGATATCTCAACCACGTATTAACTATTTGCACAACCGAATAAAAACACTTCACATTTGGAAAGAAACAGGATGGACCACGTCAGTGTAAGGCAGGCTGTCTCGTTAATTCAGTGCGTACTTTCTATTCAAGCATAATATTACTCTATGGTAACAATTTTGATTCCTAGGTTTGAACGTGGTGACCCAGAAAATAGTGTTATATGACCTTTAAGTGCAATGGAGGACATTCGTGAAACTCGCAAATCACACGAAAATCCACAATCTATTCGAGTACTATTCCATATGTTTCGATGAATGGGCAAGAAAATGGAGATGGAACTGATCCCCTTCTTGGCGATTAGCTTAGTCTTCAAGCCATTTGTATGCGTGAAGACGCTGAAGTTAAACGACAGGATTAAGAAGAATCTCTGGCTCCCTCTGTTCCCCTTGCAGAACTGCATCAAGTGACGTAGATCCTTATTTAATTTACCGTTCATTTGTGTAACTTTCTGAAAAGACTTCGAACATTCCAACAATGCGACCTTAAATTTATTTCGAGTATCCTTCTACCAAGTATCGAGCGGAAACACATTGATTCACTCACGTTTAGTGTAGGGTCTATGGACAATGGTCAGCAAAGTTACCTCAGGAAATTGTGACCGGAGTTTTGGTTCATATCAGGGCAAGGGTATGCACTACTGACGAGCTGTAACGAGAGCAGAACTCAAGCTCACAGTTCTCCGAAATGGGTTGGCCGCCAAGTCTGTGGAAATGCAACAGCTGCGTTCACTTATAAGTGATGTCCGATTAATATTGTGAAATCAGCTGGAACAGATAATGCGTCAGATTATTTCTTGTCAACTTCTGGCAGCAAAAACACACGATCGGAAGACATGCTAACTCAAAAGTCCTGAATTTACCGACATTTTGTGAGTTAACCCTAACGATGGTCAGTTTCCACGGATCTTTAGCAACAACAGCATTAACAAATTCATCTTCGATATCCTCGTGTAAACGTACAACAGTACCAGTATAAACACCTGTCTACGGAAATATCTGGTTTTTATTGATCTGTGGAAGATTTTGCTTGACAAGAATGGAATATCCCTCATAAGTGGTCGCAACCCTCGTAGCCCAAAGAATGTGTGATCAGCTCCTTTCAAAAACATGAATTAGAATCGAGCTTTGCTCACGTCATAGCTCGTCATCAGTGTATATCACCGCAACGGTCTGAATTAGAGCCTTGGTCACGCTTCATGTAACGACCACACCGCCACACTGCCGTCCTCTCGTCTGCCGAGGCTGAATTTCCAAATGCGGGAGCTTGAGCAGATTCCTTTATGAGGAGACACAGTAAATGTCTTGTTAGCTTCGAACGATGGTCCACACGGCCAAGACTTCTGCGTAAATTGAAATCATGAACATAATTGAACTGGTCTACCGATATATGACACCTGTGGTCAATTGTGGATGGTAACAAATACTTGCTCTCTTTTCTCCTGATCTTGAACTGACAGATAGTCCGAGACTTCTGCGTAAATTGAAGTCATGAACATAATTGTCAACCCTCCTGAGGGAGGCCACCCGAGGTGTTTGAAACGTAGAGTATTACAACTTGCTCGAAACGTTGTGTTATTCCCAATCTGTTTATCACTAATTGTACTGGTCTAGAAATATATGACAGCTGTGGTCAATTGTGGATGGTAATAAGTTCTTGTTCTCTTTTCTCCTGATAGTGAACTGACAGACAGTCCGTCAGTTATAAATATCTACATATACATAGCTGTCCATCTGAATGGCTGCAAGGACCGACCCGCAGACATATTCAAAGTGACGACACTTCAACGTTCTTTTCCTACCTAGTGGAAAGCGTAGCTTGAAAGTGTTACTGAGAAAGGATTCAACGATGCACATGGTGTTCCTATAAATACTGTCATAGAATTACTTCCAAAAATTGAACACTTTACACGGAGTTCTACAAACTACCTTGGTGTTCCTGCGTACTCTTGGAAAAAGAAGACATATTGGCTTCTTGTAAGCCGATGGATATCAAAAATTCAAACATCGTTATCCTGCATCTTTTAAGGGAACAAACAGAATTGTGCTAACGATAAGTCACTTTCAACTGACCGCTCACAAAAAAGATGTGATGCAATGCAGTAATTTTCGATTTACTCAACGTTTCCTGATAGAGTTGGAGGTTTAACTTTTAGTACATATTTGTCCATATGACTGTGACATCAACATTATACTCAACAATGAGACTAAAATTATTGCTATTCAACAAATTTTAAACATTTACGGAGTTAAGTTAGCTGTTGCTGTGCATGAATTACCCAGCTTATTGATGTTATATATCGAGTTTCTCTCCATGAAAGTTAGACATTATTGAGCTGCGGAATGGTGACACTGTTTGACTTCCTCTGATGAGATCCAGGTCGCCTACTTAGCCTATAACAGGATATTTTACAGCAGATTTCGGAAAGGTGAATTGAACATCTTAAATAGCATTGCTCATATTTTAAAGTATCCGTCAAAAAATGAGGAGAGGAAATGTTGAAGAATACGGTTTACTCATGTTGGGTGTTAATAATCTGAACAAAACTTAGTTACTTTCTTCGTTCCCTCTTATGACTAAGTTTGGGACCACTATGTCCATCGCTGTTCTTCTGTAACCTTACCAAGCACGACCTGATTATCACGTGGAAGCGTCCGGTCATATTTGTTTTTGAGTAATGTTTGGGTTGCTTGGTCAATGGTACAACGCCAGTACCGTTAGAGTTAACCGCTTACGACACATTCTCAGAAATACTTAGTTAGTTTGAACTCTGTGAACACACAGCTTGATGACGATGTACAGGATCCACAATGAACTGACTTTGGATTTAATATCTTCATGGTTGCAGCATAATATACAAAAACGTAACTAATGTTTTTCATGATACGTTATTTACAACATAAAAACATAAATATTGACCAACTTGGTATTCAGCAACGGATGTTTGCTGGAGTAAACTGACCTAAGTTGGCTCCTCCCAGCATCTTTTTTCAAAGTCTTGTTGTCCTTCGAACATTTGGGTTATCTCAAACTGTGTTGGGCTGCAACGGGTACAGTATTCCAGATGGCTATAATTTCCCTCAGAGGAACTTATCTCACTTTCATTCAGAGTTAAGAAACCAGACACGGTACACAGTTGAAACCTGTTCGGTGCGCACATCAATGTTCCTTTGTACGTTCTCTTCCTGCGCAATCAAATAGTGCGATCAGAAAGGATTGCAGACTGTTGTTACTCGGTTTGTTTGACAATCTTGAGTCTAGACAAACCTAGATTCTCGGCAACAATCCTTGAAGTTACATAGTACTCACACCCATTGAAAGTGATTACGTGCAAGTTTTTAGCCAATATTCAGATGTGTTTAACTCACCGGTTCATTTCAAACAAGCGCAATTAACCGATTCGTCAAAATGTCAAAATTTCCATGAACAGGTACCAAGCTCAAGGTTATTTTACAGGCGTCTCCAGAGGTCTAGTGAAGATTTACTTAACCAAAGTATGTTCCAATCAAAGGGTTACTATACTTGCAAGTGATAAACCACGAATTAAAACTGTGGTTCTTTAGTCCGCAAAGTGAGTGTGCCCAGGATTTTAAATCAGGACTCTAGGCGTGAATTGGTTTCGAAAACTTTATTCATAGTTAAGTTAGAGTGAGTGCCTAAGAACTGTGATACAAATATTCCGAACCCGTTTCATTTTACGCAAAAATGCGTACGCTTACGCAGCTGGTCGATCAACGGCTGTCAATTCGACTTCAGCTAGAAGTTCTTGGGTAGATGGTGAGTTTTTTCTAGTTTCAGCAGTGGTGTTTGTTAACAAAAACAATCTAGTTTATTTTCTTCATAAGTAAGTATTTCACCTTTATCACCAAGCAAACGATATTGCGGTGAATGTTTGATGCACATTTGTTGCTTAACACGCGTTGGGTGCAGCAAATCTCTTATTTTGTATTATGCAAATGGATATCTACATTGGCTGCGCTGATGTGCAATGTCATAAGAAAACGGTTGTACTTCTAGAAATATTCAGCAAACTCTGTCGCTATTTGTGCAACAGGCTCTTTTGTGGATTTTTGCCAACACAGTCGCAATTGGATCCATCCTAAACTGTAATAGCTCGTGTCCTTGCCACCTAGTCAGCCACGTTTACGGTGACCTTCTCACTTAGTGGTCGTGAAGCAGTTTGTAACTGGTTTTGCGGTAAGATTATAGCTCTATAGTGTAGAATTACAACTTCCTGGACCAAAAGACGACGAAAACATTTATGCAAAATATTGCGGATACCGTGTGACCTATAAGAGAATTTACTCTGAGACGTTTGACAGTTTTGAGCACAACTGTATGAACATGAATCAACGTTGCTTCTTGTAGGCCATGTGAACAGATTTGATTTCCACGGTCTTTCATTTGCTTCAAAATGGTTGTCGTTTACTTGAAAGCACGAGGATCATTTCACTTAGAGGACACTTTATTACTTGTGAGCTATATAAGCAATATGCCGGACCCACGTAGAGTGGCTTGGAATGCAACCGTGGCATGCAACCGAAACGGGCACTTTCCACCATTTTACCCGAAAACTACCATTGTCTTCTCGAAAATATGATACTCATTGCACGAGGATTTAGACATTCCTAATTTTACACTGAGAACAAACAAGCACAAACGCGAGTTCTTTATAGGTCAGTTTCAGGTCTTTTCTTTATATATTTCAAACTAACCACCATGTTATTCAGACCAAATTGCCAGGGATCGATCAGATCACAGTTAAAAATCCTGAAGTCTGAAGACGACTCATGTGAAAGACGCTCCTTTTGTCCAAAAAGCAAAACGGACTAAAAGTAAACGAAAATTTCCAAGCTGCGTTTAACGGCGACAACCGAGAGGAATAAGGCCTAGAGGAGGATGGTATAGCCCACCTGCCTGAGGCTAACAGATTGCACTCTAAAACATATCTGGTTTCGTTTGGTAATTGGAGCATTTCCGGACAAATGGGTAGCATTATTCCACGAGCACAATTCCGCTCATAACTACCAATTGTTAACCAGTTAGAAGAATAGTTGTAAAGCATATCGTTCGGTTTCTCCTCATCATAGTTCTTTGTATCCATTGATTCGAAATTGCTGATTTTATAACTGTAAGGAAACCACTGACGTTTTTCTGGTAAAACTAACTTCACGCGAAAACTTTTTTCGACTTTTGTACACTACACATATGATGTAAGACTGAGAAGCAATGGTCGTAATTTGTGTCAATATGTTGTGCCATGCTGTAGGTATATTAGACTGTTTAAACAAGAAAGTCACTTCTGAACATAGAGCACCGGATTACGCGGCTTGGTTGTATTAACTTCGACTCTTTCTACTGACCTGAATTATTAGTCAATATCTTGGGACGCCACTGGTAGTACTTATGAACGAAGCAGGGTCATTTTTACAGGTCGTGCTAACGAGATCAACAGTGATTGATTTATTCATCGATTTTATCAACTGGTTACTGTACATGTGTGATATTCCTTTATCTGCTTGGTCCGTTATCCGATCTCTCAGTTGATTATCTAAAGGTCGGCTCTAGAGAAAGCCAAGCCTTCAAAATGTAGATTAGATATGTCACTCTCGTGCCCTGTTGTCTTCTCCAAACAAGAAGCCAAGTTAATTCTAAACAAGTAACTAGATAAATTCCAATATTTTATGTTTTAAGTCTTGGTTACTGGTGCTAAAGTTACGTGCAATGGCATGACAAACGTGGCTGCTTCGTGGAATGCGACAGCATCAATTTGTATCAAACTCGCTCTTGTACATAAGTCCACTCTAGATAATTACCCTTCCGCAGGCTTACAAGTAAACAAACTTTACAAAAACTCAACAGGTGGTAACTACCAAACCATGCTTTCGTTTGGTTTAGTGCAAATAACAGTCGCACGGCATATTCTACTGTTTATTATATCATTCACAAACGTTTTGAAGACTCTTCGCCGGTGTTTTTTGTTTAAAGTCAACCAACCGATACATTATTTAATACTGTATGTTAACTGTTTCCAGTGGCATAGCCGCTCTTGAGCTGTTCTGTTGGTTGATTTCAACGCTTCTGTCAAAAATTATTGTAGATGTAATTTTATACAACTATTCATAGGACGATCAATCTTAGTTAACTGTCTCGTTAATAGGTGCGAATAAGTCGGTTGCTACCTGTTGGTTTTGTGAACAGATTTTATTTCCAGGGTGTTTCTATAGCTTGGAAAATTTTGTGGTTTACCTAAACCTGCGAAGTTCATATCATTTGAAAGATAAAAGAATACTCGTGGGCTAACTTTTCATCGTTAGCGCTTCGATCAATTAACTCAGCACAGATGTTGTGCTTCCATGTAGAAATTCGCAGAAACTCAGTGGATTCCTAAATCAACCACTTTCTCATTTCGTGAAGTGTACTTATTGGGCAAAGTCCTCTTGAATCATACTACATGTCTTGTCGTTGTTACCACTGATACCCTGTGTCTGAACTGTCAAAGTCCATCACGCATCCTGTTAAAATAACAACAGACAAGAGTAGAACTAAAAAAGAACTGGGAAGTAGTTCATTTTCCGCGGCAGTCCCAATGGAGTACACAACCCCAAGCTATGCATAACCCAAAACTTCGTAATACTTTAAGGCATATTGCCCCCCTGGGTAGTTACTAAATATTCCCATCGTCCTCGATCTGGATTAAGGAGTCGATTAATCTGATATTTCATGCACAGCACACCCCCATGTTATTGACCAGGTCAAGCTTAGGCGAACCTATAAAACTATGAGTCTCCGATCCTCTCTATCCAAATCCACGGTCGAACACACAAATCATTCACCTTTTGGACTAAACTTATCCTGTCGTAATATTCACGGAAAAAGAGACGTGATACCTGACGGCATGGGGTCAAAGTAACAGGCAGATACATCTGTTTGCAATCGATGCGATTATAGCAATTCAGTAAACTTAGTCTGGCCATAAAAAAACACTGAGGAGAATGCGCCTGGCCGTCACCTGTTTTGTTCAGTTACGTGAAATTGACAACTTGACGCAGTAAAACCTGCGACATATTATGGTGAAAATGAGAATAAAGATCATCGCGCTGCCCACGTAACCAGATGTGGTTGAGCAGTTTTTATGCGACCCTTGTTCCGAGCATATTTACAACAGACACCACCTCGTATTTATTTAGAATTGTTGTTTGTGATTGTTTGTGAACAACTATCAGTCCAGCCCAACAGGTGTAGATTGTTGTGCGGTCGTTTGTTTAGTACCAGCTATGTAGATCAGATGCTGAACATTTCCCAACTGGTCGCATTCCAGCATTTCCGACAAAGTGAAACGAATGGTGTGCTCTGTAAAGCACAGCAGCTTAAGGGCAGACAGGCGGGTGAGGTGCTCTGCGTCCGCTTCATGTTCATTTGCCATTTAAGTTTACTCATTCACAGCTAAAACATTCCGTGATGGGGTTGTTCTTACTTGGTCACAACGTTACAGTGAAATACCGCAAACATGCTTACAACCAACAGAATCCGGCGCGAGTCACCTGATATCCCAAAACAGTGGGGCACGTTAAAAGATGAAGCCTTGTGTGAGTAATCAAGTAGTCTCAAGATGCTGATCGATGGCATTTTGTCCACGGTTCATCTGCGGATAAACCCACAGAATATAGGTGGTATCACTTCGCCTGAAATTAAAAACTTAGAACATGCAATTTTGACGTGTTTTGCGCATGAGGTTAGTGTACTCAAATCCGTGGCAGCAAGTAACTAGGAATATGATGCGGAATTTCCTAAGAAAGTGTACCAAGGAAACAGCCCCATATTTTTCAATAAAGATAGGTTATCTCTTCAGTGTATACCCTTGGAATTTTTCACAGTAAACGTCATATTGACTGTTTATATATCTGTCTAGCCGTATTCCCTGTTTGATATAACGTGTCATTTTGACAGGTGCTGTAAGCTAGTTTAAATTTCGTTCAGTTAACAAGTCTTTATACTCAACAGAGATAACCTAGGCCATTGATAGCGAAAAGCGAGTACAATGCGCAGGATAAAGCTAACTAATTACGGTGTGTGAGTATCCTTACCTGAGTTAACTTTAACATGGCGAGATTGTGATGGATCATTAGTAGATGGAAAGCGTATAACGAGCGAAATACATGATCAGTTCCAAACAGATAGGTGGTGAACGAAGAAGACAGCTTTCACTGGCTAACTGAGCTACACCAGGTCATGTAGTATATTAAATCCTTCATGTATATGAAGATATCCTGGCTCACTTTAAACACAAAACTCAGTCAGTTCTGCCAATGTGGGAGTCACCGTGACTGGCAACGATTCGGTACTTACAGTGCGTTGTGTGCACTTCTGTTAACCGCGTCTTGATTGGAGGGTAAGCCAAAGGTCTTCGTAGCTCGAGTAGTAGAACATTTGCTTCTTAATCGCGTGATGTAGGTGGAAAAACAACTGGAGTCATAAAACGTGATTTTCTCGTCCAAGTGTTAACATTATAATTGAACTAGCATGGGTTTCAACAGGCTTTTCAGGAAATTGTACACGGTAATCAAAAATAGATCACAAACCGACCAAATGTTCAAAGACAACTTCTTAAAAATTTCACGACTGGAAAATAATGTTCTTAAGGATTGTACAGTAGATCAAGCATATTATCCTCCAGTGAATTTGACACGAAGAGAGCATACACACATCTACTGAGATATTTCTGTCATTTCTGAGATAAATGCAGGTCTTCTGTTTAGCCTGATTTTTAAGAAACAAGCTCTCAACGCTTGTGCTCATTTGTCCGTAGACAGCTAACTTTGCTGTTCTAAACTAGACGTGGTTGAACTAGACGACTTAGTTGTACTTAAATGTGGGGTGAGAATCCAGGATCCCGTTTTTTGAAACCCGATCGAACTTTTTGATCAAAAAATTGATGCACGCGCCTACTGGACCGAAAGCCAATCTGTACAAAATATAGCTTCTGTTCCGGGAAACGGTTGGTTATAAAACCCAAGTGATTGGTCACAGGCCAAACTGTTGCTGCAAAAGACGTATTTATAACGTTCGTAACTTAAGAAAGATCTTTGTTTCCTACAGAGTACAAAACTAACAAACGAGAATTACCACAGTCCAAAAGTTAGTTACCCGAATGCAAATGTCTCAGTTCAGCGCGCTGCCTTGGACTTATAGCCAGATGATCAGTTACGTAAACGGTCTGCACGCCAGCTGTTACATGTTTACTTGCGTGTCGGCTTATACTTCGTGTTTGCTCGGAATAGTCGCATCAGGGTGTAGAGATTTTTTCTGTGTATAATAATTGGGTGATATTTGGTTACACCAATGTGAGCGTTACATGCACTGGTAATGATCACACCCTGCGTCTCACTTCGGCATTTGCTCAATCCTAACCACACCATCTATCCACGTTGACATGGACGCAAGCAGGCAAATGATACCACCGTCCGTAAGTAGGCGGTTTCTGTGATACATCGGACTAAAATGGCAGCAGCTACCGATTTCAGAGACTGAAACGGCTGATTGATTCAATTAATCATCATTCGTTCGCCCGGCAGCGGCCCTGCGTAGTGGACTCCAATATCATAACGGTTTGTCGTAAGTGCCTGTTATTCACTAAACCTGTTGATCGTCTTGTCAACAACCAGGACATATCGTTACGGTTATGATGAGTCGAGCACATATCTTGATCAGGTTACGAATCAGTGCTGGGTTTATTTTAGCATTGAAAGAACAAGTTTTACGTCATAAGAGAACATAGCACCTCATGAAATCACGTCAGACACAAATCATGGAAACTAACAAGGTTCTAAACCATTCCAAATGAACACAATTTGAAACGGTTAATCAACCCGTTTAAACAGCAAAAGAACAAAAACGCAGGCACATTTTCACCCCCCTCCCCAGATCGCTGGATACTAATAACAATCATCCAAGGAACCTTTATGGTTAATACTTTGATATATCAAAACAGACCTGAAGCAGTACCTTAAATCAAGACAACCATCACTCATTATGACTGGAATAGGTTCGTTAAAAATAACATCGCGTGTACTCCAGTGATCAGTGTGTATGCACATGATCTTCGATGTTCTGATAAAATCTGCGTTGCTTTTTTATTCTGCATGGTTTACAAACTTTCCGTTTCCATACATCTTGACTAACTGTGGTGGTGGAACTAGCTTACTTTTCTAACTGTTCGTCTTTTGATTAATATGGTTTGATATATTGTAAGAACCCGGTGTTTTGGAAGATCACCCATCGGTTAGAATCCACGTTATTGGAGATACACTGTTATCACAATGCCATATAGTACTGCCCATGTGGTGAGTACGCAATTAACTTTATATAGCACTTCCGTAGCTTTCACTCAAAAATGTCGAGCAGATACTTATCCTGGTTGCCATTCTACCGTGTCTTTCGCTGAAACCCATGAGATTTTCTTAGAACACTGTCAGTTTGTTTATATAGGTAGTAAATTGTTCATGTGAGATATCACGAGTTATTTTATGAAACTAATCAGCCTCGTCAAAATGGGATAGTAACCGTAAGCAATAGCTCGTGCATTTACTTCCAGGTTTCTTTCATTAATTGCCCCGCAGAAGCGTCCAAGAACAATAAATGAACTGGAACCGTCAAAGTGTCTGGGGAAAATCTGGACTTTAAAACACCGAGTTTCCTTGATCCACTTCACCAGTATCGATAGAAGGCATTCATTGTGAGATTTTAACATTTCGTTTAATCTCTTCAATCACGAACGTGAAACATTTGAATATACAGGACATGCAAATAGCAACAAAATTGAAACACTCAACGATTAAATTTACATGAAACAAAGACTGTCGTCAGTTTCATAGCAGACAAACTGCGTGAGTCAACAGTATGTGCACACACAGAGCCAGCAGACTCTTTTCAAGTCCTGTTGCGTAACCAAAACCCCCAAACTGCCTGCTTTTTCCAAGGCACTGTTGATAAATACTCCCCATCCGGCTTTGTGTGAAAATGTCAAGTTGCATTTACCGAAAGATTCAGATTTTAAGAAAGGAGTACACGGTCAAGGTCAGGGGTTTAATATTTCACGTAAATACGTCGGCATCTCTGAAAGACAATCGTACAGAGCTGGATAACCAGGGCTTTCTTCAAGCCCACTATCAAAATGAAGACAACAGCGCATGGTGAAACAGATATGTCATTACATTCCTTATACCGTGCTCCTAACGAAATGCACTTCTGATGCAGCCTTACTTTGTGTCCCAGAAAAGTTACCAATTGTCACTAAACTTAATTTTTTCCAATGAACCTCCATACTCTGCTGGATTTAAGGTTACTAATCGAGCATTCCATATCTTGACCGATGTGTTCCTTCTTCTAACCCGTGGTCTAAGTAAATTAGAGAAAGTGAACAATTTTACAGTCAGAACTTCGGAAAAAATGAAACGACTGAGTTAACTGCACTCCCCGTCTTCAATGTTCCAACTGTTAACGATCCGAAATCCCTATAGCAAACCGGTATTCATAGCTCTAAAGACCAGCTACGGTATTTGTTGCGGCTTGCTACATGAGCCTTTGTTTCTTTTCGGAAAACCCACATCTTGCATCTTTCTCGACTGTCCGATAGCCCCACAATTTTCTGGGAACAAACAAAAATACTGGTGAATGGATTAACATAAATGATGTGAAACATCGGTCTTTTTGGTGCAAAACCACCCGTTTAATTTCTGGAAAAGTGGAGAATAAATATTTTGGCTGGTCATGTAGGCGTTCAAACTGAACAGAACTCGCTAACCAGATGAATCTCTTTGGTGAAGTTATGTAGTTCAATCTTAAGGAAAGCGTCCCTAGCTGTAGTTAGGAGAAATTTTCAGTGGAGATGTCTTGAACGTGGTTCATGACATAAGTGAGAATACTCGGTGTACTGATGGCGCAACCTAACAAACATCTGATGAAGTGATACGTTTCGTCCGCCGTTTTCTTTCAAACGTTATAAGACACAAAACTGTGAGTTCAGTTTGCACAGCAGTAAAGCGTTATTACATCTCCGTGAATTTGTACAGATCTTTGCATGTTATCTCAATGCAGGAGATGCCCAGTCTGAAAAGTTTGCCGTGACTGGCGGACAGTGTCTCCTATTAGTAGAGTACTGCAGAATACTGATGGAAAATTACCGGACCTGATAGAAAGCAGCACAAGTTCGTTGACTCATCATTTTATATCTCAGCGTTAACAATCAGTTCAAGTTCCGCATGGTTAATGGAGAGAACGTTTGTCTGAAAAACTTAAAACATCGATTTTCCATTGACCAGTTCATAAAAATAAACGAGAAAAACTAAGTGGCGAGATGCAAGCAGTTTGCTTATTTCCATCAGTCAATTGCATACAACATGCAGTTGTATATATATATTCTGCTTATGAGTGGGTATCTGTCCAAACTTGCCAAAACTCATTAATAAGAGCAAACGGCCAACTGAGAAGTAAACCTTCGTCAACCTCCCTTACACGAAGAATCACAATATCGAAAGTTGAAGCATGCAATCGATGACGCTTATCCTGCGGCCGATTTGCGATTGGTACTTTTCACTTGCGGGATTGGTCTATATTGTCTTGCCCGTTCGTACTCGGAGAAACTTGCCTTTGATGTCATCTTCCAATTAATCTGCAGCTGAGCTGACTCATGCGACAAAAAATGCAGAGTACCTAACAAAGTGTGGAGTGCAGGCAATTAATCAACGCCGGCCGTCATGCTGACACCCGAACAGAACTCTGACATCTTTGATCGCTAAACACTTATTTGCAACGGGACATTTGGATAACCGAGCGACTTCGAAGTTTCGGCGTCGCATACCGCGTATCTGTTACCAACAGGCGCTGATGCAATCAATATTGTCGGCTTTTCGCTGAGAACGCTTATTCCGCCTTAAGAGCTTCCATGTGTCGCCTGTCTCACTGTTTCTTCGTCATCCGCCAAGGTTACCTATCTGAACGTTTCATGTAGTCGATTGGGAAAAGTAAACGAAATACCCGCATGTCGCAGAATATTTTTGGGCATCTTGTCTAACTTTTGGATCAAGTACCTGAAGAAATCAAAGCCGAGTTTTGATTCATCATTGTAGCTCAAGATGGATTTTTGGTAGTCTGTTCATGGGCATGTTTTTTACCGCTCAAATTTTGAAAGCAATATCATATTTAAAGGCTCAATCGCCGTCGTTTCTCTCTTCTGTTTTCATCGGGATAGCTTTTGGCACAGAAATGGTAATTACGGTTATCTAAAAGTTTGGGGATGTCTAACTGACCATCTACCCGTCACTCGATTTATTCTGAATAGACTAGTCTTTCCGACTTCGTCAAAGGCATCAACCAATGATTGTGCTACTGCTGCGTAGTTTCATTCTTCAATCATGTTTTAGTGCGATGGAAGAACTGGGAACGATGGATAGCGTTTCCTAGAATGTTTGCTTCTCTGCTTACTGGGGCGACGGCACTTTGGCTGCATCAAACAGCTTAGCTGCCTCACTGCAAGTTGGAATTGCCAGCTGTTCAATCGATGGCTTCCATGAGACTTTCAGCACTCCGAACAAATAACCTTTCCAAATTGACAGAAACATCAGTTTTAAAACATACATCAATGAATCTGACTGGTGGTCACCTGCATTAGAACACTTTGTAGATCACCAGAGTCCTTGTTCGAGAGAACGACTCTACCACACGCAGTCTAACCAGCTGTCTTCTCAGTGTAAAGTTATTAGTTGACCAGTTCAAATCAGACAAAGTTCCACTAGAATGGAGTGCTCATGATAACGGACGATTGGTTGCTGCGCTGGTACACGACTTATTCATGTCAGTCGGTGAATCTTCAGAGACTGAGCAGTAAAACTCCTGTGAGTTCAAGCGTACACATTTGCAAATGGAGATTCAAATAATTTTTTATACCATCAGTTTCAAAAAGCCGCGTTTAACGGGAGTAATTGGAGCACCATTCTCATGCGAATACTTTATTCGCACTGGATGCTATTCAGTAAGATGACTGCCTCTGGACACAGAAAATCTAACAAAACAAGCGCAGCAAACACTTGAAAATACCGCTAATTCTTAAGTTCGTATTCTCCTGCTGCTGCCAATTTCACTTTCTAAATATATCGGCCAAAAATAAACAGCCACAGGTAAACTATCTGCTGGCAACTGTGCACGAATACAGTGGTCTCAGTGAGGCATTCAAATGGTGAATCAATAAACGGAATTTTGAAGCTTTTGGACCAGTTAAATAATTTCCAGCACCATCAGGATGGTTTGAAACTTGTCAAAATCAACCAAACAAAGACAATGTATTTTCGGTTCGTTCATTCTCTCCCGGATGAAAGATACTTGTGAGAATTCTGTAGATGTTCTACTTCATTTCCAGTATGATGGAATGGGACGGTGATATAAGGAAGTGTTACGCGAACGAAGATTGATCCTGCCGAAGTACACATTTGCTCTTATCGCCAGCGGTAAACAGGAACAGTCAGATTTTTCACATGTTCCGCAGTTTTACGTCGCTGTCTTATGAGTTAACCAGTAAGCCTTTACACGAACAATGAGCTTCAGCAATGCATAACTCCCAGTAAGCTTTTTCATTGTAGTGAGCAGTTTTGTGTTTACACAATAAATGAACTGATGGTGTAGCAAGTCCATGACGAAGAACACTAGAGAAGCGTAGAGGATTTTCAATAAGTTTACCGCTTTGGTTACACTGGTTGACAAGGGCACACATGAGAAATCCACTTGCTTCACCCGGCTTACTAAATGTTAACCTTTAATCAACTGGGTCATTACAGAGGTACAAACGTAACACTGCTCCCTACTGAAACAAGCCACTGCTAAACCATTGTCTTTACAGGAAAATCGATAATCACACAGGTCAATACTACCAAGTTTCATAAATGACTATTGTAGGGTTTTGCAGAGTGCACTTGAGGCACCCGTATGCAAATGCTATTGACAGCGAACTGGTGGCGACCTAGTGACACAAAGACACGACTAAAAGGCCTCAAGGCTTCACGATATTGTATGTAGATTGTATAATGGATGTTTGTAGTACACAAGCTAAAGGATGGAAATGTTGGAAACACGTATCTTTAGTTAACGGCTACTCACAGTTTTGACTTGTTTTGTCCCTTCCTAGTCAGTAGAAAAATTGTGACATTATTTTTCCCAAGCTTACTTTAAGGATTCGAATTTTACCACGCTTTATTTCCCATTTATTTTCTGGTGCGAATCTAATGACTATCAGTTTAGAATGATGAATCATTTCATTTCTGGTTTACAAACTGATCCGCATCTTTGAACAATCAATCACACGGTATCCAAATGACCCCTCTCTATTTCAGTGCCTTATCGCCCTTCGCTGTATGGATATCCTTCCATAGGAACACGCCCGTCTCTACCACTGGGTAAGTAACTCTTATGATGAGGCGGAGCATTTATTTCATCTGAGTGGTAATTATATACCGATTTTTGTGTGGGATTACGAGTTAATGATGAAACTGGTTCGGAATTGTTGCCTTTATGCTGTTAACGTCAGGTTCATGTTAAGTGCATGAATTAAAAATACCACACCTACTGATTTAAAAGCGAAAACCATCCTTAAAAGTTAATGGTCTGATAAACAATTATCATGGTTCTTTGCTTTTAACTTTCAAATCAATTCCCTTCAAAAGAGCCCTTAAAAATTTTAAAATTGGTAATTTCATTCCTTTCGGACGTGCATTCTTTAGTACTGTCGCTGAAATCAACAATAGCACCTATAGTTTGGAAAGTTGCATAAGAGCGCAACAAGTACTGAACTTTATATATATGGCTTCACCGGGGAATAACATATGGTTCTAAAGCTCATAAGTTTTTCTCCTGTCACTTATTAGAAGAATTCTTCATGATTGTTAAACATCCGGTAAAATTCCGCTTCGCTATGCACAGAAATACAACTGAAGGAATACAAGTAAAGTCCTTGATCGATATAGGACTTGGTCCTTAGTTTGTACTTCGTTTGTCTATGCGGGTCCATTTGTTCGTTCATGATGATTATGGGCTTGTACCTCGAACTGCTCCTGACTGCAAGTGTAGAATACAATGACCTGTAATGAAACATACGAAAAGGTGACGAGGCTGAGCAGAAGAACTGCAAATAATGTAGTCGCAAATTACTTACGAGATCGCGTTTCATCCATGTTTCTGTTTCTGAGAGACACCGAGTGTTATTTTGTCATCACTGTGAAACTAACTTGATGGCTGTCACTCTTGAGTGTAACATTGTGAAATGTCGTATAAATTTCGTGTCAGATCTAGTGGTAGCCATGCTGTTCAGTAATTTTTGGACCAACTGAAACATTTTCTTAGTCAGCCTGACCATCACGACATACACTTTGTCAATCTCGAATTGGGATGTGTTCAATGGACGATGTATACCAAATAGCCAAAGGTTACAAAAGAACAAATGATTTCAAATTAACTGGAAGAAATTTGGTACTTATTTCCATTAAAAAATTGTCCGGTTTACTAGACGTTGTTCTCAAGGTCGAGAGATAATGGTCATAAGTTTGGCCTCATTACGGATCAGGATGTACATTGTTTGTAAGAGGTTGCATCGTGTTTTATCTCCAGCAGTTCGACATTAAGACAACCGGTTCATGCCGCACACTGTGAAATATACGGACTCTAGCTATTTTGTCAAACGCAGAAACATAGTGTAATACCAACAATCCAGGATAGACAGAATCAAACATTTACATCCTCCGTTCTAAATTAACGCGAGGCCCACATGTCCGACAGTCCATTCAAAAGGATATTGTAGACCATCAACATGAAATATGCTGAGACTTTTATTATCCAATTAGTGGCTGACAGAAAGTAGTCATTAATGAACGAATGTGACATGGAGGTTGACCATTCTCAGTCAACAGTCATATCGTCTGATGTTCGACTCATTTACGTTTAGATTGGCTTCACATAGACATCGGTGGATTCGTCTTAGTTAACGCTTCCCGGAAGTAACTTGTCTCTGCAGCAGACTAGCATAATGGGGATACTCCGCATAGTTGTTTCTGTGCACAGTTGCCATCAAATAATTGGTTGGCGTCACCAAGTACTTGCAAGCGGCAAAGTGGAGTGGCACTTTTGAGTGGATATCGCTGCGAATTATGATCGCGTTTGTGCTGAACTCTTTGTAAGAAAGAAAACTAATCTAACGTATGACTCACGCATCAGGCGTGGTGTGACAGTTTTTCGTTAGTTTTACGGCACGCAGCGAAACAAGCATTGGCTTGATATATAGTACACGAAATTCGGATTGGTTCTGTTTGAATGGGCTTCTGCGTTGTGTAGTCTGGCGCGTGTTTTTGGCGAGGTGACCTTAGGAAACTTGTTCACTCTCAGGTGTGACCCACAGAACTCTGATTAGACGATACGTTGTTCCACAGTCTCCACAAGTCACTGAAAAAATCTCCAGAAAATAATTGTCTATTGAGTGAATTGACAACTGGACAGATTGCCCATGGAGTGAACCGTCCTTATGGGACGATTGTCCTTGGGATGAAGCGTCCGATGGGTAAGAAACCTGCACTATGCGTTGTGCAGAGGGCAGCAAGTTTTGTGACAGTTTCGTTTCGACGCTTATAAGTTGGAGATGGATTATCACGAAGCAGCTGTTCCAACCTAGCACCAACAACTTCCGTTTTTCAGCCTTAATCGGTTATGTCCTCCGAAGCGACATTTTTCATAATACTCACTTACATATCAGTGTTTTATGAGTGCATCCGCCGTGCTCGGATTCACATAGCGGAATGTATGTTATCGGACTGACTTTTGTTGCCGAATTTGCAACAAGAGTGTAATCATTCTAACTTGCATGTGGGCCTTCATCACGCCGGGGATTGAATATAATGATCAGACGGATTGTGGAATCACGGAATGAAGATAAGCATACGTCATGAAATTAGAACAGCCCTTTTCATGTGCGTTTAAGGACTAAATGGTGGATCATGACAGTACAGTTGTTGAACTGAATGGTTCTAAATTATTCGATTTAATGGGTTTTGAACTCATGTGCTGAAAGTTTTCAATTCGCTGTTGTTACTAATTACTCACCTTCGGCTGCTACGGTTACTTACAACACTCCTCTATCTGCCGAGTTTTGTGGCCATAAGCCCTAGATGCAAGAAATCTCGGCATGCCTTCAAAGTGGTTTTATAGCACTGGACTTGCCTCTATTACTACTCAGCAGAACTATATAAAATTTTGCGCCTAAAATGTTCCACCATGACAGATAACAGTAGTAACTATTATGAAACACCCACGTCAGAAAAACAACATCAAAATGATCCTGCTTATCATGACGATTTTGTCGTGGAAACAATGGTTTTTCTCTTCACTGTTTCACTTCAGTTGAAACAGCTTACTTTTAGATGATTAGTATGTAGGTTACTATGCCCTACAACACGTATAATCGACAGCATATCTGAATCGCTTTTGCCAAATACTGTCAGCTCGTTGCATGAAGTTCTGTGAACGACTGGATGAGTATTCACCATCATTTTGCATTCTGAGTTGCTATTCCAATGAACCGTACGTCGGTTGCATTGATGAAATACCCATCAGTCAATTACTTCCAGATTATCTAACTTGAGTTTTCTCCCATAAGAGTGTAAACGGATCCTAGCTCAAGACTCAGTGATCAAACGAGTAGCGTCATGCCCCTTTATTTTAAAAAAATTTCTTGACATTCTGTAAAACTGGATGACCGTCTAGAAAAAAACCTGCGAACACAGTCTGTTTAATACGGCTATTAGTTGACAGCAGTCTACGCAGCCCACCACGCACCTTTGTCGACTGTAAAGTGTTTATTACAACGAAACATTGGAAACGGAGTCATTTTCTGCCTGGAAGGATTTGTGATAGCGCATATTTAAAAGAAATGTAAGCATATATATGAACAACTCTTCTTCAGGCCGGTGAAAACATGCTTAGAATAAACAGAGTGTGAATGAAATTCGATGTGGACTCATTAGGGAAAATGATCACTTAACCAGTCACCTATCCAGCTGATCGATTTGAGGTTGATGCAGAAGAAACGCTTGATCAAACTGAAGTTGACTGCATATTGTTGGTTCAAATCACTTGACTCTAATTTCTTTCACGTTGTGGTTTTTGCGTCTGGACAGTACTCAGTACAGTACGTCTGATTCGTTCGACCTACGGCGTAATCGATATTAACTCTGTGGTTAAATCTGGCTGGACGATTAACGATGGAGATGATGCCCACTTGTTCTCTGGAGTGTTTTAAACATCATCTATGAAGTTTTGTAATTCACCTGGTGGTTTCTCATAATCTCCCGCCTATGTAACCTACTCTACCAAAACCGGCGAAACAACATTGTGCAAAGGAAAGTTATGTCCCAACGTTGCATTACCAAAGTACACCGGATGCAATGACTTAAATACGAGTTCATGTATCGAAACGTTACATCACCTCAAACAAATGACTGCATCAAAAATCTAGTCCTCAAATTCAACGTAGTTGGAGTAGTTCATATGACATTAGTTCATAACACGAGTGGGGCATCCGATCAATTCAATAGGTTATCTTTCATTGGGCTCTAGGAGTGTACTCAGCATAACAACAGCTCAACTCAAAATTGGCGTTTAATACCCTTATTCCTGCTGTTCACTACCTATGCTGTGTGCCATATGTTTCTCGACAGGATCTAGGCTTGTTTTTTAAGTAGAACAATAATATATCAAGAGTGAGTAAACGCGCACCCACGTAATCCGGTAAGTTTCAAAGAACCCGGCAAAATTGACGTACCCTACGATGTATATGTAAACATACACATACATGCACACTTGTCATATGGTTACTCATTTTGCCCTGTTTTGCTGTGTTGTTCCGAGAAACACAAGCTAATTTTGAAGTTTGAACGTGGGCGTGCAATAACCGTGTGTGTTCTCACTTGTTGTAAGTTAACCGTGATTGATGTTTGATATTTTCAAGCAGTTCATTGTAAAAATAACATCATTTGTATACTTTTCATAATTCGTCAGGGACTACAGGCAGTGAAACGGCCAGCGCGAAGAGCTCGATTGCTGAACGTAAGAAGATTTCATTCCACGTAGTCAAGCCAAGTATCGTTCGTCTTATTGAAAGCGTTGGCGATCAAACAACCTTATAAAAAGCTACTATTTGTCGAATTTCCTGTGTTCTCTGAAGTACGCATGGAGACAATTAAAGGTCATTCGGTCCACTCTCTAGCAATTATCAAAAGGGGTGGACGCTTATAATTTTTATTCAATGCAATTACATCGTAATGTAGCGAGTCTGTTATGCTTAACTGCCAACAGTACACAACATTCTATCCAATTCCGCACATAATAAGCTAGTTGAAACAGGTGTCTGCAATACAAAAGAAAAGCGGGGCCAGCTGACAATTTTTACCAGGTTATTTGGTCTCACCGCCTGAGAAAAATGTCCACAAAACCCCCCTCTCTACTTATAAATGAACTGGAAATTAAATGAAAAGAATGTCCCGAGGTTCGAATGAACTCAGGTGGTATACTTGTAGTAATCGTTCACCAGACCTCATTTTAGTTTACGAGTGATTTGAATTTAGCTGGAATCATATGATTTCTTATTCCAACATTAAGTCCGTGGACTACGCTCATTGTCACATGTCTCACTTAACAGCGACCTCTGAAAATAGGGATCCTTGAAACTCTTTTATGAATACACTCCTTCTCCCATAAAACAAAACATTGATATGCAGTAATGACCATGAGATGTATACCGTTACTACGTAAAAATCTGGAATCTGTTTGGAGTGCAGTTGGGAATTCGCTACTGGTGGCTGAAATAAGATTCGGTTTGCAAAGTCATCTTCAGGTTCAAGAGCAAATGTTTCAGTTGTGTTCCTGGCGTGTGTACCATAGTCTCCAAAACCCAAAAGCATGTCTGAGTTTGTGCATACACACAACATAGAAAACTAATGTATGAGTAATCAATCCGTACCGATTCAGATGCAGTTAGCTCGGAAGGTTTCTTGAACGGTTACAGACTATAACCATCATCAGTGATGATGTCACCTCGCCTGGTGATGAAACGTTTGCAACCTAAATGCCAAGCTCGGCGTACATATGAATACCAAAGCCATCAACCCGAGCTACAAACAACACCACCACTGTTCCCAACCATCAGAAACCAACTACATCAATCACCATTGCTCACTTCAGTCAATCATTTCAGTATGCTTGCCTTGATAGCATTTAGCTGCCTTAAGTTGTCAGACTTAATTTGCGGGAAAGACTGACGGCTCAACACTAAACGGAAAATGAATCAGAACTCATCGGTTGTGTGCAAAGCAAGCTGGAACATCAACGTTGATTTTCCGAAAAGTAGACAACACTATTCAGAACGACAGCGTCAGGAAGACAGCTTCCAGACACCGCCACCAAAAGAAGATAACTAGTGGTGTATTTGCATGCATGAGACGAAAACTCTTGGACGTAATTTTTAAGGAGCAATACAGCAGTCGACTCTTGAAATTCGTCACTCATCCTTTTGGCTTCGTAGTTTGGAACATTATTCTGGCGTCACTCGTGCTGCTGACAAACGGCTCCAAGTTTTACCCGAAAGACTACCGAAAGTAATACAAATTCTGTCGTCCGTTATGCCGTCAGAAGTACATAAAGCGGCAGATTAGTTTGCCCACCCATAAAAAGCAAAACATTTCTTCGTACTAAACACAGTTGTGGATGCATTTTCCGCCCCACGATGCCATAACACGTTGTATGGGAGCAACCAAGCCCCTTAAAACCAATCATTAAAAAGTGGTGCCTTGAGGACTACAGATGTCAACCACATCTGCTCTGAGTGCACTCAGTGTCTCCTGTTTATCGGCAAGGTCAGAAATGCGTTTAGTCGCGCCTCACGTGATTACTGCTGAAATCTCCATCCGCACCGGTACACAGGAAGGTGGTATTGCTGTGATTCGTAGACTTAATGTTAAATAATGATACTCTGGAGGTTGCTGACAGGCTTGTGTAGATGGGAAGTGGCATGAGCAGCGGCGGAAGTGTACGGAATAAAGCGAAGGCACTAATCTGGGGCACCTGTGACGCCACAAAGGTATTTCTCTGTAACTTACTGGTTGCGTTTGTGGGACAAAAATAAGTACTGGATTACTTTGCGGTAGCGAAACTTTGCCACACAGAATAAAGGAATTGGGTAGTTTTCAGGTGTATGACCACCGTTGTCTGCATTCAGTCGCCTGTATTGGGTGGCACCAACGAGTAAGTAATGAAGAGGTTAGAAAGCGGGTGTTTGGCATTGATCGTCAAACGACTTCTTTTGTTCAGTTCTTGAATTTGCTCGGACTTAGATGGTTAAGCCATGTACTAAGGATTCCACCTAATAATATATCCCACTGAGCACTCTTTGCCAACGTACGGCCGAATGGAGCAAGGTTTGAGGTGAACAGATGGTGACACGCCGTAGAGAAATGCAATCGGTCAAGGAAAAACGGGCCACAATAGTGAGTGCATTTGATGACGCGAAGCATTGAAAGTCTTAAGATAACTCTCTTGCTAATGAGGTCCTACCTTCACTTACGGCCTGGTTGTTTGTTTGTAACGTGTATGCACCTTGGTGTTGTATGTTTGGATATAAACGTAGCTAGTTTTTAGTGGTCGGGTCCCTTCCAGTCTCCTTCATTTTTTCTTCTCTCTTCGTATACAGGGTTCGTTATTTTCGTCTACATGGTCGGGTGGCAGCTAATCGTCAGTGTAAACCACTGATGTATTGCTGTCTAGGATGATGAGGAGAAGGAAATGCTGCGAAACAAATTTCCGCTAAAAATTTCTCCACCGCATTTAGTTCTGTAGTAACAGTGCCCAAATTTTTGTAGGTTCTAAGTTATGCACATAATTTTTCACCAAAACCACATCACTCAAGACTTGTGTTAGCGTAACAGTGGTAGTCTGAAGCGAACAGGACTAACTAGGAAATGGTTTCGTTGCTACTGCAAGTGTAGGTATCACAAATTGCTGCGACTTGCCGAAACACAAGGCTCCCCAACCTGCGCACTGTTGAACAATTCACTAACAGTAGTGAATTCTTTGTTTAGGAGAAACCTGCCGGACAAGATGGCGTACATCGAAGTTATTCAGGATTGCCTGGAAAAATCGTTTCAGTCGTTCCTCTTCAGTGTTATGAAGAAGTGAGACTCTATGAATCATTTGAAATAACTGTTGTTATCTTCGATATAAGAAAAGCTGACACAATTAGCAATTAACAGTTAACTGAAAGCCCCTTACCGCATACTGGTGCGATACTTTATTTTCTGAATGGATACTGTGAACATAAGCAAACTGAACAAAGTCTAGAGTTAAAAAATTGTCTCTATTCTCATGATTGCAATTTTCTGAACAAATAAGTCGCACTGCCACCGAGTCTTTCATTTATTATGTGGTGTTTGGTGTCCATAGCAACTCGCGTTATTCTCGCCAGGGTTGTTTTTTCTGTTTGGACATGTAATACCGTATATTATTATTCACAGACACACGCTGGTACTAGTAGAAATGCTTACTTTAGAACCCTTTCAAAATCAACACCGGACTGAACTTCGGCACTGTCTACTGTTATCTTGTCGCTGCAGATTGGGCACGCTCCCTTATTAAGATGGCAATGTAATTTCGCTCAAGATGAAAAACAAGGAGTAGTTTGTATAAGTGCAAGAGAAAACTGATCACAGAGGTGATATTTTGCAGAAGATGACAGTCCCAGGTAACATCACGAAACTGAAATTTCGTGATGTACGTCCTTCTTTGCACACAACAGGTGATATGCCATAACCGTCAACATTTTTCAAGGAACAACAATCTTTCCTCCTGTTCGAATGCAGCTCTTATAATCTGTATTGATGGCAGAACCCTCAAGATCTTGAGAGAGTGCATATACCTTATAGTTGCAAACTGCCGCTATCGGTTCTTTGATGTTGAGTTCGAGGACTGCTCGGTCAAGCAACAATACTACCATTCCAGATTAGTGAAATGTCCAGTGCTCTGTTTTGGTGACGACCAAAGTTTCGAATGTACAATATTCTTACCTGTTGCGTATAGTTCGGTGAGGTAATGAACTTTGGCGAGCACGGACACTTCAAGTGAGGAACTTAAGTATCTTCACTTTTGATTAATTTTGACAAATCCTAAGCACAGTAAACAGAGGTCGCATTCTAAACGACATCTTTATACAGCAGAATATCAGCGCTCCTTGTATTACTGGTATACTTCAGCGAATCTCACGGCTGATTACAGCTTTCGCATTCAGACGGAAATTTGGACTTTTCAGAAACAAGCACTCTATCCGAGTCTTGATCTCTGTCGAGTGCATCCGTGCTGCACATTCTTGCCACTACAATGATTTGAACTCCGTCCAAGCTTTTATGAGAAAACCTTCCTGGCCGTTTTGCCAAACATCACATACAGGACTTGAACAAATTTTCGTACGCAAACGCCTAGTCGCATTGCTTTAAAGTGATACGTGACGTACAAAGACTAGAGCGTATCAGTCAAATGAAGGTGAGGTCGCTATTCAGTCCAAACATGCCTGAAGACCACCCATGGACTTTGTTCACTCGCAACATGAAGACTGAGGCTACTAACCGTCAGTCAAGAAACAGTGGCACCAGTTCGTAGAGGGCGGAAGCTGGCTATTACGGTACGCGTGTACATCGGCAACCAGATAAACGGTCAGCGATAAGAAGATCGATGAAAATGTAGATGACAGGAAACAAAGTTAGAACTGTTAGAGGCTGATCTGGTTTTACTCTCAGGTACTGTACCGCAGAACGTTGATCATGCAGTGGACAGTACGGTCACATTTCTTGCTGCAATACAATATAATCTAACTAAAAACCGCCTGCTGAAATTGAGATGCAATGATACGAATGCTCTCGTACCCATGTCCATAGGTATCCCCATTTAGGTAACAACGATTAAATATCCACCAGTGGTTTAGTGTCTACACACCCCATCTGATCTGCACAACAGTAAAGAAAGTGTGAATCAAGGCCTTGTAACGTAACTAATATGGACTGACCAGCCAGAATGTTATCCAACATAAAGTCTCTGTCTTTCACTATAAAGTGACGTCAATCTCGCTGCAAACTTTTACTTATGAATGTTTAGCATATTTGCAACCAGCTAACTGCTACAGAATATCGCTGACGTATTATTTGGGTCAACGACTTCTCCTACATCACTTCCCCTAGATTTCGGTAAAAGAGATGTCTGAACTTGTAGAGCCAGACCTCTTTTTCTATTGGTTTATTTATCAGTATGTTTGCGATAAGACTACAGAATGCGTTCATTTATATACACATATGTATTTTGTACTTCTCTGGTGAAAGCAGACCCCCGTCTTTCAAAACAGCCATATGGCCAGTAAATATTAGTTGTTTACTGTAAACGCAACAGTTAGTAATCAAAGTGTGCGAGAAGATTAGCGTTCCACTTAGAAGGAAGTCCAACGCATTCCTGGGCTTTTCAATAAGCCCTGAAAAATTAACCATAGAAAAGCTACAAAAGAGGATGTCTTTATACCTGTATTAGTGCACAAAGGCTTGCGTCTAATCCATTCGCCACTAAAATGGCCGAAATATGTTGGATCATGTTACGCATTGGTTATCACTCTAAATAAAATTGTTAACAAACAAGAACGTTTGAGTGCTATACGGACTCAATAAGAGAGTTTAATCAGTCGCTCGGTGTGCACCAGAACCAAGGAATTCAGACGAGAGCTGAGCCTAAAATTTTCCACACAGACTCTGCAAGCCGCAGTACATGAAACTTCGTTTATGGCTCAAAGAAAGAGGAATGTCCTGTTAAACCAAACGCCAAAGCGTGGATGTTAGGACTACGCTGCGCCCCATAATCACATGGCTTAATTTTGACAGAATGTTACATTTGGAGACTCAGAAATACGTTTGGATAGTCAGGATCTTCAAGTGTACTATTAAGGTGACCTGGCGAGCTGACAACGAACATTTGCTGACGTTTTCGAATATATCTTCGGTAGGTGGTGTGCCGGTTTACACTGCTGCGCAAGAGCTGTTTGTTCTGCTCTCCGGAACTTGAGTTTCCCAGTAAGATGGCACAACAGTATATACATTCCACACATTTCAACTGCGAGGCCACTTTTTCACAAAATCGATGCTTTGTTGAATGACAGAGGAGCTGGATCTCAAAACATTTAAAAAGGCCCTCGTGGACTGATGGTCTCACGACTATAACAAAACACTAAAACCTCCAGTTCATCTGCTACATCTAATAATTCAAACAACGAGTTATTGGACAATGTAAATTTCGCTGTTTTTTTAAAGCTTACCTGAAGCCTGCCTAAAAGAGGCGTGGACGTTTTGAGACAAACCGAAGTGATTACATCGAGCTGATTTCCTCCAAACGTGTGACCTACATAAACCATCTCAATAATCTAGTTTGCGGTCATTTTTACCACATTGACCATCACAATTACTATTAACAGTGCACAAAATACCACTACTCTAAACGACACACCGAAGGTCTACCTGTAATTATTCGTTACCGTATTTTGTTGAGAATTGTGTAGACCGTGATTTCGACTGTGTGAACGTCAGAATGTAACGGTTGACAATATCACAGACTATGCAGGTTGGGGTTAATTTTCTGTATAATGCTTTGACGAAGAAGTTCAACAGAAAGTGTAACGTTTGAGCAACTACAAAAACGAAATAATATTTTAAGGTGTTAGCCACATCTAGATTCCCAAAAGACTTTTAGTGTTGTAAAGTCACTGCAAGTCTGTAAAGATTACGAATGACAGTGATATGAGCTGAACCGATTCCGCCGTTCGTACTACTTGTTCCATTGTTGTTATGATGAACTATCAGTCCTTGGTGGGGCAATACACAGGAAAGCCGCGCGTACGCGTGACCCGAGCAATGTTGTTTTTGCTGACCCTATCACTGTGAATTTACCCGAACGATTTCTTTGAGTTGTTGTGCTGTGTTAACATCTGCCTGCTTCATTATTCTAAATAGTTGGTTCCTCACATCTGCTTGTTTTTCGGCTAATGTGTTTTGGACATATCCCAGTAATGTATCAGCTGTGTTCTTGACGTGCTGTGTCATTCAGTTATTTCACTGAAAACGTTTTTTCATAACGGATCGAAGGACATAACTACTTTTCCAAATATCATATCACAATGTTAAAATAAATTCTAGAGAACAAAAATTACCTATCACATATTAGACCATTTTCATAAATTTGCGCTAACTTCAAATTGTGGTGATCGAAGTGATCTGCAGTTCACATATTGATTTTAGACGGTACACTTTCTGAAGAGTTACAAGAGCCGGTGAATCAAATGAAGAGTGGAAAAGTATCAATTACTGAAGGTAAATTATCCTTGTTGGTTAAGCCCAATAAAACAGATTAGCGTTTGATACATAACTGCATAAAACTTGAAAATCACAGAACACGAGCAAAATTTTTTGTCATTTCCATTTACCGAAGTGTGCAGTTCCTCTATCATTTTTGTGCTATAGAACTTAACTCTCAAACCTAACGATTATAATTTATAACAGTTTTATCATTGTGAAGTAACTGACTAGTAAGCTTGTTGTGTGTGCTCAAGTTGTTCCAGTTGATAGTGTCTGACATCATGCTAAAGTCAGAAATTTCAGCAACATGCTAAACTGATTGACAGTCACGCTATCACATTATTGTACGCAAACTAGTTATGAAGCCGCCAACGTTTTTGTATTATTTATTCGCTTTTTAACGCAGTGTGCTTATCTTTCTTTAATTCTTTGAGAAAACTTAACTCACAGTGTTCCATCCAACAGATTTTGGTATCTATGCGGACTTACAAAACAGCTAGGAATAAGATTTCTTAATGAATAAAGAGTAGATGCGCAGCAAATTTGGTCACATTATGAACCCAAAGTTGCACAGCTTAATGGGGGTACTGCAGTCACCATTCCACAAGCAAAACAGCTCCAAGCTCACGCCTGTTGTAAAAAGTACAGTCAACCTTTCTCGCAAAGAAGATTCATACAATTTTATTCGGTTCATGCAGGCAAGCTAACTCTAACAAGGGTTGAGATATAAAAGCAATTAGGTGAACAAAAAGAATGAACACAATTGACGTATACCGTACACCATGCATAAACAGTAGAAAAGAACTTTGTCATTCAAACGCCTGTTTTCAGCTGGAGTGTATGTCGGAAATTCCATTCACTCAAGGGATAGTACAACAGTTGAAACATGAGCATACAGATCTAAGACATACTTGAGATTTCTTAAACGAAACACTTGTTCAATGGATTTGATGGCACTCATGTTCCACACATCCCAAGTCACTTCGTACGTAATGTTCGTTCACCTGCAGTAGTTAGGCCTTACATATGTGTATGTATATTTATGTACCTCATAGGTAACACACAGCAGTAACTACCGTTCTGTTGTCAAATATGTCTTACAAAATACAGTCTCTAATAATCAATAAATATCATTTAGTGAGCAATCCGAATTATAACGCATCGCACGTAGTAAGTATATGCAACATTCATATCAAATTTCTAAAATGTTATGTGGGAAAAATTGGTTGTCCCGTCTTAAAACCGCATGAAACATTGCACAAAACTGATGAGCTTACAATCACCGCTGTCGCTGTGCAAGTTTTTGTAGTCAAATGCCCAATTCACGCTACGTAATCGCAGTCCGAGTCACTGAAACCGAATGAGAACTAGCAACGGGAGAATGATGCGTTACTTTTGGTTGGACTCTTAACATAACGGTTATTTTGATTCGGTGGAAACCTACTGGTAAAAATTCATTGCTTACGTCAAACTCGAAAAGTCAATGATATAAGATATATAAGAACAGAGTAACGAAATTTGTCTTCAAGGTCTGACTAAATTTGAAAGAATTACATCTGTGCACCTAACAAAAGGACATTCTTCTAAGGTTAGTTTCGATGGTGAACGGTTTTACATGTGTCATCGGAAGTGTCTTGAAAAGCTTCTACTCGTAGGATGTGGATGTTAAAGTGAGGTATAAACAGACGGAGTAACTGAGCATTTATCAAGTTACTTTGAGACACGAAAAACTTTTACAACCGGACATATCACTCGAATTTGTTGGTAGTTTTCCGACATCCATACTCAGCTTTCTCAGCTTACTTGTTTCAAGGAGAAACACGCAACACGAATTTCGTGTTTGTTTGAATTCATTAATAGAACAGTTATTTGTTTGGCCAAAAGTTGCAATAGGACCGTCGCGATCCTTGGCCAACATATTGATCGATTTTAACTCAACCTCAAACGTCAAGTAACTGATCTATCACCTTGTGACGGCAGCTGCGTAGTAATCTAGCTGTCCGTTGAAAAATATCTGTCAGCATTTCTCGGTACAATCGACGAGTTCAGCTCTGGTTACTATCCCTCAAACAAGAACTATCGACCATACTTAACGGCTCGGTTTTTATTACTTTTCTCGAGATGGCAGGACAAGTTGAGTATTGTAGACTACAGGTTGTGGCTTTTTGTTTGTCAGAGATGTCTGTCGTGTTTGCCGTAAACTCAGTGACGCAGTTCTAACAACCAATGTGCTGGGACATTAACCCTTACAGAGCAGAGATAAACAATCTGATAGGGCTTCACAAGATTGTAAATTAAGTCTAGACAAGTGTGAAATATCCAAGGGAATATGCACAACGCAATCAACTACGACCGATCAATTATCGATTAATTACCACTATTAAAATTTCTTCAAAAAATAAGCTGGGACGCATGTTTATCGGTAGTATACTGCTTTTTCATACCCGTTTAGAACCGGTTAAGCTTGGCAGAGAACCCGTAGTTTTCCGATGTCAGACATGTCAGCAATCACCCATGACTGTAACGACTTTTCATGTGGGTGCCATCACGTGGTTGGCAGCTGTGCTAATATTCTTGTGCGGGTGAGTACGCCATTTGTTTATCACTGTGAACGAGAATAACTATGAACAGTAAAATCACATTTATAATTTAGTGTTTCCTGTCCGCTGGATAATAACCACAATTAAAGCGTGCGCAATTTTGAACTATACCCTTCCAAACCCTAACTTTGCCTATCCGTCCAAGTCAGTCGACTAACCGATTCTCAGTAGTCGTTAGTGTCAAATTCATGATGACCGATCACTTCAGGTTGTTTAGTCAGAATGAGTCACCACACAATCGACAGTTATACTAGCGGTCAGAGAACAGCGTTCGTTTTGTGCTTTGCGACAACTAGGTTTTATCTCGGATGCCGTAGTTTCCTCAGCTTAAAACAGTGTTTGCCTTCAATACATCGAGGTGGGCAAACAAACGGGTTCCTTCAATATCCGCGCGGGAGCTTCTTGTGAGAATAGAGTTCCCATAGAGTTTGCTTTTGATATGTTGACAATCGGAACATCAAACTTACCATGTCTCCTCAATTTTCACCACACTGTTCCACGATATCATCCACACGGTGCAATCTCATGTATATCAGCAGTTAATTCATGCACATTCTATTGGTTTGAGTAATATCGATGGGGATCGGTGTCAGTGAATAAGTCTCCTTAGCCGTATATTTTGCAGTCAATTGAAATCAAGATTACAGTAATGATGAATGGTCAGGAGGGTTTACGTCAACTCGTTCAACCGGGATTTTAGCATTCACAAGCGTGACAACGACTGTCACAAGTTGCCAGCGGCTGGGCTGCCTTATGCCACTATGTTTCTACGGGAAAACACTGGTAATCACTAGACATAGATGCGATCTTCCTCGCCGACGCCCACCTGGTGACTAATTGTATCAATCAAACATTAAACATGGACTCGTTTCTATCAACATAGTTTTCCATTTACTGGACTTATACTTGAACATTTGCGTGTGGTTACTTAACATAGCAGAATTCCCCTATCCCATCACTCAGCATGCTTACTTGTTCCAGCGAATGTGAATGGTTGAGTTATTTCTGTTTCATGTTTGTCTCGTTCAGAATGTTTTACTCATCATTCTGTTTCTGATTTCAGTGGTATCCTCGGTTGCTTCCTGATCCCATTCTATACAAACTGTTGTAAGAACGTAAAACACACCTGCCCTGTATGTGACACGGAAGTGGGAATGGTCAAACCAATATGACAAATGCGATCAGTCGAATTTCCGTTTGTATTAAATAAGATTAGCAAGCAAACCCTCTATCCGAACAAGCGTGTGTCCTTTCAGTTTCTTAATCGAGCACCGCTTGGATACCGAGAAACACCAGGGAGAAATATCAGGCCTACCATTTCATTTAATAGGTCTCTTCCTTCTACCAACCAAACCGTCATGTTTTTTGTGTTCTGGTATTTGCCAAAGGGTTTCCTCTTCAACTCACCAGCTCTCTTATCGACCTGATTCAAAAGTAGACTGATGTTTTACATCCACCACTCAACTTGTCATTTCTACCCCAACCCTATCCGAGTTTGCGCAAGTCGATGATGTAACAGTTCTTTAAATTTCGTTGCATTTCATCTGTTATGCTGGATCACCGACACCCACCCACACACACACACATGTCGATCCATCTCCCATTTTCAAGGAATCGAGGAATTGTAATGAAGATATGGAAAATTGGATAACCAGTTATTGTTCTCATATTCCTATCGTTCTTACAGTTCTTGGGTAAAGTCTAGAGAAAACAGTGACAGAAAGATCAATATTTATTTCTTGACTTACAAATAGGGTACACATGTAGTTGACAATGCTGCTGCTGCTGCTGCCGATGGTGCTGATGATGTTGTGGAGGAAGAGAATGAAGGTGACAATGATGAAGACATGGATAATGATGCATGCACGTTGGTTTGGGTTGCGTTATCATGTACGAATATTGGTGTCAAAACAGCCTGTCTAGTACTCTAACCTGTTTAGAAAATGTCGATATCATGAATGTAACATTATCCAAAACCTATTTGATGCCCTGTTTGTGTGAATCCCAGACATGCTTATCGGTAATTTGGACATATATGAACGCAATGGTAGGATTTCTGGAAAAAATTCGTACGCTGGTACCAAACAGTATGTGAGCATTTCAAAAATTCCGTTAGAACAAATATGCAAAAATGTATGACAGGAAATCCTCTATCTAAATTGTCTCCTTTTGATTAAAAATTTACAACGTTAATCACTTTCGTAAGTTGCACCTTTACGTTTACTGGTAACAGCTTCATTTACAGGATTACGCTTGTCGCTAGCGGTTCCGAGCATGTACACTTAAGGTCATCTGCTGTCAAACACCCTTGATCTTCCATGGAACGGACCCTTCGTTTTTGATCATTTTTCACGAAAAATATTCCAAAACTTCCTATTTTGGAAACAGTTATCAACCGACATAGTAGGTGGATAAACCTGTGTTGACCTAGAAACAATCCTAGTCTACCTGCTGTACGATGGAAGTTACCAAATCACGATGTACTTATAATAGTGAGGATTTCTGTCTGCAGTTCATATGAGTCTTGCAATCGCGTATGGTTTTTGAAATTATAACTGTTTTGTGCTGTTCACTGGCGCCATAAGCCTTCGGCTCGTTTGAGTGATAAGCAGTTAGATCCTTATCAACCTCAACTAGTTTCACGTACTGGTGCCGTTCAGCTGATCACGAGTCTGCCTGAGGTTTTCTTGTAATATCCTTACAGTGAGTCGTTGACAAAAGTAGGACTTTCGAAAGTCAAGTGACTCATGGAGCCAGGAAGATGAACCTGAAGACAAAAGGGGGTACACTGTCTAAACTACAAAAGAAAGAACGAAGAAATCGAATAGCAAACCCACAAAGACAATAGTTCCCAGCAAGCAGTTTCAAGCTTTAGAAACATGCAACGCGGAAATCCCATCTTGAAATACTGAACGATTTCGCTGAATTTCAAGCCTGACAGTATGACTGCTCAAATGAATAGTTGCTGAGTGGCTAATTAAAAATTAACACGAGTGGTTGGTGGACCAGAGATTAGAAGCATAGGCAACAAATCACACACCGTAGTCTTCGAAACTCTAGCCAGTACGCACTAAGATGGTTAAACCATTCTTCACGAGAATCGGTGTGCATTCTTAGGACGGCCTTTATTGTTCTTTATTGGACAGCTCCAACTATGACCTTGTCGTTTCGGAAATAGGTAGGTCAGATCAGTGTGCCACTCTGGTAATTAGATAGAACGAACCTGTTGTAGATAAGTTTGAAATATATGGAACAAAGCCAGCCGAGGTCTTTCCGACTGCTAATAGCAAGTCCTCTGTCAGGTTAGCTGGACAGAGTATTTGAGACGAATGTTACCCAGTAGCACTCAGTGGATACAGACTGAATGGTGGTATCAATAAAATAATAAATGGTGTTATAGGTGTGCCAAATGTGTGTTAGCTTGCAATTTTAGATGATGAAATCCATGAAGTTAGTCTGAGATCAGGCAAGCGGAGAGATTATATCACTTCGTAGAAAAGAAGAATCCTCCGAGATTCTTTATCACGCCGGAGCTTGATATCATCTGTGAATTGCAACAGAGCGGAATAAACTGAAGGAAGTATATCGTTTGTACGACTAAGAGAGAGAAGTCATTAATCCAGCCCCGGAAAATTCCATCAGTGACCCAACGGGAGGCATTGATTTGGGAATTTACCTTCAAGCAATAACAGAGATTACTGTGGTGTGTGTGAAAACATCGAGGCAGATTGTCTGGAAGTTCTTGGTTGTTTGACTTATAGTGTAACACTATGTGGCTTACTCGATCGAACTCTTTGACAAAACCGGGATACGCAGAACCCACTCCTATGCTAGACATTAGAAAGACAGAAGTATCTGAAAGAATCACCAGATGCAAATGTTTCAAGCACTTTGGATTTGCTACTATGAACAACGATTGGCCTCTAAATGGTAGGAAGACGACAGTGAGCACCGCTGAATATGGGGGTCGGGTAATACACCACAAAACTTAAGGAACCGAAATCCTGTTCGAACGGTCCAGTAAACAGCGCGCTCAGAGGACTAGCAAGGATTTCAGGAGATGCATCTTCCAACGCAGCAAGTAGAATCACGTCACATCGGTCGATTTATCCAGCATCTGATGGATTTATCTGTAACGTTCCATTGAGCCAGTCTGAATGTAGGCGTGAGGACGAACGCATGTACGCCATCTAATCTGCAATGCGATTCCCTCCAGAGGCCCGACAGTCATATATGATCGTCTGGTCTGGTTTGCTGTGCGTGTTGCTGGCTTTGCATGACACTCTTTTCGTTCTACATATTCAGAGATCCTGCGATCTAATTTCATATCCTTTTTTCCAACAGATGATGTTTTCGTGTCTCTATTGTCTCCCCATGGGACATTTCAACAGGAACGATCCAACAAAGCTGTTCACCATTTCCAAGTTAATCGATGGAAATTCCATCTGATCCGACGGAGCTTTTCTTGGAGTAGTGAAACCATCAATTATTTGTCAACTGTGCGTATGCCATCTGGAAGGACGACCGTCGGAAAAGCGGTCGGCGTTGGAAAACGAAGATGTAAAGATGCCATCGTAATAATTAGGTAATACAACAGCAGATTCAGCATAGCTATCACAGCTGAAGCGGTCTTCCTGAATAGGAGCCGTGCATGGATTCCCATGCCATCGCAGGACTTTCAGTCGGGTTCATTCCCCGATAACCTAAAGGTCACTGGACTCTTCCGTCTACTGTAGGTCAGTCTGAATATGGGGCATCGCGTCTTTTTTACGTATACCATGAAACCATAAGTTCAGCACATGTACCTACCAAACAGAGAATAGCACAAAGTGATACCCAGTCAAAATAAGTTGAAACATGTTCAAAGCTTTTTAGCACCGGTTAACGAATCGTGCAGTAGATCTCCTACTCATTCAGCAGTCTTGATTATGTCTTTCACATTTTGGCTACAAACCAAACATTCCGGTATTGGACAATTGTCTTTTCACACTTGGTAACTGATTATCTTATATTCACCCCAGTCGGCTCACTCATGTTTCAGGTATGCTAATATTCTGACGTACAAATATCGCTACATTTAATCGCTCCCCCTTATTGTCAGGTATGGAACAATAGAAATGACGCACCGTATTTGGTTTTCTGGAGTTTCAGTAAGCTTATGATCCTGATGATAAGGGAACGTACTCAAAAGTAAACATCTTCCAGATTAAGTGACTTCAGCGGACCTGTGTAGTATTCAATATCATACCACCAAACGATGCACTTTGATCAGACAAAGTTAGGTTTTTACCAGTCATATTCCGCTGTGTTTTGACTAACTAAGAACTGATGACTGTCATCGTAGGACTTTCTTACAAGTCAGTGTTGCAGTACTTATATAGCCCTCTTCCAAACTCATACCTGCATCTAACATGATTCAGCACACGATCATTCCCGTTCATCTATTTTTCAGAGTTACGTTATAGTTTACCACTTTCAGTGAATAAACTTGTTCCTGGCTCTAATCGACCAAAGTTAGCGTGAAGTTTCAGTGTACGGACCTCAAGGGCATCAAGCGAGTTGAACCTATTAAGTTTGGGCAAAAGCACCACTATAAGGGGCCAACCTAGGCTGTGAACAATGGTGGCAACCGCGAAAACTGTTGAAATCATTAGGTGAACTGCTGCCTACTTAGTGGCAACTGTAGCTCCACATCATGTTGAAACACAATTACCGTCTAGTTTAAGTGATGCTATGGTGGTGGAAGCTCCGCGATTGAAATCACAAGAATAATGAACATGAGTTAAATTCCTTCCTTGAATAAGACATATTCGTAGTTGACATGCGTTAGAACACTCATTAAAGACAACAAGAGAGAATTGCCCGAATAATTTCAGAACCCAGAGAAAAATTGTGGATATTTTAATACACAGGAAGCGTATAAGATTTCACAAGTTAGATTAGAGCAAGAAAGCAAATACAAACGCGAGAACAGCTCTACCAGCTTATCCACGAAGCCACCTGGGGGTTCAGAAATTTAAAAAAGTGAACTGATTTGGAAATCCTGTTTGGGCAATCAGTCCACTGGATCAGTGGGCGCATTCCGTGTAAATGTGGTTTGCGCGGGCAAGTGAGATCAAATGCGAAGTTTCTGAGCTCCCGGCGTGGTTTTGTGGCTCAGATAGTAGAGCAGTGGATGAGTCTGGACAAGCAGCCGCGTTGCCTAATTGAATCCAACATTTAAGTCATAAGCCTTTGTCAAGATACGCTTAAGATCGGACTTACAGGCCTCATTTGCACTGACCAACTGTGACGTAGGAAAACTGCAACATACAAGCCGACCGCTACCATTCGATTATCCTTAGCTCCCGTGAACCACCTGTGGGTAACGTAGAGATGCCGGGGTACAGCGCTCCTCTAAAGCATGAGTTCCATCGATAGTTCTGTAATGAGAGACAACAAGAGTAAGCGTGAGCCAGAGGCCCAACCTACGCAAACGAAAACCAATATGGCACTAACAACAAACCACCACTGTCTGTTACTCACACCAAATTCAGCATGCGCGCGCCAGCTAGTTTCGAATGCGCCTCACAGAAATACACGAAATCCATGGTGACCATGAAGGACATTTGTGCAAAGCTTACTGTGGTACAGATCGAAAGTTTGTTGGAGTCATTCGAGGTGATGCATTCTTTGACACAACTTTGAAAGTGACTAAAGGAGGATTTGTTGTCCTTACCGTGCCACGTTTAACCACCTGTAGTATGATCTTTTCCAGATGCTCACCGGCCCCACGAGAACAGACTGGCCAGAGCAGGTGTTGTACGTTTAAGATCGAATGCAACTTGTCTGGAGAGTATTCGGTTAGCTAGTTGTCTAGTGGATGTTTGACAACTTGTTGACTGGTGTAGCCTGAGCCAGACTGAACACTACAGCTGCCAATGATTGGCCGACATTTGCCTCTCATGCAGAAAGAAGGCATAATTCTTCAGTCTCTCCTCTCAGCACAGGTTTCTGAAAGTCACCCACATGTTGGTTGAGCTCATCTGAACCCTAACCAAACGATCATGATTCTTTCCAAACAAAAATGTTCGAATTAAAGGTTGTGTGACTTCCGCGATAAGTTGGTTTCAACCACGCACATCCCCCGGTTCACCATTCTCCACCCACAATTCGATTATCTCTCCCACCTCAAGATGCCCTAGCTACGAACTGAGAACCAACTACCTCATACAAGCTACACGATGTGCTCGGCAGGCACATGTCATTCACCAGATTCATTCTGCGCCCTTGTAACCACTGTATATCCTGTGCTTTACTTCTGATCGACTGTTACCAACTAAATTTCATATGCGCAGCGCGGTAGATTCCATAATTTAAATAAGGCCCATTGGTGGAAATTCGGGCCCCTGTTTGATCCAAACCGGTGACAGAAAGTGCACACTCAGACTCGTCCACTGCCCTATCAGCTAGGCCACAAAATCATCACTCGGACTCACTCACTCGCCCAACCCACATTCACGTGGAAGACACCAACTGATCCAGTGGACTGACTGCCCAAACAGGGTTTCGGAAACAGGTCACGTAAGAATCCACCAACACCACTGGTGAGCACTGAAATTGTGTTACTTACAAGTAGTGTGGTGGGTTTTATAATTCAGATAAAATTTTGAAGAAGAAAAAGCGGATCATTGCTATGCAAAATTCTCAACATGAAAGCCATGAGTTGTGGAAATCATCACGAAGATGCTAACGAGCATGGTCGTTAAATGGATGATGGTGTGTCCTGCTGCTGGCTGTCTCGGCAAGGTACTTATCGGGAGAGTGGTCAAAGAACCCGGAAATCGAATTCTGTTTCACCTGGCTCACACCGCTTTCCAGATTGCACCCTCAGAGGAAAGTCGTGCTCTCTAATTGAATGTGTGTTTAGTACCTCTTCAGGAGAGTTGCGTAAGTGTTCTGGGGATCTCCATGCCAGTTAATCTGGTCCAACTCCCACGACCACCAACCGCATATATTCGCACACTGAATGGCACGGATGAGTGCTGTAAGTAATCTGAGTGATTATCAATATCGATTGATCCAGTCCATTCAAAAATTGCTGCTTTCCGAAACAAAAATCAAACGGGCCATTTATGGCATCAGTTGGTCTCAATTATACTGAGTTTCGATTATTTATTTTATAGAACGAAAGCAGCAGTACAATGGAAATATCCAACTGGTCTCAGATTTCCCGTTGGTTGGTTGGTTGGTTCGGCTGTGTTTGTTTGGTTGCTTGGTTTATCACCTGACACCGGATAACCTTGCTCGGTTACTTTTAACACTAAATCAGATGCTACATCCTGCTTCGCCAATCTGCTGGTACACCAGTTAACTCGGGTGGCAGGCTGATTGTCTGTAGACTACGCGAGCCGCTGGTTGACCTATCGTCAATATGTTTGTCCGACTCGATCTCTTTACAAGTTTTAAGCCACCTGTTTGTAAACGGAATGCTGTAAAGTATCGGAACCGCAAATACTGAAACCTGGCATGTTGAATGGGGAGAAAAATGTGTTGAAACCACCCGGACACAATCGGCTCAGTGTAGCAACCATGTTTGGATGACACTCTAACCACACAGGTACCACTCGCACAGCTTCGCAACGATCAGTTTCAGGCTAAGCTGTTTCCCAACCTCTCTGAAACCCACTTTTGTGGCGAGCATTAAGGGGATGTTTACTGCGATGTATTGAGCGGATTGACATTATGTGAAATGATAAGTAGACGTTTCACTGCTGAAGCACGATCGCGAGAATCGCGACTGGAAGTCAGAAAGAACTCACAAGAAGAAAAGTCCACCTCGAATTTATATGTGCACTGGTTTGAAATTCAGGCTGGTAGAATAGTATGAACAAACTGGTCATCAACCTGATCGCTCTGATGAAGGTCATTTATAATTTCAACACTGATTGCGAAAAACAAGTAAACACATCTTTTAGTCATGGTGCGTACCAACAGACCTACCCAGGTGATTCGCAAATTTCGTTCATACTTACCCAGCCTATCTGGATCACCAGGTCTGGACGAGTATGAGCATTTGTGACACCATTCGGGGCTAAAATCCAACGAAATGTGACCAAAGAGTTCTTACTAAGGCTAACGATTGCCCATAGAGAGACCCGAGAAAGCTTCCTCATACTGTGGTCAGGAGGTTGATGTCAACCGTGTCATTAGAGATAAGCATGACAAACTGATCTTAGAATAGAACAAAAACAGAGATCAGACAGAAATAGGTCACGAGTGTGTGAACTGACAAAGCGTACTGTTTAACTTCCTGAGAGGGTTGTGTCCAACCTCAAAGATTTTTCCACAACAAAACCAGCAAAACTACCAACATTACTAATTTCGTTCGCTTCAAATCGGTGAACAGTCAGCCACTGTGCGTACATTCCCAACGCCATTGTCGCAATTTCCGTGAAATATGTTCTTGGCTACCTTAGGTCGTTTTCATAGACATTCAGATCACGGTCTAGTCAGTTGATGTGCAGCGAATCTACAGCACCGAGCCTCATGATCTTCAAACACAGAGAACGGAGAAATAAGTGGGTGGTCTTTTGTGAGTTAAACATGATTTGGTTTGTCCTAAGTACGATTTTGTTCATATTAGTCTGAAGTGTTCGGTATAACTGTGATGAAACACGGCTGATCGTGATCTGCCGCATAGCGTTTGTGTTAAACGTTAGACGTAGGAAGGTAGATTATATCTTTGAATGTTCATTTGAGTTTGTTTCACACGTATCCGTGTTACATATCTCTACCAATTCCTGAATCTTTCCGAAATATACCGTTTATGACAGTATTTCACTGTAGTTTGTTCAATTTCTGCCTGTTTTGGATCAGGCACAGCTATTTCATAACATAAACAAATGGTTCTGGACAAAACTCGCAGCATGAAACTGGCTTAAGCGTCATATTCAACGATTAACATGCGTGAATTTTTGAAAGCTTGCTTAGGGAAACACTATTCAACCTTGATCGTACATTGGCACAAACAGTATCACTCAACCTATTGTGCTAACGTCGGTTTCATCATAGATCAATTTGTAAACGCTGACGGACCAAAAGTTTCTAATGGGGTATATATTGACGAAAAATCGATATGGTACGAGTAAGGTAAATGAAGCCGCAAAAAGACAGTAAAAATGTGTTTCATCAGCTTCGGATGTGAAAAATAAATGTGGAACTGAAATTTTATATGGTAGTAATTGTTAAGTGAATATTCGATAATGAAGCTACGGTAGATCATATCCGATATTTCGAGAGGTGAGTAGAGCCTGTTTATCTAGTCCGCATCCGGTCGCTTCTGACGAAAACTATGAGAACCACTGAGGCTGTATGAGCTAGTTCACGGCAAAAGTCATAAAGGATTTCAAAAGTATTTCTGTTCCATCATTAGTGCTGTCTGTTTTAATGCTGTTATAGCTCCAGAAGGTTGGTTGCAGACCAACAGTTGTTTTGAACGATTCCACCTGGCCGTAAGTTCAAGTCTGTGCAACGTGTTGCATACTAATCACACGGTAGACACTGTTTTTCCAGAAAAATATTGCCCTGACCAAATTCTGCCTGTAAAGACAAATATAGCTACATAGTTCTAGGTATTTTACTACAAAACTGCGGTCCAATGTGACTGTAACGTTTGAGGTCTTGCGCTGATAAGCAAAATTAAAGTGTGCTAGACTAACTACTGATAGTTGAACCTGTTACCTCAACTGTACTTGACATCTTATCGCGTTGGCCAGAATTGTGGTTCATCAGCTCACCATGTAATGATTTCATGATTATTTCACTCTGGAAGACCAGTGGCAAAGAAGGAGACCCCCCCGTGTTTTGATCAACGACAAAAGCAGTAATTTTACTGCAAATCAGTTCGGAGTGCCGGTTGAGTGGGTTGAGCTTCTGCATCCAAACATTCGGAATCAAATACAGCAGTTGAGAGTTTCGTTATAACATATTTAAGTGTAGTAACTTTTGTTAAGCTTGACGAAGGCGTTCATAGTTTATAATGCAATGTAGAAATGTGGCTTACACCTCATTGGTAGGAAGTCCAGCTGAACTATTCTAATAGTCTGTTTAGTCTGGAAAAAGCTGAAGATGCTTCACATCCTGAAACTAACTCCAACTTTCCAATGAAATGGTGCTGAATGCTTTTGGTATTTGTTCGTTCCGAATACTCGGTCTAGCTTGTGGTTCTGTGTAAAAAAAGAATTGGCAATCATACTGCATATAATTTAGTTATCTCACAAAATATGCGATGTAATGCAATAACCTTCTTTTAATCAGTTACTTCCAGACCTGAATTTCAGAATTCTTCAGAAGTTAAGGAATGATTTCCAGAGTAAGCCCACTGTGTACCAGATAGCCATGCATCTACTGAAGACTGGTCGAGGTGAGGTTACCCGCAACATCCCAAAATCTTGAATCTCCAGAGTACTATGAGTTCATTTTCTAGCATCTTCATAGCCGTTTATGTTACCTTCTAAATGTAAGCCGGCTATAAACCACTGACTGAAAAGTTCATATGCTGGGATTTGCACCATAGACTAGCTCAATGCTGTTCAATTAACTCAAGCTGTTTCCATTAGTATAGATTATAAGAGTGTCCCGAACGACTCCATCCGGAATCGCAGTGACTTGGAGATAACTCCGGTCCGTCTGCAGCAAAATATGTAGAATTCTTCCATAAATACTCATTCACATTGTGCATAGGGTGGTAAGAACGTTTTGCCTGCCGTTTGCTTGCTGAATTTGACCGCGTTTACTTGTTTACACGCTTGTTGGGCCGTGCGTGCAGATGGCAGCACACACATTTCGGGTTTTCTCGTATATTCGACGACTGGACTTTAAACCCTCCGATTATTTTTATCACTTATTCCCGTCCGATATTTATTGCGTCTAACCGAGAACTGATAACATGGTACAAGTCCACACTAAATAATGACGCCTAACCAATTCAATCCTCGACCTCGAACATCTGCAACGTTCACCACTTTATGGGACCAACTGTGATTTTCATATATCTTGGAACATTCCAACGTGATAGCAACTTGTCCGATTCCCTCTATCGAGATACATGCAACAACAAAAACAGAGAATCACCATGTTGACCCATATACCTTTATCTACCCCGAAAATCAAAATAAACAGAAAGTAGATTCTGTTACAAAATATAAATTTTTCACAGTTTGTACATTCATGGCAGTTTTCTTTTTTCATGACCTTCAACTGACTGGTCCGTTTGCTTCTTCGATTCTAATTAATCACTGTTAGATATGTCCATATTTATTTGGTTTCCAGGGATTCTAAATTGAATCCTACTTAAGTCAAACCCGGTTTGTTTGATTGAAGACCTTTTTCTATCACACTTTACCACATCTGTTTATAAGAATAACAAGAGTGTGTTCTATAACTTACCACCTCAGATAACTGCACAAGATATCACGTAATTCCGTTCCACTGTTGTACGCCTGCGTACATCTGGTCCTACGTGCATTTGTTGTTATACTTGTGGAACCGCGTTTGATACTAGTATGAATATATGTATATTTATTTGCTGTCTTCAACCCGTTTTAAAAAATATATATACATCCAGTCCAGATCTTACTGAATGCTGGATTACTGCAACGTTTAAACCGACTGTCCGTTTGATTTATCATTGAGAAAACAAGTGGACAAGACAGGCGAGAGCTATGGATTTAGCTCCGTAGTGGAAACTGCAATGTAAAAACATGACTAAGTCAAAACTAGGTAGAAAACCAAAGGCTTCAATTGTGTGTCATGGAGTGCGTTTGCCCGGACTTTATTAGTTGTGGGCACTATAATTGCGCGGTTGATCTCTCATTCATTCCAAACTTCATTCTGCGCCTGGTCACTGTCGCTTGTAACTAGTAGTTATTAATCCATTGTAAGTACGTGCTAGAATTGGTGGTCCTAAGAACTGAGTTACATAACTTCGGGTTTATTAATTACTACAAATTATTATTTCTGACATTTGTTTAATTCATGTCAATTATTTGTGGTTCTGTTCATAATGTGTGATGAATGAGCATACGTTTACCAGGCTAGACATTTCTGATAGTGCACTTTCAGTCCTAATAAAGTCATTCGGAGAAAAAGCCTGTCAGCACTGGCTTGCAGTGACTGTGTGTTATCGCCATGGAACTAACCAAGTTCCATCACAAGGTCACTGTCCTCTCACTTAGCGGTATAAACAAAATGGATAACGTATTGCAACCTGCCGATTTTGATAGGTCTTATGAGCAGTCGAGCTAGGCGGTTATGAGCTCATATACCTGTCAAACTACCTACGTGTCATACCGCTTCACAACACAACCTTGCTACCTGATCGGAAATGTTCACAGACTCTCCGATATACACAACATCTAGTGAGCACTACTCGGCTAGGAAAACCTTTCCTAAATGAAATGTGGCACCATGGTCTACTTGAGGTTGCATAAAATATCCTTAATAAATCTGCCGCAGTTGGTCATGTGAGAGACAGGTAGAACATGACCCATGGAATTCTGCGCCAACCCTGGAAGTCCCTACACGTTTAACCGGCTGTGCAAACAAATCAACATGTCGACTACAGATCACGTTTTCCTCTGTCTAGTTTTAACCCACAGCCATTTCGTTTGAGTTACAGCCGTCGATTATCACCTGCAGCGACTTTCAACCCCAACCGCTGCTGGGACCATCAGGAGTTTGGTTGTCATGCTTGATTCTGTAGCATTTCCAATTCTCCGTTCAAAACGAATGATGGAAAGTAACTAGCCAGCATTTTGGGGCGGTCGACGTTGTCGTTCACCACAGTTACCTGTTTTTCTTCCGAGAACTCAACTGTAGAGCCCGTCATCTCGTCGGTACTGATACAAAAGATAAGGATTTTCCACTAGCGTTCAGCGAAGGAAACAAGATAGCTCAATCAACGTGCAACAGATTGTGTATCCAACGCCGACTTTGACCATTATTACTGTGCATTGAATCGTGGTATTCGCCGCAAATCCAGTGGACTTTTACCATGATCCACACTCTGCTGTTAGACACTGGCAAAATTCACCTGGCACCCTGATATACCAGTCAGCGTTCGATATAGTCAGTTAATTGATCACGTGGAGCGCATATCCGTTACCGGAATATTGGCCAACACGGTTAGCACCAATCCTGTGTATCGACATACAGTTAGGAATAGCTACGCTGCAAGTGCTGGACAATTTTTCACGGTCTCTAGCTAGCTAACCACGTTACCGAAAGGTGCAACACAGTCCCACAACTTCACGATTGGCCCGCCAATGTTCGCAAAATCACGTCGCATATCACTGGGCAAATCGACAATGACTAGTTTTGTGTCAATGCACATGCACGAGCTTGACCTCATTCTCCTCTCAAAAGTTATGTAGACCCCGCTCCCCACAGTGTGCAAAAATTATCATGATAGTTGTGCCCACGCGCTCACCAACTCCACGGTATAAAACAGGTACACAATTTGCCGCATTCAAGACACCATGGCTTGGCTAAGAGGATCCGCGTAACCTCGAAAATCGATCTAGTCTGCTCCTATCACCGAAACCCAGTTATCTAAAACACAATGATTATCTCGTCATCAGGTCCATCTGAATTCCCGTGTATCCTAAGATCAGATTAATGCCTGTCAGACCTTCAAGCGACTTACCAACGAAGTCAAAACCGACTTAGGTTTCGTCCACCCCTAAACGCGTTCTCTTTTAATGTTACTATCAATATCGAATGCTTATGACACCACATCAACCAGCCAACAATGCTACCTCAGGATGAGAAGATTATGCCTTTCTTGGCTGCCCGCGTCCAGCAATGACCATTGTGCCGTTGGTAGTTTCAGCAGCATGACCAACCACTGCCGCTGGTTTGTTCCGCATTGTGCCAGACTGAAACACCTCCACAACCCAATTACTCCGTTCCCCTACTAGCGGCGAGTTCATATTATTCGTAGTGACATCAAACTCTTTCGATAGTTTGCAAATGTCTCAATGGTCGCAGTAATAGTGTACAGGAAGGGTATTCAGTAAAGTATGATCATAACTGCCCAACTTGTTGGTTGCCACTCCTTACGCGCTCTGGCATTTACGGACCGAAATTCCGGTCCGCCCACATGTGTGCACTGCTGCCCACCTTGTGTGCGTGACCGTTGGCGGAGGTTTCGCATTCCCCTCGTCTTCCGTTAGCCCGATCTCCTCCAGCGATGGCTCAACAGGTCGCCTATGTTGTCCTCAACTTCATGCTGTGGGCTTTTGGGTGTCTCTTACCTCCGCTTTGAGGTATTCTGACGAGAGCCGGAACATCCGCCTCTTCGATTTGGTCATCGATCACAATACAACACTATTTCTACGCCAACGTCACTCGCAGCCAAACAGTAGTTGCTGTCGACATAACTGTTAGTGCTCCGATGCAACAGTTTACCGGTAGGCTCTGGAGATCATTTTTACTTATCCTTAAACGCATATTTTCTGCTAAGCCCAAACACATCACATAAAATATTGGGGTAATTTACGTGTACTTGATGGTTCGTCACTGTTGATGTGCTCTTGAAGATGGCCTGTTGATGACTTACGCTGATCATAACCAATTTTCGTCCGCCTTCTTTAGCCCTTCTGGTCATCACTGTCTACGCAAACTTCATTACCTTCCCCTCGTATCATATCCATCTGCCTGCTTTATATATTTCTGTGGCGTCAATAACGTAGTGGTTGAGGCCTTTCCATGAGCAAAACCAAGCGCTGGCCGAGACGTCATTGATTTAAAAGTTAGGACTAGCGCACAACTTACAGAAACCGAGTTCTATATGTCCTCTAAGCAGCCATCTGTGCACCTCGTAGACCCATTAGTATCGACATCATTTGGAACTATTCTATGTGGCATATTCGGGATACGTCCCTTCCTAGTTTTACTGTTAGACTACCAACACCCCTTGTTTCACACGCTGCATATTGCTTCCAGTCCAGACACCCAGTAGCCGCAGTCCGATAAGTAGAAGCCGATCACAGGTTTGCTGTGCAGTTTGCGCAGACCTTAGAAACAACCGCCAAGTTTCCACTGACGGACTTCCCTGTGGTCATCTCTGGCGCTCTTTTGAATGCTAATTCACTCCAGCCATCCACAACATTTGATACTCTGATTTGTACGTCAATCAACGAGCTTCACCTGAGAACACATCCGTAAGGTGTTTGTTCCTAAAGATCCCCATGACTGCACACGTGTTCGATCGTCCTGATGTTTCAGGGCGCCTACGCGAGCAGGCTGATAGTTACTGTAATGGTAGCATCGTGTTCACATCACTGAGCCTCGACGTAATCAAGGTACGGTTAGCACATACCGTTTAAAAACTGCTCACATCGAAATGACCGTAGAACTCCTGCTAGTTACTACACAACCTGTAGCCAGATGGCCAGCCGATTTTGAAGCGTTTTGTTCAAGTGCATTCAGCATTCAAATCAGAAGATGCACTGAACAACGCGTCTGATAAAAGGTTGGTTTCGCTTTCACTTCAGCTTCAGAAATAAGAAACACCAAAATGCTCTCTAAGTCAACCCAGAAAACGGCAGAACCTATTATGAGAAGTCAGAGTAATCTGCAACCTTTGGAAAATGGAGAAGTAGAACGGTTTCGCCTTTCTCCATCTCATCTTCTGTATGAGTTCACTATTACTCACTGTGTTTAAACTCAAATAACTTCGTTCCATATGCCCACTCTTTCAATTAGATCTAGCATGTTTCAGGTTTCAAAACTAGGATACCACTCATTCGACCTGGGTGTTTTAGTACCCCGCGGACCTCCATAGGCAAAATTCTGCGAGCATTTTCCATTCGTTTTTGTACCGTTAGAGAACACACCCGAGTTTTGTCCAGAACCATTTGTTTATGTTATGAAATAGCTGTGCCTGATCCAAAACAGGCAGAAATTGAACAAACTACAGTGAAATACTGTCATAAACGGTATATTTCGGAAAGATTCAGGAATTGGTAGAGATATGTAACACGGATACGTGTGAAACAAACTCAAATGAACATTCAAAGATATAATCTACCTTCCTACGTCTAACGTTTAACACAAACGCTATGCGGCAGATCACGATCAGCCGTGTTTCATCACAGTTATACCGAACACTTCAGACTAATATGAACAAAATCGTACTTAGGACAAACCAAATCATGTTTAACTCACAAAAGACCACCCACTTATTTCTCCGTTCTCTGTGTTTGAAGATCATGAGGCTCGGTGCTGTAGATTCGCTGCACATCAACTGACTAGACCGTGATCTGAATGTCTATGAAAACGACCTAAGGTAGCCAAGAACATATTTCACGGAAATTGCGACAATGGCGTTGGGAATGTACGCACAGTGGCTGACTGTTCACCGATTTGAAGCGAACGAAATTAGTAATGTTGGTAGTTTTGCTGGTTTTGTTGTGGAAAAATCTTTGAGGTTGGACACAACCCTCTCAGGAAGTTAAACAGTACGCTTTGTCAGTTCACACACTCGTGACCTATTTCTGTCTGATCTCTGTTTTTGTTCTATTCTAAGATCAGTTTGTCATGCTTATCTCTAATGACACGGTTGACATCAACCTCCTGACCACAGTATGAGGAAGCTTTCTCGGGTCTCTCTATGGGCAATCGTTAGCCTTAGTAAGAACTCTTTGGTCACATTTCGTTGGATTTTAGCCCCGAATGGTGTCACAAATGCTCATACTCGTCCAGACCTGGTGATCCAGATAGGCTGGGTAAGTATGAACGAAATTTGCGAATCACCTGGGTAGGTCTGTTGGTACGCACCATGACTAAAAGATGTGTTTACTTGTTTTTCGCAATCAGTGTTGAAATTATAAATGACCTTCATCAGAGCGATCAGGTTGATGACCAGTTTGTTCATACTATTCTACCAGCCTGAATTTCAAACCAGTGCACATATAAATTCGAGGTGGACTTTTCTTCTTGTGAGTTCTTTCTGACTTCCAGTCGCGATTCTCGCGATCGTGCTTCAGCAGTGAAACGTCTACTTATCATTTCACATAATGTCAATCCGCTCAATACATCGCAGTAAACATCCCCTTAATGCTCGCCACAAAAGTGGGTTTCAGAGAGGTTGGGAAACAGCTTAGCCTGAAACTGATCGTTGCGAAGCTGTGCGAGTGGTACCTGTGTGGTTAGAGTGTCATCCAAACATGGTTGCTACACTGAGCCGATTGTGTCCGGGTGGTTTCAACACATTTTTCTCCCCATTCAACATGCCAGGTTTCAGTATTTGCGGTTCCGATACTTTACAGCATTCCGTTTACAAACAGGTGGCTTAAAACTTGTAAAGAGATCGAGTCGGACAAACATATTGACGATAGGTCAACCAGCGGCTCGCGTAGTCTACAGACAATCAGCCTGCCACCCGAGTTAACTGGTGTACCAGCAGATTGGCGAAGCAGGATGTAGCATCTGATTTAGTGTTAAAAGTAACCGAGCAAGGTTATCCGGTGTCAGGTGATAAACCAAGCAACCAAACAAACACAGCCGAACCAACCAACCAACCAACGGGAAATCTGAGACCAGTTGGATATTTCCATTGTACTGCTGCTTTCGTTCTATAAAATAAATAATCGAAACTCAGTATAATTGAGACCAACTGATGCCATAAATGGCCCGTTTGATTTTTGTTTCGGAAAGCAGCAATTTTTGAATGGACTGGATCAATCGATATTGATAATCACTCAGATTACTTACAGCACTCATCCGTGCCATTCAGTGTGCGAATATATGCGGTTGGTGGTCGTGGGAGTTGGACCAGATTAACTGGCATGGAGATCCCCAGAACACTTACGCAACTCTCCTGAAGAGGTACTAAACACACATTCAATTAGAGAGCACGACTTTCCTCTGAGGGTGCAATCTGGAAAGCGGTGTGAGCCAGGTGAAACAGAATTCGATTTCCGGGTTCTTTGACCACTCTCCCGATAAGTACCTTGCCGAGACAGCCAGCAGCAGGACACACCATCATCCATTTAACGACCATGCTCGTTAGCATCTTCGTGATGATTTCCACAACTCATGGCTTTCATGTTGAGAATTTTGCATAGCAATGATCCGCTTTTTCTTCTTCAAAATTTTATCTGAATTATAAAACCCACCACACTACTTGTAAGTAACACAATTTCAGTGCTCACCAGTGGTGTTGGTGGATTCTTACGTGACCTGTTTCCGAAACCCTGTTTGGGCAGTCAGTCCACTGGATCAGTTGGTGTCTTCCACGTGAATGTGGGTTGGGCGAGTGAGTGAGTCCGAGTGATGATTTTGTGGCCTAGCTGATAGGGCAGTGGACGAGTCTGAGTGTGCACTTTCTGTCACCGGTTTGGATCAAACAGGGGCCCGAATTTCCACCAATGGGCCTTATTTAAATTATGGAATCTACCGCGCTGCGCATATGAAATTTAGTTGGTAACAGTCGATCAGAAGTAAAGCACAGGATATACAGTGGTTACAAGGGCGCAGAATGAATCTGGTGAATGACATGTGCCTGCCGAGCACATCGTGTAGCTTGTATGAGGTAGTTGGTTCTCAGTTCGTAGCTAGGGCATCTTGAGGTGGGAGAGATAATCGAATTGTGGGTGGAGAATGGTGAACCGGGGGATGTGCGTGGTTGAAACCAACTTATCGCGGAAGTCACACAACCTTTAATTCGAACATTTTTGTTTGGAAAGAATCATGATCGTTTGGTTAGGGTTCAGATGAGCTCAACCAACATGTGGGTGACTTTCAGAAACCTGTGCTGAGAGGAGAGACTGAAGAATTATGCCTTCTTTCTGCATGAGAGGCAAATGTCGGCCAATCATTGGCAGCTGTAGTGTTCAGTCTGGCTCAGGCTACACCAGTCAACAAGTTGTCAAACATCCACTAGACAACTAGCTAACCGAATACTCTCCAGACAAGTTGCATTCGATCTTAAACGTACAACACCTGCTCTGGCCAGTCTGTTCTCGTGGGGCCGGTGAGCATCTGGAAAAGATCATACTACAGGTGGTTAAACGTGGCACGGTAAGGACAACAAATCCTCCTTTAGTCACTTTCAAAGTTGTGTCAAAGAATGCATCACCTCGAATGACTCCAACAAACTTTCGATCTGTACCACAGTAAGCTTTGCACAAATGTCCTTCATGGTCACCATGGATTTCGTGTATTTCTGTGAGGCGCATTCGAAACTAGCTGGCGCGCGCATGCTGAATTTGGTGTGAGTAACAGACAGTGGTGGTTTGTTGTTAGTGCCATATTGGTTTTCGTTTGCGTAGGTTGGGCCTCTGGCTCACGCTTACTCTTGTTGTCTCTCATTACAGAACTATCGATGGAACTCATGCTTTAGAGGAGCGCTGTACCCCGGCATCTCTACGTTACCCACAGGTGGTTCACGGGAGCTAAGGATAATCGAATGGTAGCGGTCGGCTTGTATGTTGCAGTTTTCCTACGTCACAGTTGGTCAGTGCAAATGAGGCCTGTAAGTCCGATCTTAAGCGTATCTTGACAAA
>QNGE01001031.1:14599-43368 GCA_008508345.1 Paragonimus westermani
TCGCTTATTGATTTTCCACCCCTCAAATCGATTGTTTTAAAAAAAGCCCACCCGTGTTATTGTAAGTTTGGTACTGATGAGTCAATACGAAATGCTTGCATCTACCAGTTTTCATGTTCTATCTGCTTTGTTCAAACTGTCAGTTTCTGTTTCATTTCAAAGTGGACCGTACTTTGTCTCTAAAAATGATGTTTTTTCAGAAAACAGTTCCCTGCGTACAGCTCACTGACGACAAGTTGTTAACATCTCGTTTGCTTTCTCTAATCACGAACAAAAACAATAGGATATGTACGATATACGAATAGCATCACCAATAGAAACAAAGACTGTCATCAGTTCCAGAGAAGACATTGCGTGAGTCAACAGTTTATGCGCACATGTGGCCGGACGGCGACTATTTAGTTCCATGCTGGACATTCGAAAATCAACGGAATTAAGGCTTCAGTATTTATCTGTCTACTGGCCGGGGGGTGAAGAATCAAAGTAACTTGTGCAATCTTGTCACAACTATGCATTGGATCCCAAGATAACTCCGAAGACTCCACTACAGCTGTCGTCCAGACGGGCAGCACCATGATCAGTGATCCACCTGCAGTTCGCTTGGCCGTTCCAGGGACAGAACTACCTCATCGCTCTAGATGCGATCAACAAATGGGCGGAGACTACCTTGACGCAGACGATTACAACGGGCGCTAAAATCTCTTAGCTTCAGAAGATCTTCGGTAAATTTGGATGCCCAGAAACGTTGATGACGGTCAACGGAAACCAATTCACGTTGTCGATGCTTATAGGTTCCTGTAAGCAGAACGGTATCACTCACATCCGTTCGCCACCCTTTCAATCGCATTCCATCACCTACGCTGAGCGTATTTTGGATACGTCCAAACCCACTCTTCAGTACAGACAGGAGAAAGGAAATATCGCGGAGAAAGTGAAGGCATCCCTAGTGCTTTACCATGTCACACCAAACCCACAATCGCTTCCGGCTGAAGCCAACGTTGATCAGAAAATTCGGTAACCCCTCATCGGCCATCAACGATTACTCTCGGACTCAGAAACAGAAGCGTGGAGGAACAGTTTGGTAAACATCACAGGTCGAAACTTAGAGACATCCAAATTGCTCAGACGGTTTGGACACAAGACTATCGAGACCTTTTAGTTGAGTGGACCATCGGTCGAATTCGCAAGTAGCTTGGGACGTCACCTACGAGGTGAAAGTGGGAAACGATATCTGGGTACGCCACAGTGTCCAACTATTGGTAGATCGCTGTCTTGTCTTGCCGTAATCCGTGGGTCATGCACATTCGGTCGGAAGTTAGACTATCAAGTCGGGACATTCGTTCGCAGTGTTGATGCTCTCCAGCAAAACAGTAAGTTTACACGATTGCCACCCCTATCTACAGTTAGTTGAGGAGGTTGGGGGTCGAACACAATTGAAAAGCCACGGAATTGTTCGGCTAATTCCAATTTGAAGATGTCTGGATTAACAATCGCCACTAACTAATTTGGCAGGTAATGGAAATATTGGACCATTAGGATGGCGTGTGAGTTATTACTACGTAGTACTCGGCAGCGTTAAATCTGAACACATCGCTTCGTTTCATCAGTGTTTTCCGAGAGACGCCTGATAACAATTCAAATTAGACACCAATCGTGAGTAGTTTCATCATTTTATCATTATCCTCTTCATTGATCTACTGCAGTAAGTTTAGTGTGAACCAAGCTACACGCTTCACACATATGCAGCTTGGCACTATTCCAACTGAACACCATTTCAGAAACAATAATCTTGCCGCAAAAAGTTATGCCCATTGCACACTCGACCAACTGGGCTTGGATTAGAAAGTTTGTTATCGAATTCAAAATATGTCCTGAGTTGCATTGCTTTTCTTCCTTTCCGTTTAATCGTTTGCACTTCTTTGTTACGGTAAATTCAGGACTCAACAGAAATGTCAAACTGAGAATATTTGTATAGTTGCATTTTCAACAAAGGTTTATATGTAAACGTACAGTGGTATCAACAATTGATTTTACTAGTAAAATACGTTCTCATTGACTTACCGTAACTCCTTCCAAATCCAATGAAATGGGTTTCCCGATATTTGTTGCGAACTACAAAAATTTGCAATTCATTGCTTCCCATTTGCTACTAGCCACCATACATGACATTTCCAGGAAATAATAAAGCCCACTGGGCCCCGTATCGACCGACTTATTTTTGATAACTGGATGAAATAATGCAAAAGACCGTTCCTCACTGATCTGCGTACAACCAAAGATAGTCTGAATTATTTGGCTCCTTGACGGAGATAAGTTTGGGCGTTTTTGCTCGAAGAGAGCGAAGTACACACAAAAGATGGACTTCCATTTGAGACGGTTGTAGTAAAAAGACGCCAGGAGATAACAATTTCCCGTAAGATATTGTTTATACGCAGAAGCTGACAGTACCAATGGTGGCAAGTTCAACTGTGTAAAGACATATTCTCACCATTATATACTCAAGAACAAGAACCGGAAAATTTCATTGATGTTGCAAAATATCTACCCAATCACGAGCTTGCGCATTATGTTAGTTACTATGTTGCTGGCACACTAAAACAGTAGTACATAAACAAATGATCTGCCTGTCTATTATCAGGTCAATTACATCTGTAGTTTATGTCTTTGTGGACAGGGCACGGTTAGCGGCATCCGATTCGGATTAGCCTGTCAGAATGACCGGGGCCAAAGTACACCTGTGCTTAGACATCACTGAAAATGGCTCGCGGTGTACCATAGGCGGTTCCATTCACACACCACATATACACTGTAAACCCTGAGGAACAATACCCGTAGGTGTGTGAGTGAGGCCTTCGTGTCCAGCCGGCCAACGCTTGTTCGCCAATTGATTGGCTAACACGAAAAGGAAACTCATATTTCTCGGAGAATAAATAGAGAGAGGGAATGCAATGACAAGATCTAAACTGAGAAGAAAGATGTTTTAAGTGTAATGCAAGAAGCATTTCAGTACATGTCATTCCCTTCTAGAGAAAATAAGGATGAAAAGCAAAATTCAGATTGGAGTTCGAAAAAGAACACACAGACCATTCATCATACAGTACACCAACAGAACTGGAGAAGAGGATGAGTAGAAGACCGCAGACAACCGAGTTTCTAGAAGGAGGAGCGAGTTGGTTGCCGTACGATCATGTTCTTGGCCAACGCAATCATTATCAGAAATGGAATATATATACTGATGTGACCTACATGAGCTTAACGTACTCGTCGTCTCGTTGCCGATGGTGTACTATGAGTACATTGGTGACCCACTAATCACAAACCGCCGAAACATTCGTGACCGCACATATCGCAACGCCACATAGTCACATCACCACCACCTATGGCATCGATGTTTCCCTTGCGTATCGCGCACTTTCGTTACCGGCCGCGCCATAACTGCTCGCTGAAATTACGGACGTTCGTCAAAATCATACTTTTCCAGACCGTCCAACTCAAAGTCAAATCTTCCCAAAATTTAAAATCAATGTTTCAGCTTAAAAAGCTTACCTGCACAACATCCTGTTATCACAGCTTCTGGTCACCAGAATTCCGCTTACCTGATTTCAATTCCGGTATAGTAGCTGCTTCGGAAAACGGTCATCGCTCATTCGACAGACGTGACTTAGCTAACGGAGCTGGTTCAGCATCAGCACGGCTTCCATCCCGTTCATATCCTCCCGCTCGAATGCTTCAGTGTTTGGAACTGTGTTCGAGTACCCAGTACCCCAAAATGCGTTTCAGAAATTGCACATGGAAACGTTTCAGATCGCGTACGTTCTGCTGATACAACGTCCACGTTTCACTGTCGTACAATATAGACAACACCACTGGGCGGTAGACAAGGAGTTTAGTGCTCAATTTCAGGTTGTGGCTTTTTCCAACACACCTTTCAAGAAACTCGAAAGCACCGCTAGCCTTCGCTACACGATCTCTTTACTCTTGGTCCACGGACAGATCAATGGACAAGATGAAAACCAGATAGCAAAAATCAGAGCAGCTACGGACAAAGTCTCCAATGACGCGAAGTTGGGTTGAAGGCGCGAAAATAGCACCTTCATTCGGAGAAAGCTGAAAGGAGGGAAATTTCTTACCGGTTTTGATGTCCAATCCGAACTTGGATGAAGGCCGTCGTCAGATGTTGCGGTTCTTTTTCACTGTGCCAACAATGCGCTGTTATCTACGAACAGAGGCATGCGCATCGTTGAGTTATGTAACCGGGTTGGCGCGTCAGATGTTGAGTGTTCAGCAGGTCCCTGTCCGTTCGGTACTCCACGATAAAGCAATCCTCTCTAGAGTCCTGATAAATAACTGCTACCATGGCAGTCAAACATAAACTAAATAGGGTTGGGACTAGCACCCTGCTTCACGCCAGTGACAATGTCAAACTCATCAGAGGTCGATCAACACAAATGCACTTTCTCCTCTATGTCTGCTTACAACAATCCAATTATACTGACGGACTTAATCGGATACCCAAACTTACCAAGCATCGTCCACAACTCGTGGCTTACAGAATCGAATACCCTGACGAAGTCCACGAAGCCAGCACCTGCGTGCTGGCTTCGTTCTCGGCACTCCTCCTGGAGCTGTTGAGCAGCAAACCCCCGGTTGATAGTATTGCCGATCGCTCGGGATCCACGCTACTCCTCAGGAACGTTTGTCTTCAAAACTTCCAGTCGGTTCAGAAGAATTCTAGCAAGTACCTTGCCTGCACAGCTCAGAAGACTCATGTCCTGATAGCTGTCGGCGCATTGCTTGCCACCATTACCTTTGAACAATGGTACGATAATGGTATCCTTGAATTCTTGCGGCATGACCTATTGTTTCCAGGTGCAGTGAACCCACTGGAGCAAAGCGCGTTCCAACGCCGTTCCGCCATTCTTCAGGATATCACCTGGCAGTCCATCCACGCCTGCAGCCTCCCAATTTCACAGTTGACTAACCGCTTTCTGCAACTCTAGCAAATCCGGGGCGAGAGCAAATGAAGGTTAGGTGATCTGTTGCGGCAGGCTTTCCACAGTCACCCAATCAGAGGTAAAAGAGCGGTTTAGTAGGTTACCAAAGTGTTCGCACCATAATTTCATGATATCTTTTAGCTGGGTGCAGGAACAGCCAGTGTCCACGTCAATCAGCGCTTTGGTGCACGGAACGACTGGGCCGAACACCACCTTAAACGAATCGTGAAACCCCTCATGTTGTCGGCGACTTGCATAGCCCTGTATCCGCTTACCCTACTTCCTCCACCAGTCGCCCTTGATTCCGCGAGCACTCAGCCAGTTGACTGCGGATACTGCGGAAAATGGCCTTCTTCGTTTGATTGTCTGGGTACATTTTGGAGGGGCAAACGTGGCATTCTTCTCCCGTACCAACCTGGAGATAGCCACGTTGTTGTCGTTGAACCAGTCCGGACGTTTATCACGCTCCACATCGATCGTCCTAGTGGTTGTTGCTGTGATCTGTTCTTTCATTTGTTGCCTCATACCCTTGGGGATAGTAGATACAGGGGCGCCGTGCAGACAAGCAGCAAATGTACGCTGAAGGGCAGTCTTAGTCTCGTATTTGTCCAGTCGTTTTGTACACAACATTTGCCGTTGTCCGGAAGATCTGCAATGAACAGACTTGCACGCATGGATAAATAATTTTGTCCTGACCGGCCTATGACATGTGCCACATCAGCGCCGCACATCACCCGTGTGATACGTACTTCAGGAGTGTCACGCTGCCGCACAACCATTTAGTCAGGCAAATGGTGAACACCGCTTTGTGGATGAGTCCACGTCGTGAGGCTGCTCGCATCCAACTGGAATCGGGTGTTCGTGATAGCCAACTCATGAGTAGCACACAGCTGGAGCAGACGATCACCGTTCTCGTCGATTGTACTAATGCCGAAGAGTCCGAGGACTCCCGGCCAAGCTAATTAGTCCCGCCCAACTCGAGCGTTTAAGTGGCTCATAACAACCGGTCGACCACTAACCGGCGTCGACCGGATTGTAACGGACAGCTGATCATAGAACCGGTCCTTTGTATCACCAGTGTGACACATTGCTGGACCATAAACACTAACATATGTAGCACACTCATCTCGACCGAGTCGCGGGCGCATGGACAGCATTCGGGGGCTGGTGCTGTGTACTTCGCCTATCATACGTGCATTGATGCGACCAGTGACTGCGAAACAAACACCATGCTCCCGAACACCATCCTCCCGACCACCACGCCGACGTAGCAGAAAAGGTCAGGAAACATAGCACACTAATACACACAACAACGTACAATGGAACATACTCACAGTTGGTTATCAACTACAATATCAAAGCTGGACAAGTTGTGGTCACGTACTTGTAGAACCTGATTTCACCGATCAACAAACACTTCCTAGTGATCCACCAATTAATTAGCCCAGTCAGACTGTCCAAGGTTATGTTATCTAATTGCAACTGGAAACTCTTGGTGAATAATGAAACATTGTTCATCGGCCGTGGGCCAATTTTATGTGCGGAGATCAGACTCCATTACTGGTGGGTAAAAACTGAGTTTTGTTTTTCTCACTCGCCAGAAATGCATTTTGTTTAAACCTGACTGGTTTCACGTCGCTAGGTGATGTGTATTAGTTGAACTGCTAGAATTTCGTCATTCATGCCCCCTTAATATTTTGGTTTTGTATACCATCTTAACCCGTTTCCAGTTATTTGTCAATCGAAGACAATTAAATGTTTTCATCATACTTACTCGTGCAGTAGTGGGTAAATCTCCCACAAAGTTCCACTCCAGATATGATGGGTTACTTGAGTAGCAGTGATTCAGAGGACAACGAACAGCGCAATATTATGTACATTGTCACGACCCGGTGTAAGCAGTTGTACAGCCAGCAGACATCCCACGTGTAGCGCGCGGAACGTAAGAGTGAAGAATTTGCAATTGGCGGAAGGAGGACATATCATTGGACTAAGCAAACATGCCCCGATCGAAAGTGTCAAATTTCCCAACAAAATACCAACGAAAGTGAAGCCATTCAAAGAAGTCGCTACACAATTGGATGAACAAAAGCTGAGAGATCGACGATTACGCATAGAGCTGAGTAGCAGAAACTCTTACATTCTCAGAAGACATATATGTGATACAAAATAATAATCCGCCAAATGGTGAATTCAACTCATCTTTCAAAGTGGTATCGCTAACCACGTTTGCGAAAAGTAGGCCGTCATTTTTCCCGGTGAAGAAACTCAGTCGTTCATAAAACGAGTAAGGATGACGCAAGTGAACTTTTGTGATAAAATGAACGAAGAGTAAACGGTGAAAAATCAGAAGCCATCTGACAGACGGTTTATTTTTTCAGATACATCGATTTCCGGCATTGCGTCTGAAGTCATTATCGGATACGACGTTGTGGAATATTATCACCAACAAATGTTTATTCAGGAATCGAATATCGCATCGCCGAGTCAAGTACGTGAGATGTTACCTTCGGATGTAATTACATGGTCATCTCTTACAACCGGTTTTATCAGTCTGATCGAGTAAGCGCTGGAAGCCAGTCCACACCTTCAATGCTCAGTCAAGCGGAAGAGGAACATGCCCTTTTCTTGTGCAACGAGGCTTGCTTTGGCGCCTCACATCGCATATGATACTAGAAACTTCAGTTGGTAGGCAATTACCCCAAACCAAAAGGCTACCTGTGTGAAAACAATACACAGATACCGAAAAATTATCACTGTTAATTCTAAGACATTGCCACAGGTGGTTAGTTGGTTTTTTTTCACTCTGCGGCATTTGTTCCATCAATAGTGGTGTCTGTCTTCAACTGTTGATGTGGTGATGTCAGTTTGTTTATTAAGTTTACTCTGCACAATTCACACCGTGACTTCCTAGATTCCCAGTCTCTCACATTGTTCATCAAGATCGCGTCAAGTGGTGTGCGGATTACAGTCGGCATCGCAATTCCGGCACTCTGCACCCAGCGTTGCGGTGAAGTTCTTAGCATGACGTATTTCAAAGGTGCGTCCAAAATTTGACACCTTGTATAGTCTCATCGTTTGTGTTTGCACATGCCTTGTCTACTTTGGTAGCAGTAGCGACAGTATGGAGACATTCTGATCAAACTATCCCATCCTCCTGGGAAATCGGTAAAGTTATTAGTTTATAAAACAGTGGTCCCCTAAAGTGGTCGAAGCTGTCGCATTCAGGCAAATCGTCTGATGCGAACAGTATTAGATAAAACTCACGTACTAAATACCCGCAAATTCATCAGCAAACCTCAGTAATGGGCTCTGATCAGGCGGTTAGTGATTGCACTGAAAACAGAGACTCTAATTCAAACGCTTCCGAACCGACCACTCTTCTGAAAGTCATTCACACAAAACTGTGGTAGGGTGGTCTAATTTCATTAGCTGGTAATGACATTTGTCAGGTTGACGGCGTTGTAGTCAACAGGTTAGTCTTATAAGCACCATGACCAGGCACCAATTTCTGTCCGGACTGACTTCGGCTGCATTTTGAACGTTCACAGATGATATATGAAGTAATTCAACGGCAGCATAAAAAATTCTGGGGAAAAGTCGCTCGTGAGAGTCTGTGGACTTTCACTTGGAGCAAATAAGGCAATTTATTACGCCACGCGGAAATTGCCAAGCAATTCACCACGGGCTTGCAGCTCAATTATGTTACCAAAAGAGTCCACACAGTAATCTCTAATCGTCATTTTTAGCAATCAGAGTTAGTAAGGCAGCCAGCTTACATATTGAAAAGTTAATTGGAATAATGTAGTGTTTGTGGATTTAAAAACGTCCGAACAACCCAGTTACAGTTATTCGCAAGGATCATTTGGTAAATATATTATGACCTTTTGGGGGTTGCAAAGGTGGTTTAGAATGGGCAGCTCCACATCTTCCCGATCAATTGTGCGGCTCACCTGTTACAACGCCTGTCTTGTTTGAGCATGCTGTTTCCACATCTCGTGTGAAAGCAACAGTGGATCACACGTTTACAATGTGCCTTTCACTCAGGTAACAGCTCTTTAATTCTGTCTTTGTTTTTGGTTCATTAGAATGTGATACGTTGAAAATTCGTGTTCATCTTTCTTCCACTTCGTTAGTTACCTTTGTATTACAAACAACTGTAGGCATTACCTACTTCATCCCGTTGTGTGAATCAGGAACGCTGTCACTAGTTCTACACAACTCCTTTACAGGTTTTATGCATTTGTATCCTAAATGTTCCATGAAAATCAGTGTATGTAACCGGCCTAAGTGTGATCTGATCATCTGTACCAGGATGTGAGCTACTCTGAAAGAATCTTGTCTGTTTTGTTGCTAATAAGCTTTAAAGTAATAATCAAGTAAATGCAACTAAAACACAATTCGTCGGGAGAATCTGTGGACGCCGTAGCATAATCGGATATCTGACACGTATGAATATACTAAAGCTGTCTTGGAAAAAGGTAGATTGGAAGCAAATTTCACAGCTCATTAGAGCACACTCCAAATATTGGATAAAAACACAAATATCCACAATCCTTTAGTGTGAAAGGCAGAATAGAATGTATGGGCAGTAGGGGCTGGTCTGCATTGACTCGTGAGATACTGGCCCCGTTCAGCAATGTTGCGCCTACAGAAGAGCTTGCAGATGCAGCTGACAAAATTTTGGACGTTTAACGCAATCCCGAGTTAGAAAATAAAGTAGTTAACCAACCTCATGAAGCTTTGCGACGTCAGTAGGAGGGATATTCCAAATCCTGAATTGTAGCTGTGTGAGATGGAAAACCATTCCGTCAGCAGGACGCGAATCGTTGCATTTTATAAACGTAACGTGAGCTGTTTTTGCCAAATTAAGACTTGAACGCAGCTGCGTTCTCTATGGAACGAGATTTGAAAAAGACTGCGAGACCCTCTCAAGTTACCGAATGTGGTAAGTTTCTGTATTGCATTATCGACTCCTCTGTCAATCTCCACAGATGAGTTCGGTGTTAAAGAAGCAGTAGCAGATTTCCCCAAGTGGCAAAATGGTGCGAAGCCCGCGTGGGCCTTGCACCGTAAACGGCTGGCACGGAAAAAATTCCGCGAGCAACACTTTCTTCGCCCTTCTAAATTCGGTGATTCCATTGAAATCAATTTCGCTCTTCATTTCCAACACTCTCGAGGCCTCCCGAATCCCTCCTAACTAATTTTGTTGAGAAATCCGAGAAAATAAGAAAAACTACATTCTGTCTTCCTACATCACAATCTATCAGGCACGTACATATAATCCGAAACCGTTTCTATCCTCCCCAACAGTCACACCCGCTCCACCACCAACCCTAATTTCGTTCAAATGGTCCACCGAAAGTCGTAGTAGACAAAGAAAGAAAGTAAAATTACATGACAGAGAGGTTGCAACAATGAGTAGGAAACGGCTTGTCTCCGTAAATAATTGATAGGGCAAAGGTGAAACATATCCCTCGTACAGCACTCCTTCCAGGCATTGCAATCATACTACAGATATTTGCCAGTTCACACCGGGTAACCTGAATATCACCTCATGAACTTGCACTGAATTCGAACATGAACCATCGTGATGCGTTTTATGGATGTGTTTGGAATTCCGTATCTCCGTATAAGATTGAAGTAGAACGAAAATGAAATTCCCGTTTGAAAGCATTTAGTGAGAGAGTATACAATACCGGTTAACTACCTCCGTAGTGTTCAGTGGGAGCAAAACGTCCCGACTCTCTCGACACCTACCTCAACGACGGCGACGAACTACCAACTAATAATGTCCGAATTTATGAGTTCGTTCAAACAGATATCGGCAAATTTTCGGAGAAGATTGATACAGATTTCAAAGTGGGGTTGACAGACTTTCGTTTTTGGAATTATGGTTTTATGGGATACATTTTCAACATTTCACTCATTGCACGCCGAAACNATACCGGTTAACTACCTCCGTAGTGTTCAGTGGGAGCAAAACGTCCCGACTCTCTCGACACCTACCTCAACGACGGCGACGAACTACCAACTAATAATGTCCGAATTTATGAGTTCGTTCAAACAGATATCGGCAAATTTTCGGAGAAGATTGATACAGATTTCAAAGTGGGGTTGACAGACTTTCGTTTTTGGAATTATGGTTTTATGGGATACATTTTCAACATTTCACTCATTGCACGCCGAAACCCGCGGGATACCGGCATACTCTGGCGTGCTTACAAAGTTTTCTTTAGGTCTATTGGACTGTGCATGCCGCGGAGCGGCGAGCAAATGTCGACGTCCAAATCCTTTAACCCATTCCCCCGAAGACTCAACAGCGAAGTGAGTGTTTAAGTAGCTGCTTGTTTGTGTTTGATGTTTGTTGTGCGTTAATAGAATGTTAGCGACCACGTTCTCTGCTATATTTCTTCCCATCTTATTGATTCGTCTCTTTACAATCGGATTCTTTATACCGATTATGAGCCTTCATTACGGTTTGACACTAGTTTAGTGCCTATGTGCACTAACTCAATGTTTCATCAGGTCTACGCAGAAATAGCAGACGCGAAATGAATATACAATTAATTGCGAGACCGAAAATATACTATGCGATAATTACAAATTGTCTCGATCAGCGCTGGACGACACCGATACGCGAAACAGCTAGGGAGGATGAGGATCCTAGCGAGCAAGCCGGAAAAAGCGTGTGTGTCGCGCTTGGCGCGCATACACCGACAAGCATGCCAACAAACAAAAGCGACCTCATGCATCAGGCAGACGGCAGGCAAAGATCCTTAAGGTCCTATGTACAATGTGAACTAAGATTTTAGGAAGAATTTTACATATAGTGCAGCAGGCAGACCGGGGGTATCTCCAGTTCACTACACTACCGCTCAAGTTACGTGCGTGAAAAATCACTTCTCCTGTGAATGCACATCTTGATGTACTATTGAATCTTGATGCTGTTCACTTGTAAAACTTGTTTCCGCGTAGTTTTTCTTCCTTACTTTCCTTTGACGGATCTTCGTTCATGTGTACCCTGGTTTCAGTTTCGCCTGACCGCTTCGCCATTACGTGACTGTTGCATTTGGTCATGTTTAAGTGAACCGTTAATCCCGGGACTTGTGTACCTGGTGGATTCAATATCGAGGTTTGTTGTTGTCTTCCACTATTTGGTTTATCATATTGTTTTTTAACATTAGTACCTTATCGATAAGAAACTCGCCAATACGACCGTCTTCCTTCTTGGATCAGAATTGGTTGCTTGGCGGGCTCCGAATTTCTAGACGTTCGCGACTATCGTGAATTCAGCATATCGATAGACGTTGCGGGAAGACCAAGCGGTGCTCGAACAACCACTGGTCCTTCGGGATTGCCAGTGAGTACCATTGTCAGTGACCAATGCAGCAGGTACACTCTTGTGACGGAATGCGTTCCCCAAAACATGTGTACATTTTGCACTTGCTGACGTGAGAAAAACCTCAGGCCCTCTAGAGTAAGTATCAGTAATCACTATGGCATATTACTTCCCCAGAAAAGAACCACAGTTGTCGGCGTGAACTCTGTGGAACTTTTCAAACACAACAGGTCATGGGAACCTTCGCAAGTGTTTCTCATGAATCTTGTGCACACATTTAATACAATCTTAGCGCTGCGTGCAATTTGTTATTCTAATCTGGAACGCCAACAAGATAAGCGCGCAAACGACTTTGTCTTATCAACTTCTAAACATCCGGAATGCAAACCCGAAGGAACAACAGACTTTAAAGTCAGTGGAATTACAACACGATAATCAAAACGCAGCAATCCTTCTGTAGCAATAGATAAGCTTTCACAGCAACAGTAAAATGCAGGAAACCTACGCCGCTCCCGTTGTGTCCACCCACGTTTTAAGGCGGAGGTAACAGAACCAAATAATTTACAAGTATCGCACACAAGTGCACCCCTTTTCACTGACAATGGGTGAATTGGTACACAATCAGTGCCATCAGACTTTGAGTCCAGTGACGGAGTTCTGGATAGGTAATCAAATTTGAGAATTGCGTTGCACCACAAGGAATAAATGTTTAATTGCAGGATCTGAGGCCAACGCTCCAAATTTGCACCATGGCAGCAGACTACTCTGTCTGTCTTGTGGACAGGAATACCGAGAATGATTGCGTCTACATGACGCACACCTCCCAAAATGTTGTAGAACTGAGTTCGAATAACTCCCTTCAGAAAACTGAGCAAATTATATTGATGCACGGAGGTCAGTACACGGTTCAAATGTGTTATCTTTTCTCTGCCTCGGATCATTTCCTTCGGAGTGGTTACACAGAAAAACTCATTTTTTCGTAACTTCCACATCCTCATACTGTTCACGTACTTCACGACTAATTTGAAACCTTTGACCATGATGCAAGGGAGGTTTTGATTGTAATTCTGGCATGTTAATACAATCCTCTAACTATATGTTGTATTCACATCAAGCTCCTTGTGTTTGCAAATGTAGGACGAAATCACAAACCGACTGAGGTGCTGACCGGATTAGCATATTCAACTTGGTTGTTTCAACTGCCACAGAACTCATCGGTTCGAATGTTTGGAGGAGTATTTCCTTTGACGTCTTATAAGAACTATTAGTAGTGGTTTTGGAAAAGCGAAGTTTTCGACAAGTGCACCAGTCCTTATGCTGATGGAATGTCAGAAGAAGCATTCCTCTTCTTCCGATCCTAGTTCGATCTTGAGAGGCACCAAATGTGAAACCTTTCCATATAATCATCCACCTCTCGAGCATTTGAATTGGTGGACAACTGGTCTATTTCATTACACATTGTGAACAGTGGGAAAACGCGACGCCGAGTGTCGTAATTATAATTGAACTCTATGGAACAACGATCAAACGCACAAGAATCGCAGAATACTGCCGGACACAATAACGCAAAACGTTTGTTATTAGGACGTATGTAACACATGTACAGGATATTAGCATAGTGAAACAGTTGCATGAATAAAGTAGACAAAGCATCTCAGTCACGTTCATCACAATACTAGAATAACGAAATATAATGCTTGCCACATTCTTACCATGAAAAGATGCAGCCATACTAGTCACACAGATTTGACCAAAATATATCTGGTGACTTCAATAGTTCGTGAAGTGCGGTTGTCGTGACTCCATCCACATTCTGAGGTGTTTTGAAGGCAATCACGCTTGCCACAAGTGTTCAACAACACATAGTTCCAATGGTGTGTTTGCTTCCCTTATATTACTGGAATTGCAACTGCCACATAATAATAATAATATATATTTTTCAAAGCATATGTGAGAAGCACGCTGGGTTATGCGCAATCACTGTAGATATTTACAAACCATACATAAACGAATAATTAAACAGCAGCACAAAGGTGAAGTTTGTTGCAAGAATTACGTGGTCAAATAGAAAATGACTGTAGTTTATGGAGCGTTGACGCACGCAACAGAGAAAAAGATAGTTCGCTCATTCCACAGATTTTGTCTTAAAAATGGGATGTTACACTAATTCACTGTTTACAAGGTTGTGGGATGGGCGATTGTTCAGATATTTCAAGGTCACTCCGGGAAGATGTCCAAACACACCTTTGGATTTTTTTGCTGTTAAGGAATAAAATTTGCGTCCGGAACTTGTCAAAATAGATCGGCTTTGGCGAGGCATGGCGGAAAATCCCAGAATCAAGCGAACGAATGAGCAGATTCCAACGCAGCATTTTGTCGATTGATCGAAAACGTCACAAGTTGAACATCTCGTGAACCGTTCAGCTTAGACGAAGTTCTATGCGTCTATATGTCGTAGAAAAATTTCCTCGCTCCATGGATAATATGGGATTCAGGAGGGGAATGTAATTGCACACGTTAGATGAGAAAATGTGGGGTTCCAACATTTGCCATGACAGATATGTATGGGGAATTTTTGACGGAGAACTCGTTCGATATTAGTACTTTGCTATGATTTTTGGAATACATAACCCTATCTACTGTTTGTCGTGTTATTTTGCCAGACGCTCGAGATTTATTCGGTTAAACGGAGAATTGAGTCGACGGTTCGGAGGGCCTCATGAAGTTTGCGCGACAACTAAAGCTCACATGACATCGTTCTGTTGGACTTATCATTAAGTGCCGAGTGCACATTTCATAGCACTTTGAGCATTGCATATACATGAGTAAACACATGTCATTATTTTGAGAACACTGCCTGTCTTGGTGCTCATAGAGACTGGTTCCTTAAGGTTCATTACCGGTCGTTTCAACGTGTCATCCAAACTAACTCGTGTGTCAACCACAATGATGGCAAATCCCTGTCTGCAAGGTGGCGTGGTTTGGTTAATGATAGAGTACAAAGACTCGCTTCAACTTGCTCACCTGCAGGGAATTCGGCCAATCGATTCAGATGCAACGCTAATTGACCAGCCGAGGCAGACCCCGCGAGACCTCTGTTTCCTCGTTTTTTTTCATGAGCATAATGCTTCTGAGTTTTGACAGCCGGGGCAGATGAAAAGTTGAGTGTTACCGTTCGTTCATAACTGTGTGTTCTCAATCTATTTAACGAGAGTAGATCGAATACGACAGCAAAATTCACTTGTATTGAATTTGGTGCGCACACCTCATAATTGAGAGGATGCCACTGCAATTCCGAATCATGCAAATTTACGTTGCCTCATGTCCCAAAATCCACTTACGTTTTGCCTACCGTCGTTTGTCTACCGAACACCGAGGCTAAAATTAATCCAGTTGAACTAACTGTAGGACTCAGATATTCTCCCAACTAACCGGTCAATATAAGTCAACGAAACTTCCCCCAGTTCGCTGATTACTTAACGTGCTGTACATGAGAAAAAGCATCTAGTTAAATATGTTGGTATGTATCAACCGCTCTCCGGCCTAACTGTTTGCTGTGAGCTTGTGCTCTCATTATCCCAGTGCACCACTGGATATTCCTGTTGTGTTACAGTTTTATAACAAATGGCTACCTAGTAGTGCGTGGCAGTGTGAACTCAGGTTTAACCTATGCTTCCAGGCTCACAATAATAACGTCCCAATGACCGCCCAAAACAATCTGAGGGTATTGCGGCATCAATATTTTCAACATTTCACGAACATTGCGTCGCACACTATCGCCATACATCAGTTACACAGCTACCTGATCGTGTTTCGCACTTAGCGTTTTGCGCACTGCTTTCATTAGGACATGCCAGGAAATCTGTGCAAAAAGGTAGTAACTAAGACACCACATCAGTTTCTGAAAGTTCTAAGAATGGCACCAATCAACAAGTTTAAATTACTGGTAGGCAGTTTGGCTGGTTTCATGAGTTAGAAAAGGCTCAAATCTAATTAATCGTCGTTTCGACCGGATTTGAACCAGACAGATGAGCAGTAGGTAGAGACGAAGACTGTCGGGAAATGTTCAGGTACTTTTCAGCCAGAAAGTTAGAAGTTAATTTCTCAATGCCCTGATGTACGGGGATTTTTAATAAATTATCGGTCAAAATCTCGGTAACGGTAAGCTCTGTCGTTTGGCTGACCAGACGGCGTCGTCTGGAGTCTAACAAAAGTTTGAAGTGTTGGGGATGGTCAACACCGATCATTACCAGTTGGAAGTCGGTGATCGTGAAGGCTTAAGCTAAGTGTATGAGAGCGTTAACCGAACACTGATAGGGCTTCCGTTGGTTGCGCGAAGCCTGGAAGTGATCTTTCTGTTCAGGTCGTGGGCCTCAGTTGTGTTCACGCTGATCTCGACACCTGTGTCCATAAGATATCAGAACCTCGCCTCGTGATCTTTTAGAAAATAGAGACGATCAGGAGGACGAGCTACGTCGGTAGCCACGAGGATCTGGCTGTCATGTTTGCTGACTGGGCCAAAAATGCAGGGTTGTCGGCGTCATCGGGCGTTCATGCCAAACTGCTGGTGACACAAACAGTGATCCGGATGAGCGTTTGGTCGCGGGCGACTAGGTCCACGCAACCATGAACGGCTACTCTGTCGTTGAGCGTAGGTAGTTCAGCATGATGTCTGAATTACTCGATTAGGTTAGCAATCTGCGTACTCAAAGTACCAGTCGTGCCCTCACTACTCATAGTGAGACGTCAAACGGTGGTGCTGTATGTTTTCCCAAGCCGATTGATGATGTCGGCCAAGGTTGACAAGTTTGCTAACCGGTTTACGCTGGGAATGCTTTGCATATCCTTGGGCAAATACTGGAGTCACATCTCTTCAAGTGCAGCCTCTTCTACATATGCCGTGCCTACCAACGACTGGATGTGGCGATGGAGCTGCGGTGATTTACGGTCACCGAGTTTAGTTGCACTCAGAATGTGAGAAGTTGGCTGACTGTCGGACAAGCCAACGCGCTTAATTGCGGCTAGTTTTGATTGCTCATAGGGTTTCCTGGAGTCCAGTAACTGAGCATATCCTCCATTTCGTCAGTTACGTGATGTAGCAGTGCCACAACTTCCCCACCACTCCTGATTTTCATGTGAATATGACGAGGTTATCAAAGCACATGCGACCTAATTTTATATATCGAGAGTTGACACCACTACAAATATGACCCTTCGCCGGTGGTACGTGTCAACGAACTTTTTCAGGATTCGCGGGTTCTACTGAATAAGCCGTTCATTCGGAGGGACTTAGTGGCCCGTATCGCGTCGGTGCGGGACCTGTTGAGGTTCATTGCTCCGCTTGTTCTCCGCAGTCGAAAGTTGCTCCAGAACTTAGGTGGTGCGAATATTGGATGGGATACACCCTTAGTTCAAAAGTACCAGGAAAAAAAGGGGAAAAGTGGCAACGGGACGTAGCGACGACGAACTCAGTTATCCCGTCGCGTTGTATCAAGTTCCATGAGAAGACGCCGAGGCGCTCGGAGTTACATATATATGTTGATACCTCCCGGACGGACTATGGGGTTGTCAGCTACGTACGAGACATCCTAGAAGATGGCGGCATCTTTTGCTGTTTCTTGGTGGGGAAATCCCCGGTTACACGCTCGAAGTCCGTGACCGTCCCGATGTTAGAATTTACAGCTGCGGTATCGGTCACCAAACTTATGAAGTTGGTAATGAATGAACCCAAGCTAACCTTCGACATCATCATACTTTGGACGAACTTCGTCATCGTGTTAGAATACTTGAGAAGCACCTCTTATCGCCTTGCCAAATTTTTATCCAACCACGTTCCAGTAATTCGTGATTATATTCAAAGCTGACGACGGCGACACGTTCCGTCCGAGTTAANACAAGGCTCTCTACACTTACTTGATTGGGGTCAAGAGAAGTCTGCACGATGGACCTTTGGTTCCCTTCTATGATGATTCGAACGGTTACTCGGTTTATGACCAAAGGATCTGTTGCTCCTGAAACCTACCCCGGGCCGCCGTGAACTCATATCACAGTGCTGAGAGGGCACAAGAAAAGAGGGGGCAGGTTCAATACCTATTAAGTGTACTCCGGAAACACTGGATCAGGTGGTAGGTGCCATCCCTTCAGGGGTACCATAAGTAGACCAATGTTGGACGAGAATTGAAAGCTCGTGAGCTTGTCATACTAGTTGAACACCCTCGACTCATAGGCGCATGGCCCGAAACCGTAACAAGTAGATTAATAAGAGAATGCCGACAGTCACGCCCGTAGGATGTATTTGAGGACAAGCAGCAGTATGGTTAAGAGAAAAGCGGGGTCCATATATCCTCGAAGGAGCAGAGGATAGTGTCGTCGCTAGCGAGTGAAGCTTAAGGGCAAGGGAATCCAGTCACGACACACACTCAGCTCGCAGCTCTCTGCGTGTTGAAAGGCGATACTGGTTCCGGGAGCCGGTGTTGAAGTAGCTGTCTATGTTTAGTGTCTGACGACTGTTATTTGTTTCATAAAAGGCGGTGGCCACGCTCCCCATACTTGCCTATTGCCTTCTTGTTGGCCCTTCTTCTTACAATCGGAATCCTCCGGGTACATATCGGGAGCCATCCTTGCAAAGACTGACTTTGTAACGCATTTTGCTGCCTTGTGATTGACGTCATTTGAATCGCTGTCTGTGTAAGTTGTGCTCACAAATCACTGCGCCTCCGGGTCATGACTATCGGTTCTGTTAGGATTCCGGATCCCCGTTGTGTCTCCGTCTTTCGGAACGACGCTGTTCCTCGGTGTCTTAAAGGACATCCCTGCAACTATATTGCCAAAACAGCTTCCCTGCTGGCACACATTAGAGGTTAATTAGGGATGAACTACCTTAGTTTCAGAATGAAACACGCTCGGCATTTTATTGGTCTGAGATTTAGTAATGAAATGCGTCAGTATTGGAGTGAAATACGTCTGCCTTTTCATTATGAGAAACCAACATGGAGGGACTCGAGTGAAACACTCCGGGAATGGTTTCGCCTTCGTAATTTATCTCCACAAGTGTAAGTATTCAAAAGGAAAATTGTTACACATAAGAAACCAATCACTGTGCACAAGTCATTTTTGTTAAGCCAAACTGCAATGCACGACGCGTTCAGCCTCATCGTGTTCGAATTTGACCCGACTTCTCTTGTGAGGTTTCTCTGCTTGCTGCCAGTTGGTTGACTTATTAGAAGATGTCTGACCGTCAGCAATTTGATCGAAACGTGAGTTCATATAAGCGAATGCATATCACTCATAGTGAGGTTCGGGATTTCTAGCCATTCGTTCCACGTTCGCCGTGCTGCGGACAACTTTCACGCCCCCATTTCCATCACAGAGCAGAAGTTCGGTAAATGCAATGCACGCAGTTTGTAAGAAGGTGTTTGTAGTTACTCTCTTTATGTAACCAGTCATGTTAGATGTTCCAGAGCAGACAGATGATCAGTGTAAATTTTTACAACATACCTTTGATGCTGAGAATCCCGAGTCTCCGTTGCCAGGCCACCTTATAAACCGGCTTTGAGATTAGGTTCTTCCAAGCAATATTTCCAGAATTCACGTTGGTCGGCTGTTATATATCCAGGAAAACCACTGCCTTAACTTATGTCGGATGCAAGAACAACATAGAAAACCCCGTGGAAGTTGTTCAAACCTGACGTTTATCCAGATGAATATGTAGATTTCAGTGGCATTACACAAGCGTCATCACATCGTTAGATGCGATACGTCGTCACCGCTACAAAAATCTGGCGAGTGCGATTTGCGGTCTTTTCTATGTCATATGAGCAAGCAATTTGTATCTGAACCGTTAATCGTTGGCATCTGCGATGAGAAGAGTAAATTGGAGATCGTTAACTGTCACTTTCCTGACGCTGTTAATGAACTGCTTTCTCTTGTTTGAGGGGCAAAGCGAGCGTTAATCTGAAGGGTATCTTCTGTTATAGACCCGCTGGTACGTTTGTTAAGCGAATACTTGACCGAAATTCTGATTAGTTTTGTGATAAATGTCACCATAAAGGACAATACTTTAGTCGGAAGGTGATGGGCAATATAAATTGCGCTTCCGCAAGAATCGGTCACCTTTTGTGCCTCACGTCAAGAGACCGCCTCTACATTCGCCTCTCTCCCTGTCGATATGGTATGCTGCTTCCCGATAGACTAAGTGCATCCTGTGTGCTTAGGAGTGGTCCGTCGGTTGAGAGGCAGCTGGACTCCAGGGTCCATATCACCGAACGCCTGCACCCCTTCTTATGCAGTGCAATGAATCAACATTAGAATGCAGCCATGTCGCACAAGCCAGACTTGTGATTTTCCCCACAAATGCCGTCGGCTACTTGAGCTCAAGCAGTGGAACGTGACCGGATGCAGAGAGTTTTGCCTAATTTAGGCCCCGTTTTTTAGGTATATTTTGGATGAGGCAACGTGTAAGAACTTTTCCAGCGTTTCTGTAGGTAGTTATTCCTGCAAGCAGCATTTTAAGGTAATTCTCATCAGGCTTTTACAAATGCATGAGAATGTGTTGGTTATGTACAGAATTATAACGGGTTGAACGGGACATGAAAATTAGAGAGGCGGTATGGATCACACTCTCCGAACAAGTATGCTTCCAGGTAACAAAATCTAAAAGAACAATAGGCTCTATAAAGAAGACGTTCAGACTACTGGCTGCCGAACTGACGCTATACAATGTGAGTTCGGCCTCAACTCGAGTATTGCACTTTCATTTCCCGCCATTCACGCAAGTCTGATAGGCTCGTGTTAGAAAACCCTCAACGACCATTTACTAAGAGCATATTAGGATATTCTTTTTTCGCACACCTACAGACAAAGCTGTGGAAAAATTGGTATTGATCCAATTCGGTTGCGTAGGCTAAAGTTGAATCTGAAGCTGTTGTATAACCTCTTGCATTCGGACGCCGTTACCATAACGTACACCAACCACTTACAACACAGCCCTCCATGTAGCCTGATAAATAAAGGTTCTACCCCGCCAACCCTGATATCCCGGAAAATATACGTGCAAACTTCTTCCCTGTAAAATATCGTATATTTGGAATGAACCTCCAAATGAAATCCGAGCCAGTAACAGCATTCAGCGTGTTAGAAATGGTTTGGACGGCTATCTTACGTTAACAAACAATGTCTGTCTACAAACTCTCTGTATCCCCTGATGACCTTTCTGAGTGTAGCCCGAGCAACATTTATCCGTCAGATGCGTATTACGTGGATAAACACCCTGGAGTCTAACGTTCCTCTAAATGTGAACGCGGCGCTTAATAATAAGTCCAGCAGAACGACGTCATGTAGGCTTTTGTTATCACACGCACATTTCGTGCAGCTCTCCAAACCGTCGATTCAATTCTCCGTGTGCCGAATAAACCCCAAGTACATACCAAAATGACACAACCAACAGTAGATAGGGTTATATATCCCAATAATCAGAGCAAAAATAATAATATCGTATAAGTTCTTTCTCAAAAAATTCCGCTAGCTCATTGTTTGTCTTAGTAAATGTACATTTGTTGCGGCATTTTTCTGTGTACATGGGGCTTATTCGGCATACGGAGAATTGCTATGAGGTTATGATGTTAAAACCCCACATTTTCTCATCTAACGTATGAAATTTCTCTCTTCTCTCCGATCCACATATTATCCACTGAGCGAGAAAATACTTTTACGACGGATTGGTGCACAAAACTTCGTCTAAGATGGACGGTTCGCGAGATGTTCAGCTTTTCGACATTTTCGGGGATTCGACGAGACCCTGCGTTGGAATTTGACCAACCATTTGCTGGATTTTGATCTTTTCCGCCCTGTCTCGTCGAAGCCGATCTCTCTTGACATTTTCCGGACGCCAATCTTATCCCCCAACGGCAAAACATTCCAAACATGCGATTGGGCATTCTTCCAGGAGTGACCTTGAACTAGTTTAAAAAATTGCCCATCCCACAACCTTGTAAAAAGTAAATTATTGTAGCATTCTATTTTTTGAGACTAAATCTGTGAAGCGAGCGAACCATCTCCTACTCTTCTGTGTTCGTCATAGTCGCATAAACTACAGTCATTTGCTTTTTGACCATGTCCATCTTGACGGCAGGCTTTACGATTTTGCTGACATTTACTTATTGGTTTTTGTGTGGTTTGTGAATATCTGCAGTGATCGCACAAATTCCGGCGTGCTTCTCACATATGCGTTTAGAAATATATATTATTATAGCAATCTTAGCTCCATTTTAGATGAGAACCAACAAAACCTTTGACCGATCACGTTCATTTTTACAGCCGGTGACCACATGCCGGACTGTAACATGCAGGCCAGCCGACCTTACTTTGAATGCCCGTGACTTTGCGGACCAACTTCCGGGCAGCGTGAACGCACCAGGGAACAGCGTTCTTCGGAAGTAGGGGTTCGAACAACAGTTCTAGAAAGAGGAACAATACAAACAAGCGTAAGCTGAAGGCCCAGTAAGCCATGCACACCAATTACACAAAAGAAAGCTAAGACGGCACAGACAAAACAGCAGCACGCTTCGTTACACAACTCAAATTCAATTCGTGAGCGCTCGGTGGTTTGAGTTGCGCGTTACACGGACGTTCTCCGCCGAATGACCTTAAACAATTTGAAACATCGACCCACATACAACTTTGTAAAAGGTGAAGTTGGAATGAATCTGTGTGCGCCAAATTCTCTTAAGCCAAAATCATTTCCTTTCAGGTCACGTCCTTGTTGATAGCGCATTTCACGTTTGTAGTACTGTTTAATCACGCGTTGTTTTGTAATTACCTGCAGTGATTTCGCATAACCCAGCGTGATGCCATATGTGTGTTGAGAAACACAGTATTATTATTAGTGTGCCGAACCATGGCCAATTACCCATCAAACGATCACAAAATCCTCGCCACATGTACAGTATGGAATGTGAAATTTCTAACCCACCAATGCCGCCCAAGCTATTGAGATTATCCTCGGTGAAACGACAGTGAACAAGAGGAAGGCATAGTATGGTGTAAGAAATAACCCATCGTGAACTCACAAAAACCTTCGACATGTTTACTTGTGATGCTTCACTAGACAGGTTAAAAAGGTCCGAGGTTCACGTCTCAGGAAACAGAAGAAGAAGTGATGAACGGAGTGAACAGTTCTAACAGCTGGGTGGCAAACTCATGAATTAAACGCTTGCAAAATCCGGCAGTTCATAACATAGATGTATTCAAGATTCCAGGATTTGTAACAGCCGACCAACGTGAATTCTGGAAATATTGCTTGGAAGAACCTAATCTCAAAGCCGGTTTATAAGGTGGCCTGGCAACGGAGACTCGGGATTCTCAGCATCAAAGGTATGTTGTAAAAATTTACACTGATCATCTGTCTGCTCTGGAACATCTAACATGACTGGTTACATAAAGAGAGTAACTACAAACACCTTCTTACAAACTGCGTGCATTGCATTTACCGAACTTCTGCTCTGTGATGGAAATGGGGGCGTGAAAGTTGTCCGCAGCACGGCGAACGTGGAACGAATGGCTAGAAATCCCGAACCTCACTATGAGTGATATGCATTCGCTTATATGAACTCACGTTTCGATCAAATTGCTGACGGTCAGACATCTTCTAATAAGTCAACCAACTGGCAGCAAGCAGAGAAACCTCACAAGAGAAGTCGGGTCAAATTCGAACACGATGAGGCTGAACGCGTCGTGCATTGCAGTTTGGCTTAACAAAAATGACTTGTGCACAGTGATTGGTTTCTTATGTGTAACAATTTTCCTTTTGAATACTTACACTTGTGGAGATAAATTACGAAGGCGAAACCATTCCCGGAGTGTTTCACTCGAGTCCCTCCATGTTGGTTTCTCATAATGAAAAGGCAGACGTATTTCACTCCAATACTGACGCATTTCATTACTAAATCTCAGACCAATAAAATGCCGAGCGTGTTTCATTCTGAAACTAAGGTAGTTCATCCCTAATTAACCTCTAATGTGTGCCAGCAGGGAAGCTGTTTTGGCAATATAGTTGCAGGGATGTCCTTTAAGACACCGAGGAACAGCGTCGTTCCGAAAGACGGAGACACAACGGGGATCCGGAATCCTAACAGAACCGATAGTCATGACCCGGAGGCGCAGTGATTTGTGAGCACAACTTACACAGACAGCGATTCAAATGACGTCAATCACAAGGCAGCAAAATGCGTTACAAAGTCAGTCTTTGCAAGGATGGCTCCCGATATGTACCCGGAGGATTCCGATTGTAAGAAGAAGGGCCAACAAGAAGGCAATAGGCAAGTATGGGGAGCGTGGCCACCGCCTTTTATGAAACAAATAACAGTCGTCAGACACTAAACATAGACAGCTACTTCAACACCGGCTCCCGGAACCAGTATCGCCTTTCAACACGCAGAGAGCTGCGAGCTGAGTGTGTGTCGTGACTGGATTCCCTTGCCCTTAAGCTTCACTCGCTAGCGACGACACTATCCTCTGCTCCTTCGAGGATATATGGACCCCGCTTCTCTCTTAACCATACTGCTGCTTGTCCTCAAATACATCCTACGGGCGTGACTGTCGGCATTCTCTTATTAATCTACTTGTTACGGTTTCGGGCCATGCGCCTATGAGTCGAGGGTGTTCAACTAGTATGACAAGCTCACGAGCTTTCAATTCTCGTCCAACATTGGTCTACTTATGGTACCCCTGAAGGGATGGCACCTACCACCTGATCCAGTGTTTCCGGAGTACACTTAATAGGTATTGAACCTGCCCCCTCTTTTCTTGTGCCCTCTCAGCACTGTGATATGAGTTCACGGCGGCCCGGGGTAGGTTTCAGGAGCAACAGATCCTTTGGTCATAAACCGAGTAACCGTTCGAATCATCATAGAAGGGAACCAAAGGTCCATCGTGCAGACTTCTCTTGACCCCAATCAAGTAAGTGTAGAGAGCCTTGTCCGACATAACCTGTCACCTTGAGACAACCTACATGACTCGTCGAGCTGCGTTTACCATGTACCCCCATATTCCCCCGATGGCTAGCGGTGGGTGGATTGAAACGCCAGTCTATGCCACGAACCGCCGGGATCCGATAGATTCTGTCTTGGTCAGAGGCAAACAATTTTCTCTTCAGATTCGATTCCACGCTCACAAATTTTGACCAGGTATCGCAATACAAAACTTTCGGCACTCCTCGACAACTAATTAACCTCATTAGAGCCATCAAAAATGTGTTTGCTGATGGCTACTACAATGCTTTCCAATATGTTGTTTTCATCCTGAAACAATTGAACTGTAAACCATATCTTTTACAAATGCTTCTTCCAATCCGAACCCTTATATTTTAAAAATAATCCACGCCACTCGCTGTTGTGCGATCAACGAGAAGCCGGAACATGACGTGTTGACATGGTCTGCAGCCCATACATTCAGACGCACGCAGTGCACACTAGTCATGCCCTTGACAATCTAAAACCTTCTTTGGATGGACGATAAGAAATGACCAACTCCAACGTGATCTTCATTCTCACGGTAGCGTCAGATAACCATATCCGTGACAACCGGGGTGGCAGTACTGTCATTTGAGTACCATGAGATAGTCCGGCTGAAACTATTTCTCAGGGAAACAGGACATCGTTTATGAGTACACGCTTTAGTCGAGTCGGCGTACCCTGTCGGCCATTGGAGTGCTGCATGCAGTTCTCGCTAGAAGCGCTCTGATTTTTTAAACAAGCGATAGATTTACACAGTAGATAGAGTTCTGACTTACGCAGGGAGCCCAGCATAACGCAGAACTGTCGACCAGCCTCCAGCAGAAAAACTAACTCTTGGAAAGTGTCATCTAGGTCATCGCACGGAGTTGGGTGTACCAGAGTAGATAACGTGAAACAATCTTCACGTACTGTTGCGTGCAACTGACGCTGTCTACTGCTGCACCCTCCTCAACTGCAGTACCTTGGCTTGAAACTATTTGGAAAGCTTTTTGGATGACCACGAACTTTGGAGCTCCCCACAGAAGGGTCAGACTTTCCAACCACTTGTGTATTTCTTGATAAAACGCATCTCAGGTTCCTCGCAAGGCTGTGTCTGCCGAGGTTAACTCGGACGGAACGTGTCGCCGTCGTCAGCTTTGAATATAATCACGAATTACTGGAACGTGGTTGGATAAAAATTTGGCAAGGCGATAAGAGGTGCTTCTCAAGTATTCTAACACGATGACGAAGTTCGTCCAAAGTATGATGATGTCGAAGGTTAGCTTGGGTTCATTCATTACCAACTTCATAAGTTTGGTGACCGATACCGCAGCTGTAAATTCTAACATCGGGACGGTCACGGACTTCGAGCGTGTAACCGGGGATTTCCCCACCAAGAAACAGCAAAAGATGCCGCCATCTTCTAGGATGTCTCGTACGTAGCTGACAACCCCATAGTCCGTCCGGGAGGTATCAACATATATATGTAACTCCGAGCGCCTCGGCGTCTTCTCATGGAACTTGATACAACGCGACGGGATAACTGAGTTCGTCGTCGCTACGTCCCGTTGCCACTTTTCCCCTTTTTTTCCTGGTACTTTTGAACTAAGGGTGTATCCCATCCAATATTCGCACCACCTAAGCTCTGGAGCAAATTTCGACTGCGGAGAACAAGCGGAGCAATGAACCTCAACGGGTCACGCACCGACGCGATACAGGCCACTAAGTCCCTCCAAGTGAACGGCTTATTCAGTAGAACACGCGAATCCTGAAACAGTTCTTTGACACGTACCATTGGGCCCCAAGTGCCTTTTGATGGCCGTAGTCATTTAGGTCCAGTGTTGTTGACACAGATGTCTTCTTGTTCGTTGGCACACCTGCCAGCGGTTCAGTTGTTAGACGTCCAGCTTACCAGTTAGAGCCCGCCCGAGCAGAATTCCTTGTAAATCAGACGCTACACGTCTGGCAACCTCAGGTTTATCCGCTGGTAACAAGCAGCAGTTACTGTAGAAATTCCCATCTAAAACTTGGTTGGCCAGCCTATTAAATTGATGCCCATTATTGACTGCAGTCTTCCTGAACTCACAGGACGCGCAGAGTGGCAAAGAAGTACACTGGAAAGGATGGACCGTAATCTCACACGTGTCCGATGATTATTCGCTCCATCGAAAAAGCCTGGTACCAACCTGCCCCTTCCGTGGACCTTCACCTTCGAAAACATTTCATCCGTCCGGGTACAAAGCTAATAGATCATCTTGGAACCGTGACCCTACACCCATTAGGTTGCTCGTCAGAACTGGCTGTTGCAGCAAGACTATGCAGTGAGATTTCCGTGTGTTTCGCTGCGCAGTCGGATGGAATTAAACACTTCCTCGTGGTACAACGCAATTCCCAAATTTGATTACCTATCCAGAACTCCGTCACTGGACTCAAAGTCTGATGGCACTGATTGCTCACCAATTCACCCATTGCCAGTGAAAATGGGTGCACTTGTGTGCGATAATTGTAACTTGTTTGGTTCGGTTACCTCTGCCTTAAAACGTGGGTGGACACAACGGGAGCGGCGTAGGTTTCCTGCATTTCACTGTTGCTGTGAAAGCTTATCTATTGCTACAGAAGGATTGCTGCGTTTTGATTATCGTGTTGTAATTCCACTGACTCTAAAGTCTGTTGTTTCTTCGGGTTCGCATTCCGAATGTTTAGAAGTTGATAAGACGAAGTCGTTTGCGCGCTTATCTTGTTGGCGATCCAGATTAGAATCACATATTGCACGCAGCGCTAAGATTGTATTAAATGTGTGCACAAGATTCATGCGAAACACTTGCGAAGGTTCCCATGACCTGTTGTGTTTGAAAAATCCACAGATTTCACGCCGATTACTGTGGTTCTTTTCTGGGGAAGTAATATGTCATGGTGATAACTGGTACTTACTCTAGAGGGCCTGAGGTTTTTCTCACGTCAGCGAGTGCAAAATGTACACACGTTTTGAGGAATGTATTCCGTCACGAGAGTGTACCTGCTGCTTTGGTCACTGACAATGGTACTCACTGGCAATCCCGAACGACCAGTGGTTGTTCGAGCAACGCTTGGTCTTCTGGCAACGACCAAAGGTCCGTCGTGCAGACTTCTCTTGACCCCAATCAATTAAGTGAAGAGAGCCTTGTCCGACATAACCTGTCACCTTGAGACAACCTACATGACTCGCCGAGCTGCGTTTACCATGTACCCCCATATTCCCCCGATGGCTAGCGGTGGGTGGATTAAAACGCTAGTCTATACAACGAACCGCCGGAATCCGATAGAATCTGTCTTGGTCAGAGGCAAACAATCTTCTCTTCAGATTCGATTCCACGCCCACAAATTTTGGCCAGGTATCACAACACAAAACTTTCGGTACTCCTCGACAACTAATTAACCTCATTAGATCCATCAAAAATGAGTTCG
>QNGE01001031.1:50950-194295 GCA_008508345.1 Paragonimus westermani
GTGGATCAGGACATTGGGGTATGGCCAGAGTGCATTGATTCCACTAAAGAATTGGTAACCGAAAGAGAAAGAGCCCAACGAAATCTGAAAGCATCGCAAGCACGCACAAAGGAGAAATCCGCAAGGCAACGGTTCGGTAAGACTAGAATTTTCAACGTAGGATAACGGGTGAAATATCGAGATACTCGGAACATGGGTGCCAGCGGGCCAGGATCAAGAAAACTTTTGCCTAAACGGAAAGGTCTGTATTTGGTAATATCCAGACGAGGCCCAGTATACACGATCAAGAAGGACGGCGAGACGAAACGAGTGCACGCTAGTGAGTTAGCAACGTGGCACGAGATGCCGGCGCGACGAACCAGAAGATCAATAATCCGGGAGGAAACACCGCGTCGATCGGAGAGGATTCGTCAACAAATGCAAAGGAACCAAGGAACCTCAGGAGAGGGTACATATGTTGTATAACAGGCAGTTTCACTGTGAGTAGTAAACTACTCACAAGTAGTGTATTACCCACAGACGACATTCAGGAACAAAAGGACAATCCCCGAACACGACGGAAAAGAAGAGTCTATCGGAACAGTGTGTACATGCCGTGTGACAACGTAGTGTCACCCAATGCATGTGAATGCATTTCTGTCGTGCAAATGAGTTTACGCGTTTGTGGTTCAGTTTTTGACATGCCTTGTACGGAAGTTTGCGCAATAAACCAACTTACTTGCCAAGCGTCTTCTGCGGACACAACACATATAAACGAAGATCCGGCAAATGGAAGTAAGGAAGAAAAATGTACGCGGAGAGAAGTTTCACAAGTAAACAGTATCAAGATTTAATAATGGATCAAGATCCGCATTCATTCGATAAGTGATTTGTCACGCGCGTAATTTGAGCGGTGGTGTCAAATCGTAATGAAGGCTCGTAATCGGTATAAAGAATTTCAATGTACGGAGACAAATCAATAAGAAGGGAATACATATAGCAGGGAACGTTGCCACCAACATCTTATTAACACACAAAAATCATCAAACACCCACGCAAGGAGCTACTTCAACGCCGGCTCCCGAAACCAGCATAGTTTCCCAACACTCATGTCGCTGCGGGTTGAGTGTGTATCGTGAACTTTTCCATTGCACCTGAGGCTTTCTCGCCGACGACCCCACTACCCTCTGCTCTTTCGATGAGACATATGGATCTTATGTCTATTCTGACTGTATCGCTCTCTCTTCTCAAGTGCACCTCGCGGGCTTGATTGTCGCCACCCTTCACTACTTCGCTTACCATGATCTCCAACGAGCCGAGGGCCTCCAATGAGTAGAACAAGGCTATCAACCTTTACATCTCGTCCAACCTTCTTTAAATCGAGTTCCTCAGCTTGAATTGGCTTGAGCGGCTTGTCCGGTGGCTACGAATTTTCAAGTTCCCAAAGAAACGCTGAACCATTTAGCCACGTGTAAATTCCTTGAGATCTAGCATCACGGGTTCCTCGCGAAGCTATGTCTGCCGGGTTTAACTCGAGAGGAGTGTGTCGCCATCAACAGTCCTGGGTGTAAACATGAATTAGTTGGACACGGTTGGCTACAAATGGGACAAAGTGGCAGAAGGTGTTTCTCGAGTACTCCACCACGGTGACGGAATCTGTCCTAAGTGTGATGTTATCAAAGGTTAGCTTGAGTTCACTTGCTATAAATGTCATACGTTTAGCCGCCAATACTGCGGCTGTGAGTTCCAACCTTGGGATGGAAAAGTGCTTCAAACGTGCAACACGGGATTTCCCCATCAAGGAGCAACGAAAAATGCTGCCGTCTCCCAAGACTTCTCGGAGGTAGCCGACAGCTCCATAACCCGTCTCGAAAGCGTCGGAAAACATATGCAGCTCCGAACGTGTCCGCGTCTTCCTATGGGGTCTGATACAACGCTGTACTGTAAATGAGTCTGTTGACGATATACCACGTGACCACCTTTCCCACTCACCTTGACACCTTTCGTCTAATGGTGTATCCCACCCAATATTCGCGTCACACAAGCCTTGGGGCCATTTCCGACCGCGGAGAACGAGAGGAACAATTGAACCCGGAGGGTCGTATACCGACGCCATGCAGGCTAACAAGCCTCTCCGAGTGAATGGCTTTTTCTGCAAAGATACAAGTAACTTGAAACAGTCTTCCGATACGCTCAACTGGACTTCAAAGGCTTCATGGTGACTCTAATCACCTAGGTCCAGTGCTGCCTACACAGACGCTCTTTCGTTCGGTGTTATATCCGAGAGCGCCTCTGCTATATTAGACTTCCACTTTACTAGTTTAAATCCACCCAAGAAAAGCGTTTCGCGCAAATCAGACGCTACACATCTGGCATCTTCAAGCGTATCAACTGATACCAAGCAGTCGTCGACGTAAAAATTCTCAGGCGCAACTTGGCTAGCCAACTTGCTAAATCGATGCCCATTATCAATTGCAGCCTTACTGAGTGCATATGACGCGCAGAAACGCGAAGAAGTAGCCCCGGAAGGATGGACCATAATCTCATACGTGTCCAGTGAGGCAGATATTGGTTCATTACTCCACCGAAGCAAACTCAATGCCTTCGTGTCCCTTTCAGTTACCTTCACCTGCAAAAACATTTCCTTTATGTTTGATGACAAGGCTATCAAACACTTTCGGAACCGTAACAACACGCCCACTAGGTTTTTCGTTAGGACTGGTCCATGCAGCAGCACTTTGTTCGAAGAGGTGTCCTTGTGTTTTGCTGCGCAGTCGAATACTATACGCACCTTCCCGAGTTAATTCGAATTCAACACCGGGTGATGAAGCAAATACCACCTGCGAAGGGTGTTATCCTCGCTGGTGTCAACTCTGGATATGTAACATATGGCCACGTGTGCCTTGATAATCTCGCTATATTTACGTGCCGATTCAACATCGTGGAAAAGTCTCTTCCCCAATAAATTCAGACGTTTCTGAGCCAACCACCGGTTATCAGGGAGGTTTACACTGTCAAATCGCCAGGGCAAGCCAATCCCATACCGACCGTCTTTCAACGTAGCTGTGGACTCTACAATACGTTCAGTTTGCTGATCATCACACGAACGAACCAACACTTCGGGAATTCCGAGCTCGACAAACTTTAGGTCGAACATACGCTGAACCAATCGTGTTAGCTCAGCACCTCTTAGGCAATGAACTTCAACCTTGCTGTTTGCTGGGGGTGATATGGGACCACGCAAAGTCCAGCACAAAATGATTTTTACAGCGTATGACTGACGCCTGATTCCTGCCCGCTGATCTATTACTAAATGTGCTTCAGGCAGGTAGCAACCTGTTAATATCCCGACTTTACCTTCCCTCAACGAGGTGATGGGCAGACCGGCCAAGTGGAGCCACCGCTGAATTTCGAACTCGGATATGGTTTCTGCCCGTTCAACCGGAAGACCCCCGGCAGTGAAGGCCTTGTCGATCGTGATACTACTTAGTTCACATGCTGGTAGCCCTAGTCGCTCAGCTAAAGACTCATCTATGAGTGTGGTATCGCACCCGTTATCTAGAAGGGCATATATTTCGACCGTCCCGACCGCTCCAATTAATCTGACAGGTACGAAACCTAGGAGTGGCTCCACAGCTTGACTCCTTCACTCCGACCTCAGTTCCAGAAGGCGCCGGGACCGCGTTCATCAGAGTGTGATGTCGCCCTCTACATAGAGGCCGTGAACACTGAACATGGTTCCTGCAATGCTTGGCTGTTTGGTTTGGCAGTAGACAGACGAAGCATCGTTTACACTTTCTTAGAACTTCGCGTGTCCATTTTAATGACATGCTTTCAAATCGTCGGCATATCGGCAAATCATGCTCGTCACCACAGTGTGCGCACTGGTGTGGCTTATTTACCACTCCGACGACGTTTGACACACGCGGCATCCGTTAAGAGTCTTCGCGGGAGCGCACGGTCTCAGTTTCTCTGATAAGGCCCTGGAGTGAACGGCCGATGAGCTGACCATATAGGTTACTAGAAATCGAGATTAGCTTTTCTATAAATTCAAGGAAGTCGTTGAAAGAGGGCTGCCGACTAGTGATTATAACAGAGTAAGCCACTTTCGCCCATTTCTCTTGCAGTGGGCGAAGAAGTCTATCCACGATAAGTAGAAGGTCCGTTAAACAACTTAATTTGGACGAGTGGTTCAATTTGGACAGCGTCAACTGACAACCCTCCATCTGAGTGGCTAAACGTTGAAGATCCTTAGTGTCTCCCACGACGTGCCTCGGACCGTTAAACACGCCCTTGGTGATAGCCTGAATGATCTCACGCGACCTTCCAAATCGCTGCCTCAATATTCCGGTCGCCTCGGTAAAATTTACTTTGCTGGGCAGCAATAGGCAATGTTCGATAGCTGCCTTAGATCGACCCTTGAATAAGGTAAGACAATTTCTGTCCTTCATCACTTAATCAGTTAGCTACGTTTAGTTCAGAATTTCGCATGGAGCTAGGAAATTTCTAGGGCGACTCTTCAAAAGCTTCTAGCTCGATTTTTGGCAGGCCCACACTGATAGCTAATTTGCGCAAATACTGCTCCACGGAGCTCCCTTGGAATCCGCAAGCAGGTCTATATGACGAGCCAAATGGGCGGACGTTTGCACCCACCCTCTCCGTCGGCTTCTCAGTCCTACAAGAATCAGACCTTTTATTCAACCTCTTGCGATATTTCAGTTGTGCCTTCATAAACCTCAGCTCTTCTTCCTTAAGACGCAATTCTTCTTCAATAAGGCTGTCATCCATCACCAAATTTCCCTCAAGTGAACAACGAGTTATAGCTGGGACAAGGTCAGGAAGTTTAGATACACACTCCGTCTTCTCCGGTGAGGCTGCCACCGTCCATACAGCTATTCCTGAGAATGGTCCCTGGTTAGCTCTAGGGGCCACAAGCATGCCACAACCATATGATACAGCAGACGGCTCAACAATCCTAGACACAACCCTGCGAAAATGACGAGAATCCTTAGAAGGAAAAGGCAAATACAAGGAATGAACTGAAGTAGAAACATCGGAAACATGTAAATAAGTTTTGATATTTTCATCAATATGGGTCACCTGAGGATCACCGTTCAAGTGGTGGATATAAGGAACAAGATAATTCTCCACACACAGAGGCGCAGCAGCCAAGCTTTGGCCGATTGATAGCTAGGAGAATGCCTTTGCACATCATGCGTGTCAACTTTGATTAGCTCAGCCATTGTGGGAGGAATGACAACTTTCACCAAGTAGGCGAATAGATTTTGTTTCCATCAAGGCGGATGTATCGAGCACTGGTAATCCCGAAGGACCAGTGGTTGTTCGAGCACCGCTTGGTCTTCTCGCAACGTCTATCGATATGCTGAATTCACGATAGTCGCGAACGTCTAGAAATTCGGAGCCCGCCGAGCAACCAATTCTGATCCAAGAAGGAAGACGGTCGTATTGGCGAGTTTCTTATCGATAAGGTACTAATGTTAAAAAACAATATGATAAACCAAATAGTGGAAGACAACAACAAACCTCGATATTGAATCCACCAGGTACACAAGTCCCGGGATTAACGGTTCACTTAAACATGACCAAATGCAACAGTCACGTAATGGCGAAGCGGTCAGGCGAAACTGAAACCAGGGTACACATGAACGAAGATCCGTCAAAGGAAAGTAAGGAAGAAAAACTACGCGGAAACAAGTTTTACAAGTGAACAGCATCAAGATTCAATAGTACATCAAGATGTGCATTCACAGGAGAAGTGATTTTTCACGCACGTAACTTGAGCGGTAGTGTAGTGAACTGGAGATACCCCCGGTCTGCCTGCTGCACTATATGTAAAATTCTTCCTAAAATCTTAGTTCACATTGTACATAGGACCTTAAGGATCTTTGCCTGCCGTCTGCCTGATGCATGAGGTCGCTTTTGTTTGTTGGCATGCTTGTCGGTGTATGCGCGCCAAGCGCGACACACGCGCTTTTTCCGTCTTGCTCGCTAGGATCCTCATCCTCCCTAGCTGTTTCGCGTATCGGTGTCGTCCAGCGCTGATCGAGACAATTTGTAATTATCGCATAGTATATTTTCGGTCTCGCAATTAATTGTATATTCATTTCGCGTCTGCTATTTCTGCGTAGACCTGATGAAACATTGAGTTAGTGCACATAGGCACTAAACTAGTGTCAAACCGTAATGAAGGCTCATAATCGGTATAAAGAATCCGATTGTAAAGAGACGAATCAATAAGATGGGAAGAAATATAGCAGAGAACGTGGTCGCTAACATTCTATTAACGCACAACAAACATCAAACACAAACAAGCAGCTACTTAAACACTCACTTCGCTGTTGAGTCTTCGGGGGAATGGGTTAAAGGATTTGGACGTCGACATTTGCTCGCCGCTCCGCGGCATGCACAGTCCAATAGACCTAAAGAAAACTTTGTAAGCACGCCAGAGTATGCCGGTATCCCGCGGGTTTCGGCGTGCAATGAGTGAAATGTTGAAAATGTATCCCATAAAACCATAATTCCAAAAACGAAAGTCTGTCAACCCCACTTTGAAATCTGTATCAATCTTCTCCGAAAATTTGCCGATATCTGTTTGAACGAACTCATAAATTCGGACATTATTAGTTGGTAGTTCGTCGCCGTCGTTGAGGTAGGTGTCGAGAGAGTCGGGACGTTTTGCTCCCACTGAACACTACGGAGGTAGTTAACCGGTATTGTATACTCTCTCACTAAATGCTTTCAAACGGGAATTTTATTTTCGTTCTACTTCAATCTTATACGGAGATACGGAATTCCAAACACATCCATAAAACGCATCACGATGGTTCATGTTCGAATTCAGTGCAAGTTCATGAGGTGATATTCAGGTTACCCGGTGTGAACTGGCAAATATCTGTAGTATGATTGCAATGCCTGGAAGGAGTGCTGTACGAGGGATATGTTTCACCTTTGCCCTATCAATTATTTACGGAGACAAGCCGTTTCCTACTCATTGTTGCAACCTCTCTGTCATGTAATTTTACTTTCTTTCTTTGTCTACTACGACTTTCGGTGGACCATTTGAACGAAATTAGGGTTGGTGGTGGAGCGGGTGTGACTGTTGGGGAGGATAGAAACGGTTTCGGATTATATGTACGTGCCTGATAGATTGTGATGTAGGAAGACAGAATGTAGTTTTTCTTATTTTCTCGGATTTCTCAACAAAACTAGTTAGGAGGGATTCGGGAGGCCTCGAGAGTGTTGGAAATGAAGAGCGAAATTGATTTCAATGGAATCACCGAATTTAGAAGGGCGAAGAAAGTGTTGCTCGCGGAATTTTTTCCGTGCCAGCCGTTTACGGTGCAAGGCCCACGCGGGCTTCGCACCATTTTGCCACTTGGGGAAATCTGCTACTGCTTCTTTAACACCGAACTCATCTGTGGAGATTGACAGAGGAGTCGATAATGCAATACAGAAACTTACCACATTCGGTAACTTGAGAGGGTCTCGCAGTCTTTTTCAAATCTCGTTCCATAGAGAACGCAGCTGCGTTCAAGTCTTAATTTGGCAAAAACAGCTCACGTTACGTTTATAAAATGCAACGATTCGCGTCCTGCTGACGGAATGGTTTTCCATCTCACACAGCTACAATTCAGGATTTGGAATATCCCTCCTACTGACGTCGCAAAGCTTCATGAGGTTGGTTAACTACTTTATTTTCTAACTCGGGATTGCGTTAAACGTCCAAAATTTTGTCAGCTGCATCTGCAAGCTCTTCTGTAGGCGCAACATTGCTGAACGGGGCCAGTATCTCACGAGTCAATGCAGACCAGCCCCTACTGCCCATACNTGGTTTGCGGTCACCTAGCTTAATTCCAGGAAATAGTTTGTCCAGCTTCCGCTGTTCAAAAACACTCTCTCTGCTAATCACAGCGTCTTGCAGCTTATCGTACAACTGGTCTTCTGGCATGTTGTCAATGAGATCCGAGACCTCTTGGGCGACATCAATGGGGATGGACTGAACTATGTAGGAGTACACGATGGTTTGTAACTTGATATGCCTCCTTCGGAAGAAAGCACCAACTTGTCCGAACCACAAACGAGGGTTACAGACTCCAAATTCTGGCAGTATGATGTGCACGGATGCGGTCAGCTGCTCGGTTCAGTCGTCGTAGTCGGACATAGCAGCAGCGGAAATCTTCAACACGCGAAGTTAATGGGGCAGTGAAGACGTTGCGGTGATTGAACTGAACACCGGAAGAAAACACTGGACACAATGTGAAGAAACAACGTGCTCGCCGGATAATGACGACTGAAAAATGTGAGAACTTGATTATTTCGGGCTCATCAATCTGCAGTGGTCAAAAAGAGTCACCGACTACCTTGAGTAAATACAGGCGAATTTCACTGAGTACAGGGACAAAAAATGAACGAATGCAACAGTACAGTTACAAGAGTTTTTCAAGTTATAGTAATAAATAGCTTGACTCACAGAAGGGGTTCAAGAGGACCACCACAAAATTCCAAATTACCAGTATCCGGGAAACGAGGATATTCCGAGATCACCGTGGGCGGCTGAAACGCGGTCGGTGCTGTGACGATGTTCGGAGTACAGCGGAGCTAAAACTGAATGTGATCCGTGTCGTATCGTCAAACAACTACGCCACAGGTTGAAGAACAGAAAGACGTGAGTGCACAATTTTTTTTATTTTCGCAAGGTCATTTTCGATCGATTCGAACAACATGCAGAGATGACGCAAAACGTTCTTGTACAATATTGAAGCATTGTTACTGAACAAAACCAAATGGCATGCTCTACAACTGCGACCCTCGCTGAAACGGAACATAAACGAAAGGAGTAACTCATTTTCAAATGTGAGTCGTTCATCTACACGAACTGTCACAATGCCCGGAAATGAAGTAAACCAGTTGGGCAAGTTACCGAGTGAGGTTTTCTAAGAGCGTTCAAGGTTTGTGATGTGCACTGAACTGAACCGTAGTACCAACTTCCGATTGACACCTGAACACCGCACTATGAGAACCAATCAAAACACGAACAAAGCGGTTTCCGGATAAACCACTCATGTAGCCGCCAGGTGGTTTGTATCCATGACCGTGTATATGCGCAGTTTCATTTCATGCGTAGGATTCACACGTCCTGTCAGTCACAGTGCAGTTCATATCACTACCGAATCTTAAGGACTAAATGAGACGTAGTATTGGAATTCGTGCGTGGACGTACGGGATGTTGGGCAGTATTTCACAGTTACCTCTCGTTGAACGTGGGACTGGGCTTAAATTTACGGGTTTCATGAGTTTATGATTCTCACACTGGAGTATATCATGATAGTAGGAGCACTAAGAGTGGCATTTTACTGCATACCAACGGTAATATAGTATATCTACCAGCCGTTTCCCCTTTTTTTGTCCTCAGTTGCATTGGTTGATTCAGGGAGAGCGTGAACTGACTTTTGTGGCACAGTAACCTTATTCGATGCGAGATTCGTCTGTATTCACGAAATAAATGTTTAAATCCCACGCCGATGCATACCTGAGTAACCGCCCCGCAAGGAAACAGTGTAACAGCTTGAGACATCAGAATTCCGGTGGCGGGATCGTGTCCTTCGGATCAAGTTTACCCTAACGGCTATAGTGTACAGTCGGCGATGAGTGATTCGCGTACTCCAAGTGTACACTCTCAGCTGGTATGCACAGTACGTGACTCAGTATACTAAGACCACTTGGGTAAAACCGAGTGATGATTAAGCGAAGCAGCCTTCTCCCTTTTCTTCTGTTCACACTTTTGTTATGGGTCTCAATTACTTGTTACCAGCCGTAGACAATCCGTGTAGGACTTCTTTGCTTAGCTTTTTGTCCCCCTCTAGTTACGTTACTGTTGTCATAACCGGGAAATAAGTCCTGTTATTCAGGAGCTTGAAAAAGATCATGACGGCACTGGTATTGGGTTTGAGCCGGTCTACCAAGCTTTGCATAACATAGTTGCCGAGAGTAATTCCAATATCGTTTTCCTAGGCCATTCAGGCTTTTGGTGCCCTTCTGCCTACTAACTTTCAAGAGATCGTTCACACAGTAATGATGAGAACTTGTTCGAGGATATTCTAGCTCTCCATTAACTGATAAACTGTGTTTCATGTACAGTCGAAGATGTCGGAGTAGAACTGAAAAGAAGTATTCCTTCACCATTGACCGCAGCACGGTGGGATTCTCGCAGCTGACTAGTGCAGTAAAATTGACACCGACCGGCTACTAGCCCCAAGTCCCGTGATTCGAACTGAACTGAACAACAACGTGATCATGGATATAAAAATCCTGACTGTTCTATCGAGTAAAGTGGGTAGATGTTACTTGATTGGCTGGGGTCCTCGTGATCACCCAAATCGAGGACTAGAAACACTATTCGAGAGGACAGTGTCGCTGAATGTGGTGTACCATTCTAATAAAGTTTTATAAGAACGTCTGTTTCGATTTTTATGTCAACGATGACACCAGCCACAGTGACCTCCGGTCATGCTTTGTAAGTGAACGAACGAGGTGCCTCGCTGTCAGCTGTCAACCACTTAAATAACTGACTGCTCCACGAGTCTTATGCTGAACGAGTGTTTTCCAGTGGGGTAATCGTGAGAAATTTTAACTTAAAGCGAATTGATTTAAAGAACTTTAAATTGGGACTCTTACAAGACACATAGACCCGCTATCAGTTTAGCAACCACTTGTTCTTCCAGCAACCAATCCTTTTTAGTCTAGTATATACAACCTATTTAACATACTCCAGCAGCGATCTCATTTAAGTCTCACACATTTGAAACACTTGTGTTTGCAAGGAAGGTACTCTATATCATCCCAAGGGTTGCAACCCTTCTTTTCTGCAGTCAATGCGATGGTGGGTAAAAAACGAGTTGCCGGAATAATGTCCGAAAGGTGATTGTTATGGCGTATAAATATTGTCACACTGAACTTAGACCTTTGAGAACCTATACAGCAACCTTGGATGGATAAGAAGGATTCGATCCAGTTGTAGTTGTGACAGCTCTGTCATCGAAGTGAGATGTAGTGCAATGCAAAATCTCTTCCTGGATTTCACCAGCTTGTGTTCAAAAAGCCCATGGTTAGCGCTGCCGAGTTTGCAAAATCAAAAAGTCCTGCGCCTTAGATAAGGATGCCATCCTTGGCATCTGTCAGCAACCCATTAAAAAATAAATGTGCGATCAAGCACCCCGGCAAACAAATACACTTCACTGCATGACACTTTGTTACAGGTGGCATGTGCACGTTTGAAAAACTTGTTGACAGTGAAAGCCGACTGTTTATCGATCGAAACATACAAGGTCCTCGTGTTACGTAATAACCAACGGCGACAGAACAGTTTGTCAGAGTGGTTTGGAACCTGTCCTCGGCCAGTAGTTCAACCGAGAATGTGCGAGGCGCGAAGCATGCGAAAAAGCAATCGGACAGCATACGTTTCGCGATATTTCTTCATAGAATGAGCACGATGTTCAACCGTAATTTTTGGTAGTATTTTATTTATCCTGCTGTAGACACGCCGTTTAACTTTTCACGTTACCACAGCACACCCGTTACTGTTATTGTATCAATGTACGAACTGCGGAGTAGTCGGACTGCAGCAGTTTGGGAAATAACGTGCCCAGTGGCAAGTGATCTACTGTCAAATGTACACCGTCATAACAAGAGTGGACCTCAACACAGCATGACGGTTTGCGTATCTCGCTGGACCGTTTGACTGAACTGGACGTTGTTGTGATCACATCGACAGAGCCGCTCACATTAGCCAGATCAATAGGTACGGTTCTGACAATTCAGTCTTCTGGTCCTCCTGGTTGAGGGTTGGTAAAAGGTATCTTCTGGAAAAATACCAGTTCTGATGCACTGCCACTCACCCAATGCCTTCCAGCACAGGTTTCTGGGTCGAAGGTTTTGGTTGAGAACCATAATCGCTCTCCTTTCTAGGTTTGAACTTCCTGGCAGCATTTCAGCCCACATACAATCATGGATACTCACAGCGATGACAATTCCATACTGCGTGGGTCGTCCCGCAGTATAAACCGGGTTGCCCTTACCTGCTGCATACAGTAGAGTGAATATACGAAAATACGCCACTGCTAACCCGTCGTCGTGCTCTCAACTTCAACTCCCAGATCCCTCCCGACCCCCCATTTCTAATAAGTGCTCCAGAAGTCCCACACTGAGTATAGCTAATCATAGCAAGACTGTCTTGGTCAGTTCTATCTATAACTCCAAACTCAGGCCTCTGTCGTCCTTTGCTTAGGTCTGTAATACGAATTAATATAAATGCTTCCCGTTTTGTCTATGAGCGAGCACAGTTATCCCATAGAATGAGCGCAAAAAGATGACGAAATTGCTCCATTAAAAACTTCATCCACCTTACAGCAGAGCCGAAAGATCAGGTGATAAATGTGCTAGAGCACGTAATATAAATGTAGTACTATCAGCCTGTATAGACACAAATTACACCATATTCACTATTGCTTGGGTGACAGAATGCACCGTTTGGAATATATGCAGAATCAAAGTTTAGCTCAATGTGTCATTGAGATGCTCAAGCCGTCATACCGCGTCAAGGCCCAGTCTCGTCGTGACGGGAGTCGACACATAACCAGTGTTGTGTCTATGATCGAGTTCAATTATCCCATACGGTGGACGCGAGAGGGAAGAAACTAAGTTGTCGCAATTGAAGCTCTGTTCGCTTCACAGCAGAGCCGGGGGTGGGGGGCTGAAAAGGTCAAGTAATGAATGTGTTAGAACAATTAATGTGAATCCAATGCTGACAGCTTCTAGAGGAAAATCACACAACGGTTCAAATAACAGGAGGAAGCATTCGGAATGTTTGCCATAACATACTTCTCTGAAACGCCAAAAATAGGGATGTACACATTGTTTCTTTTCTGTGAGATCACGTAACTTATCAGAGTAAATATGATTATTATTCCATAATTCGTTGGACCTATCACCTGTGTTTGTATGCCTGTTCGTCACTGCTGTGAACAACTTCGGAAGTCGGATATTTATCAGAGATGGGAATTTTCCCCTTTGAGTGCCAAATGACGAAGAGCTGTGCTGTTTTCATGTCCGTTTATAAGGCGTACGTAAGCGAATTGTTGATTACAGTCTAATTCCACTCCTTTCACCAGAGTCGAAGTTGGATTGGAAAGCATATTTGCGAAGAAGAAATGGACCGTGTTCAGTGTGCCAAGCAGGCAAAGTTGTACCGGGCGCTAATTTGTGAGTGTATGCAGACGGTTGCTTATGTGGAGTAGCACTGGTCGCGATACAGAGCAAAGATCCGACAGAGCATAGGGCATCAACTAGCACGGCCTCCCACTTTGCAACGGAAAGGCACTGCGACCTTAGAGAAAGTGTGAGGGCACGGCAGAATGTGCCGTTGAGGCGCCCGACTTGTCCGTTCGCCTGAGGATTGTAAGCAGTGCTACGTCCCATTCAGGAAAATATGTTTGAGGATCTGCTGATAAGAAAGATTTCCTTCTATCACTGTTTGAAGAGTAGAAAACAACTGGCCTAGACAATGCATGACTGAAAATTCAGATCCAGACCTGACTGTTAGGAACCACAATAACTGCAGTAAAAGGCATCAGCAGCTTGGCTATTTTCCGCAGGACGATAACTGATGTCATACTGATTAGGAGGGAGTTCGATTCTGTTTTTTTTCTGTGACTGACCGTCGAACAGTTGCCAGGTACACGTGTCCTCCGAGGGGATGGTCTCCACTTCCTAATGGTGCTCCTCACCGTTAGAGAGTGTTCGGACGAAGGGTGCAACCGGTTTGCCGTTTTTATTAAATGTAGCAGCAACGGGAACTTCAGAAGCATCTGTTTCAGCGACCGAAAGAACCATCAGATCAATTGGAAAGACCAACGGTATATTTTAAGCCTTTTTTCAAATTTTTAATGGTGGTTCAAGCTTTAGGTGTTATCGGGAGTACTATGTTATGTAGTAAAGGATGTCTTGTCAAAAACCGGGCGATCCATTGGGAGTAATCGGCAAACCTGCCGACACCTCACTGGTGTGATTTGATTTCTTCGAATGGAGCTAGGTTTCGAAGAGGTTTTCAACGATCAGGATCTGGCCTTATAACTCCATGAGGCATCTCGCACCCTAGTAACCCAATCAACCAGGAAGAAATCACACATTTGGAGACACTGAAAGTAATGCCATGGAGTCAAGTACATTTTTATCGTGTTCACCGGTGGTTTTTCACAAATCGTAACACTGTCGATGTATGCAAATGTCTCTGGAAAGTGAGGTTTCATCATCAGCCCATCGATCGTACACTAGAAACATTCTATCCCCTTAGCGAAGTCCAAGGGAGAACGGCAAAATTGATATGTATTCCCACAAGCCTCGAGTGTAGTGTACCGCTTCTCTCCCCTTCTCGGTGATATCTGATAATATACCGTTCTTAAATCTAAGCTGCAGAATGTCTCATATCGTGCAATTTTTACGATTAATTCATCAGTCCTTGGAAGAAAACGAGCGTGCAGGAAAGTAAATCGATCGATCGTTTGGTTGTAAACAACCATCCTTTTCTTCTGACGTTTGTTGGATTTACCGAGAACTTCCGTACATCACGGTGAATTGAATAGTTCCGTCACCTCTCCCTTGAGTGGCCGACCGATTCCAGTTTGGATGAATCTCTCGTCTTCACGAGAATGATGCCAGACTTTTTTTCGCGGTAGAATTGCAGTCAGGTGAGAGATTATCAAGCAACGGTAGTAGCGTAACGCGAGCACAAGATAAACTACAGAGTGAGAATGGTGAGTTTGATCCACTGAAAGGGATTTCGACACATTTGTCATGGTCACTAAGGCCACCCACAGAAGGATTTGGAAATGCAAGGGTTTTAAAGGTTCATACACATTCTTTCTGAGGCAAATTGCTAGATGGCAGCGCCCCATCCGCTAACTGGTGAAGTCACTGTTGACCATTGTAATGCGATGCTGAGATCCCACTTAAACTTCTGAACAATGGATGAAGTAACATAACTCTCACTATTCCCCGCGCCGATCAGGGAAGACAAATTTTGTCCGTTAACAACAAGTCGGGTGACAGCATTTGTAAGACGTTGTGAAGCGGAAGCCGCAGCCATCGACGATACTACAGTTGAGATGGGAGAACTCTGCTTAATTTTTGTAGGGGTCTTGCAAACCTTCTAAAAATATCTTCCAGAACCGTTGCAGGCAGATTCTCGCGCAGGAATTTTAGTGCGGCAATGTGTGGAATATCTGCAAGAAACATTTAGATACGGAAGCAGCAGTTGTAATGCCTGATCAGAGGTCTGTTCTGCAAGAAGTGACTCTGTACCACGGTTTTTGGCGGAACCGCAAACTTCATGTATGTATGCTGCCTGTTTGAGATTGCTGATACGCCGTTTTCCATGATCGTGCCTGGTAAAGGGTGGCCTGAAGTGTTAATTTACATTATTCCAACGGCCTCTGGCACGCGTTTGTTGAGTGGATTTCTCAAATGAAGAAATCATGTAGTGTTTCGTCACGTTGTTTCTATACCGTGGTTGTCTTCAATGTGCACTCGGGCTAACGATTCAAGCCGACGGACAATCTGATCGAGATTTACACAGGGGTCCTGTTCATATGTTTCTAACACATACCTTGCGCAAATTTCTTTACGAAGCCGGATGTGAATATTTTGGAGCGTGTCAACAACTTCGGTTTCATAGTGTGATATGATAGGAGATACGGAGGAAGAAATACGATTCATCATCATTATCATAGACAGCAATACATCAGTGGGTGGATTTCCTAGTCTGAGGGGATTGAGGGAAAAATATGTCCTGAACCAGTGTTTCTACTGTTTTGCAGAACCGGATGCGAATAAGTTCATATCGAATCGATTTGGTCGTAGAAATCGTTCCATGGTTGTAAAGTGAATAAATTGATGTCTTCCAACTAGTACAGTCATCCTGTAGGATGGGTGCAACAAGGGAGGGCTGAAAGGGTCAAGTAGTAAATGTGTACTTAATACGAGTGTAGTACTATCGGGTTGTATAGACACACATTACACTACACCTCCAACGTTCGCAGTGTACAATAGACAGATCAACAGGCCGCCATTGCACGAAAGACAGATTTGTTGAATTTTTGTTGAGTTTCAGAGACTAGAATCCGAGACTCCAGTCAACTTACGAAACTAACAGCACGTGCACTCTCCACCCGACGCTAACTATACAGTTCGCATGACTCCACGGCAGTAGACTTTGTGCCGTCCACTTGGCAGGTTCTGTTAAGGTCTGTTGTAGCCACAGTCTTCAGAAATCTTTCCATTGTATCTGTTTATGCTCTGTCTGATTGCAAGGACGGTGTAAAGGACGCCCTTCACTCGGATTCGGTCGCTATCCTTCGGTCGACACATGGTTCTGATGTAGTCGTTCTGGCCGCCTTGGTGAGTCCGAGTCTCGTTTAGGTAGAAGGTTCATGATAGCATCACAGAGGTGGCTGTTGCAACTGTGCACTGAGTATAAACCATTTTTAGCTAGTACTAGTTTTAAGCATCGTGCACGTCATCGTTATACTTGGCACTTCCTTCAAATCAGGCCTGGTATCAGATGTAGCAAATAGTTGTTAGTTATAGGCAGAATGGCTCCATTCAGGATCGCCGTTCTTACTGGAGCACACACTTGTATTCAAATCATCCGTTGATACGTTGCTATTTTCTTACCTTCGCAGGGCATGGGCCTCACCGACAGCAACGGCTGGCTGTTGAGAAACTGGCTATACTGCCGGTAAAGCCCACGTATCAAACCAGCTTAGAAAACAAGCTTAACGGCTCTCCCTCTGAAAACCGTGATAGCTGCTCCACCGAGATCCCACCGGCCATTCGTAAAGCAACTACTGTAGCACGCAGCAGGGGTTTACGCGGGTCAAACAAACATCGGGGTTAAGAATTTGACACCAAACAGAACATTCCCCCTGGCAGTCCATACAAGTTTAGAACGAAAGGTATGATGTCGATTGATCGCCGATCGTGAGAATTGGCTAATGAAGAACGTTGGGAAAGTGGACACTGCTTTCGCTTCAAGAAACACTGATAGACTGTTCAAGCCTACCCGTAATACCGGCCCAAGGTGACTGTCTATCAGTGAGGCCATCAATGAGACAAATGACACTTATCCATGATAGGTTCAGAAGGGTGGACTGCTAGGCGGAAAGTTCTGAAGGTCACTTTAGATAGCCTCTTATTTCTGCAGTGTTATCGCCACAAACTGGTAGTGTTTCACCCTGGTCGCTAGATTGAGGACCGCCCATTAAAACGAATTCGCAATTGCATTTCAGTTCTGAAACGTAATAGTTCCACGAATGCAAATGATCTCGTGCCGGCACTTTTCAAAGAAGGTGAGGGTACGTCGATGGAAGCCTTGGTTTTGTTGTTTCAACTTGCGTGGACAACGGAGACCATCTTTCCGTGCTGAAGTTACTCGATGATAACTCTCATATTCAAACACATTGTCCGAGGATTTTACAATAACCGTAGAGGGACTAGCTTGAGTCCCATAATTACTGAGGTTCAGGCATCCATTACACCTCGTGGATGCACTGCAGCTCGAGAGGTAGATATCAGGAATGTAAGGTAAGGTTTTTCCCTTGGGCACGGATGTATTGACCAAATTTTTAATTTCCAAATCCAGGAGCAGTTTCATGTTTATCGTTGGCCAACAATTGTCGTATTTGTCGCCTGTGAAGACGCGTTCGACTCGGTGGATCGATCTACAATTTTTAAAATCACCTCAACACAGGGGTGTACCGACCAGGTATATGAACGTACAGTGACGCTTTACTCCCGCATTTCTACTCAGGTTAGAGTTTGCGGTGAACTGTCTGATAAATTCAGCACCATACGCGGCGTATGTGAAGACGGTCCACTTTCACCCTTTTGGTTTACGTCTGCTATTGGCGCGTCAGTGGGAGACTGCGGAACTCACGATATACTTGTGCTGACCTTCTACTTGACAGATTGATTAATCGTAACTATTCTGAAGACAATGTGTTGCTGTTCGACAATTTTCAATTGGCGCAAACAATGCTAGAAGCTATTTGGCGCTGTGCTAAGCATTTCGAAATATGGTTTGTGTCCTTAGAGCACAAAGTGATTCTGCGAGATTTGTGAGAGCTGTATTACTATACGACTGTGGAACTCGAATGGTCATGGCAGAAGACGTGAGCTATCCCCAGTCATCTGAACATCCGTGCTTGCGTCTGGTCACTTGCATCGGGGGGCACCAGCGAGTAAGCAACGGGGAAGTTGTAAAACAGCTATTTGGTTGTGACCATTAATCGAGTTCTTTTGTCTAGTCCTTACATTAACACAGATTTAGATGGTTAGGCCATGTACGTAGGATACCGGCTAGTTGTCGACCATACAGAACACTACCGAAGATGCGGCGGACTGGCATAAGGTGCAAGTTGAACAGATGGTGACCTGGCGTAGAGAAATGAAAGCATCCATCAAGAGGCTGGCCACTGTAAGTGAATGCTGTTGTTTGACCGACTTGTTTGTGAAGTAAGTTCACTTGATGATACTGGACAGTATGGAGTCTGTCCTACTGGTGACGCCTTACTTCCACTTTTAGCTCGGTTGTTTGTTTGCAAGGTGTAACACCTTGATGTTGAGTGTTTTAACTATGAACTTAGACATTTTTAGTTTTTCTGTTCCTGCTCAGAGTTTGCTTCTCTGTTCATGATTGAGCGGCAGTTAAGCATAGGTGAGAGCCGTTGACAAATTACTTTCTGTGATGATAGTGGCGATGATGTGAAAGTAGGGAAAGAGGAGGGGTAGGAGGGTAAGAATGTTAGGTGCGAGGCTGGGATCTCATGTTCTTCACGTTAACTGTGGTTTCATCCAATGTCGTTTGGGCGTCTAATCTTCTGAAAAGCAAAAAATAATGTAACGTTGCTCTTTTGAATCCCGATGTCATAATTCAAGCATTTGAATTTATGAGGGAAAGACCTAGTTTGTTCTTAGGACTAGCTAGTTCTTGTGGATTCTTCGACTTAACAGACTTGACTGAGAATGTCTCACATATTTGTACTGCAGGCTTTTTATACACGGTAGGCATTAGCTTATTCTCGTGAGTCACCATCCGCGGAGAGGAATGCTGTCTGATAGAAGATGAAGTTTTTGATGTGTACTTCTTGTCATGATCTGTCAGGTGGTTTTGATCGACAAAAATAACCTTCAGAAGAAGGGAGCTTGGTCAGAATTAGGTATACTCGATGGTCGAATAGATGAAGATGAAAAATTTCAAGTTGAGACTCGCGTGTTAATCCTCAAGGGCTCAATATTACTTTCGTTATTACCATTTAAACATGCTCCGGTGTGGTTTTGTTCTGAAGGCTGGTAACTACACGTTAGCTGGAAGTTACCCACATGCAAGGTGTGAAATCTTTCGGCTTTATGCGGGAGATTGTCTGTTTCATCATGCTCAGTACTGCATATTGTTTACTTGTCCCTTCATTATTGTTTGATAAAAGATCAACGGCAGTCGGGCCCCAGTACCCATGGATATGGCTCAACACTGAAAATGAGGGCCGTGTTAGGCTGTCCGTAGAGAGTTACGTGTTAGACGGGCTTGTTAGGAGTTCGTGCAGGCTTACTTCAGTAAGATTTTCGGTAAAGAGATGTCCGGTAATTATATGCTTCAGCAATTCAGTAATCAACGACCGCCGTGTTTTTTCGATGGAGCTTGAGAAGTGCATACAGGGCATCGTGTGGGAAGCTTTGGGCAGGCGTGCGTAAGGCTTATCGGGGATACCTCAATCGATGGAGTGAAGCTATTTTGCTTAAATGGATGATGTCTAATCTCAGTACACGTCGCTCCACATAATTACTACCTACGTGGTGCTATCATCACACATACAATACTCCGCGGACAACATCCTTCAAAAACATGTTCGGCGAACATGATACGGGGTGGCCAGGTTTTGCAACCTTGTGTACAGTCGCTTTGTACAACCTGTCTTTCAACGAGAATTGGATTTTCTGCCTTCGTCAGAAGTGTCTCATGTCAATAAGTGTCAAACGAGCTCTTGCGATACGTGGGAATGTGTATTTTTCGGTACAACTGCCAGAGTAACAGAGTTTTCGACTAGCATCATATTTCCATCACTCGGGCTGCGTGTAAGCCATTGCCCTACCAGTCCCGAAGAAGTATTTTGCATTTAGATGTTTCAAAACAGGCCCCATGTCGTCATGCGTCAATTGCCAAGTGGTATTGGACTGTCTGTACGTTCCTACCCTGTCAAGAGATATCAGCTTTGTGATCCGTTTGTGATTCTTTTTCTTTGGGAAAACTGTATGCGTCCAGTAATGATGCCAATCAGAGCTTTATGTGCGGCATCGTCAGTTGCCGTACAGCTTCTGATTTCATGATGCTGTTAGAACTGACATCTGCTTGTCAGGTACCTCATACGAAGGTATGATTAGTGAATCTGTCGTCTGAGGAAAACCCGGATTGTTTCATACAGCGCTATTCTTCACGCTTTTCGGATAGCCTACAGAGGGTGACGACCACCAGCAGCTTATGCCATCTCGTTTTCTTGTGGTTGGTGCACGCACTTTTTTAAGATGAGATCTATTGTCATTTTCCTAAGAACGAGGGAACTTCGTCATTATTCTAAATTGCAAAAATGGGCAGTTCTTTAACGAACGCAGTTGAACCGTCTTTTTGGGGGCCTGGGAAAAGTCGTTTGGGTTGGGCCTCTAGTGGTCATGAAGTGTAGGTGAACCGAGTAGTTGCTTCAGAGAGCCTTTTTACTCGTGATTAGAGGTGCAGCATTCAGCGTTCCAGTTGCTTTTGCGAGTTACATTTCGGGAAACCGCGTGTTTTGCAGTTCACATTGTTATCCTCCTGCGTTTTGTCACTGTTGGCCCTGATAAAATAGAACAGTGTTCAGTATACAACTTATTCCATTTTGGCCGTAACAGTAGGTCTCAATTTTTTGCGAGCTTTTTTGCAGTGTTGCACTTCGAGGAGAGGCGCGTTTCCTGGTGTTCGCTTTCTGTCGGTGTCGGCGGACTTGCTCCGTGAATTTCTAGGGAATGCTCAAATCTTGCAGTTGGCAATACAATCAGTGGGCCTACAATTATGCCAACCAATTAGATGAGGGGCTTCCTGCAGGTTTCTGCGTTTCTGTAAACCATTTCGTGGAGTAGAAGCTAGTTTAGTAGTAAGTTCAGTGTGGCTTTGAGCAGTACGGATGGATCGGACAACTTTTTTCAATTTTGAAATTCACTCCGTCTAGTCTCCTCAGAACGCACAAGCACGTTATTACACACTAACACACGATCGGAATCTTGGCAAGTCAGGCTATACGGACATCAATTTTGAACGTCACCTTGCCATTTATGGCTTATTCAAATTTCGTCCATTTGTACCTCTACCGGTAACCAGGAAGAGCATCAGATGGCTGTCTAGCGGTGCAAATGGCTAAAATGCCTGTTAATGTGAAATAGGTGGTGGTTTGAATACCAATCAATTATCAGGCCAGAACCAGTTCCCTAAGTGAGTTTTATTTGGTTGGGTCAGTTTTTCTGCCGTTCCTATGGCAACTATTTTCCAAAGCCAAGGCAACCGATAAAAACTAGTGTTCTCACTATTCGTACCCCTGGACAGGTTGGTCAAGTAGATGCTTTTGTTAGTACCCTCTCAAGTTTAGAGCGCAATGCTTGCTTTGTCTCAGTGATGCGAGCCTACGATTCCAGCACTGTTATTCACTTAAATCCACTTCTAAGTATCTGTCGATGCAAGCGCTTCTTCTACAAGGTCTTTAGTGACACAAAAGCTGAATCTCGTGGTCAAGCTGGAGTGGGACAGGCACTGATTTTTTAAAGTAGAGCAACGTTCATAAAACTTCTAGTTCTGTTTAGTTTTATTTTACCCATTTTAATCTCCTTCGGTATATTTTCTCTGGGTTATTCCACGTCACTGTTGCAGTGGGCGGCGGACCAGTCCGCGTTATCTCATAGCCAGATTCATGACCGTTGTGAATAGACGGATATACAAGTTGCGAATTCCGTGCTTCGACCTGTCTCCTTGCTAGTCAGATCCTTGGCCTAATACTGGATGTGACATCCCCTAGACCAACCTCCTTAGTCGATTTGAGTAACTGGGTGTTATCTTGTTCACAACCGTACCGTTATTCCTCAGCTGATTTTACACGAGGACGGTTTTCCACTGCGCAACCCGAGGACTTTTCAATGCTTTAGCCAGCTACTTCTGTTATGTGGATTTACTGAACGATACTCGTCGGAGAGACAGCGATAAACGTTTGTTGTAGCTGTGCCTTGATAACGGTCTGTTTCTAGCAAGTACCAATCTTCAGCGTTCAGGACGTCAACGCGCCGGCCAAAGAATTCCGTCGCCAAGTCGCTCGTGAATACAGCCTAATTGCATAGCTGTCAATTACCCGTATCGTGGCTGTTTCCAAGGTTGTAGGTCTTTCTAGAGCTCTTACGTGTGTTTCAATTACACGCTGGTATGTACATATAGGAGCGCTCTGCGCTTTGGTAGGGGGTTACTTCGCGGTCAACTACAGGTTGATATCTAGTCTGGCAGAGAAACCGTCGCTCTACGTCTATCAAGGGAGGCTTAAATCCAATCTAGGATTCCATTCACCAGACAACATAGTAGCACATTGGGCATATATACGGCATACAGTGTATGATCATGATGCTGCCTCGTGTGGTACTGCTGATCAAACTTCAACCGCTAGACTCGTATACAACAACTCGAACTGCTTGACGTTAGTCGGAATATTCCACACAGCAACCGGTGTAGCTCAGTGTGCAAGACCGACCGTTGGGAGCTGCGGAAGCAACTGTCAGAGGATCACGAGTCCTGGTGGGTAAAGTACACTGTCGAGATGGAACAAACCGTTGCTACCAGGACCTCTTCAAAGCTTTTCGATCTCATCTAGACAAGCGGTAGCAGGAAGCCAGATGTGGGTGAGGTAATCTGCGAAGCAGCAAGACAGTGGCTGCACAGGCCGAGTCTTTACAATCCGCCGTTCATACACAAGGCCTACAGTCTTCTGTGCAGGGAATGTTCAAAGTGTCCGTTTTCATCCATCGGTGTCTTTAAGACGTTAGCAGCTCGTGGTGAAAACAAATTATCAGCAATGGTGACGCTCGCCGACATGTTTTTGGGATGGATGGACTCTCTCGGCCCCTGAGTGTAATGATCCATCACACTGTTCTATGGGTTGACCACATCGTACGAATGCCAGCTTACCGGCCGTCAATTCAATAACTTGTTTGCGAATGTTGATTTAGTCTGAAGGCAACGTGTAACTTTGGCTGCGGATATGGACGCATTTACACTGAAGCATGCCTCAGTAAGGCGGTTCTAGATCTCTGACTAAGGTCTTACGGGCGATTTTTGATATGTCGCTCGTGTGGTGAATCTCTGTGTGCGTCGGGATAATTCACTCTCCATTTTCACCTTTTCCTCTTTATCTCCTGTAGGACCTTTCTCGCGTTGTATTCCTTGGCACATTTACCACTTCGTGGTTATTTCGTGTTATATGTGTGTAGAGTAAATGCCTGTATTGTTATTTTAGCTATTGAAACACAATGTCCTTAGCCGACGAACTATTAGCCGATTTGGACGATGCGGAAACTGCAGAAGAGCACATGTCAGATAGTGTCAATGGGGAGTTGGAGGATGTGAGCATGACACTGACTTCCAACGACTCTAGTATGTTACACATGGATGGAATCAATTCCTCTGTCTCGAACAAAATCAAATCAGTATCAACATTTTCCGACGCTCCAATTACTTGCTTTGCGAAGCTACGGAGTTCGGAAAAGGTGAGTGAACCCGAACGTTTTGGGCGGCCAATTGTTTGTGATGGTTCGGGACTTGTAATCCATGTTTGATTCAGCTAGTCTAAACTAAACTGCTTTGCGCACTGCTATGTAGGCAACCAACCAAAAGTACTTTCTCCTATCTTCTGTGTCGCTCTTGAAAGAATAGTTTACTAGATTTGTGGTTTGTAAGCGTGCATGTGGCTTCTCAGTTCCTGCTGTCTACTGCGGTTGCGATGTAGCGCCGATGTATGAGTGTTGGTCGAGTGTACAACCCCTCAAACCCTAAATTTGGGGCATATAAGGTGTATTCTCATCCTGACTTCACTTTAACTCAGTATTTTATGTCACCGTAAATATCAGTTCCCTAACTAACAGGCGGTTTTGTTATCGTGTCATTTCCTAAATAGGATGTCAAGTTCATTGTGCCTTTAAGAGTCACCGACTCGTGCGAAGGAAAGCGATAGGTTAGCACCTTCTTGTTCCATTCGAATCTTATTTGTCGGTAGCTGTTTTTTGAACTAAAAACAGTCAACTGTTCGTTCTGTTCATTCATTCTCTTGACTACTCCCGGTGTACTGGGATGGGCCTCTCTTGGTGAGTGACTGTATTGCTTCGTCCTTAGTACAACAACTTGTACAAGTTTGAGCCAAAATTCAGCACTTACAATGGAAAAGTACTTTTTTCAGGGTTTAACTTCTGGATTAAAACCATCGACTGGGGTGAAATTTTTGCAGGCGCTCTAATTCCCATCGTTACTTTATAGACAGTAGTGGTGAATGCAGGCCCCCTTCAACTGACACGAATGGACGCAACGTTATTAAGTGTTGCATATAATTCACTTGTGACATCAACTTTTCAGCCTTATGGTGTAAATGGTTCAAAGTGTGCAGTTATCTTCACTTAAATGAATGATCTGAGTAGTTTTACAGTAACAAACGGTGGTTTGGTGTGTGGTGTTTTCGCAATTTAAAAATATGATTATCGTAATGTTGTACGGTTGTACATTCAAATCCTGCCTGTTCCGTATGTTACTCGCAGTGCTAATGATGGAACACTCGGTTAGTGTGCATACAACGCAACGCTGAATTCACACAATTGCTCACCTTTCACGTGTTGTGTAGTACCTGACAAACAGGAAAAATTACACCCCTCAAAAGTTCTCTCTATGATCCTTGTTCAGCTGGCTAGAGTTATGTCTGAGTTGGATCGTTTTTCGAAACAACTCAAACGTGAGAAAATTCACGGACCGGTCGAGTCCGACCCAGAGTACCAATGCATCGTTGAGGCGAATAATCTGATGGTAGAAATTGACAACGAAATCAGTAAGTCAACTTTTCCGTTTTGTTGGTAATCGGCCATTCTCTTTTCATTGCCTGCATTTGGATGTCCTTCCACTTGAAGATGACTAGCAGCTGACACTGGTGTAACCCAACCACAGCGTTTTATTCCCAGGTGTGTACTTTTTGTTTGCTGTCGGGCTTGATTAATTTAAGTCATAGTCTGATAGTAAAGATTTGGGTTGAATACCATTCACCACGTGAGATACCCGGAAGTTCTGATGACAATCGTGCACGGTCATGGCTATAATAAACTGGTCAACTAATTACCTTACACAGTCTGCGATGTTTGGGTCGCCTACTGTGCATATCAGCTGACCTTTTTCAACAAGGATTACTATTTACTGAGACCACCAATACTTGCTTAAAAGCGCGTAGTGATCAAGCCACAACTTGATCACGAACTATGTTGACGGTTACACGTCACTGTTACCGTCAGATGTATAGGCGGTATGAGTGAGTGTACCAACTGAGAAGTCGTTCTGGCTGTTAACTGTAACCACGTGTTGTGTTTCATGGGAGATGGACGTCGTAAGCGTATGATTTCCTACGTTAGATCTGCTCATTGTATGATGGTGGGTGCTACACTGCCTTCCACTATAGGTGCTAAACCTAGAAGAGAAAGCGGACTAATGTGGTTCATCACTAAGGGTCGCAACCGATTCTTATAATGGTTAATTAGAGCCGACCTCATTAATATCGGCATGCATTGTCATTGAAGTTGTTTTTATTTCTGACCATGTACGAGGTGTGTCAAGCTTCGCTGTTAATGTCCTGAATTATTCATCAGGAGATCATTTCCTTTCGAAAGTGGTTAGTTAGGGAATTAAAAATAGTTCTTTTACGTTCCACATTCTGTTTCATCAAGTTGACATAATTCATGCGGTCCTCAAACTGTGTGACCGTTCAGGTGTCCTGACTTATCCTTTTCAAACAACGATAGCTTTCCTGTTCTGTTTTCTACTCTATGTAGTGTGTGTACTCTAATCACTTTATCGTACTGAGGCCGTAAAAGAGGGTTGACTTAGCACTGAACGGTGCATGCCGAAAAGTACATTTCCCGCCTGAGATGCTGTTTGAACAAAGTAGCTGACAGTGATGAACGCGGTGAAGAACTATCTTGTCGATTGGCAGTCCGTGTGCCCACACAGTCACATCGGGGTTAGAATGACAAGACAATTTCTGCGTCAACACATTGTGGAACATTGAACAAGGGCAAGTCAAGTAGTGTCAATGTGGATGGTGTAAGTTCAAAATAATCACGCAAAGAAAATTCGTGTGTTTAAACGACAAGGATAAATATGGCAAAGATGTAGTTAGTAGTGCAATGAGAATGTACAACTAGCGTTGTGCGACACATTGGGCCATTTCAGTCTGGGATCGTGTTGTCCGATACCATAGCTATGAAGTCTTGGCAGGTTACAGATTGCGCCCAACTAACGGATCTGTGCATGTCGAACCTGTCTATTTTCTCTTGGATAATCTGCTGTTTTCGAGCGTTTTTTGTCGGTTGAACGTGATTTATGAGAATTGGCGGTTTCTACAAATGAACGAAGTGTACATACCAGAAATTTTTTTGTTTGTAGCTCTCAGGTGTTCGTCTAGCACAAAGTGTGCCACCTTAGCATACACTAAATGCCTTATGGCATTAGTATATAAAACATTGATTTGGTATAGTAACAGTGTTTGTTGATGTGAAGCGATTTTTTTGACCCCTCAGTGTCTTCGTTAGTTGTACTTCGACTATTAAAACGGGTCCGTTTGATGGAAGCCCTACCTATCCCGCTGTGCGAGATTGGCAGATGCCGTTTACCCGGTTGGGGGGGTTCGTGGTCATCCACACCGGTAATTGGGAACTCTCTGGTATGGTAGTTCGTTGCAGACAGTGACACACCAGTCCATATCCAAAATGTCGTTGACTATTCTTTTTCGCAAAACTTCATTGTTTCGTTCCCTCTCCTTGCTCTTCTTCTTACATTTACGCTTATTTATCACTTTGTGCATCACTGTCAAGGCCAATCGTAGCCCGAGACACAATACCCATGAGTACAGTTCGAAATTGAAAATGGTGAATCAGGAAGGATGTTCACACAGATGAGCCGATCGTGTGGGCGGTCTTGTACACCGCTTGGCTGGTTCCGTTGGTTGCTGTCTCCCACATAGTCACCTCGCTGTCTGACACCACATATTGAGCAGATAGTTTATGCGGTCATCTGTTTATGTGTGTTGTCGCGCGAATGTCCCCTAACCGCAATTAGGTTCAAGGGTGGAAACGTACCGTATATCCAGAAGGTGGGTCTTATGTACAACGTATATCTTGTTTACCAAGCACACGCTTGCGTAAATGGGATGTGGTAGCGGCGTGCAACTTCAAATTTGTTCATACGGGAGTTCTGACGTTGTACAGCTCTCGACCGTGTCGGATTAGAGAACAATGTCTGCTCACCACTTCAACATAACTGAGTCCGTCGACGCGGTGGTATGTGCTCCTTCTAGGCTACATCTCTCAGCTTCATCACATCACCGCCCTAACTACCCTGTTCCACGATCGATCGCACTTGACTGCTGGTGAATATCTCAACGGCTAATGCGCAGCATAGATGGGCATGACTGCAACCGACAGATCATCGGTAGTAACTGAGCTTTGTGACCGCTGTTTTCAAATTCTGTCGCATCGCTTTTGAACAGCGTCGTGATGATCTAAAGCTGTGTAGCGAAAATTCCAAACGGCATTTGGAATTCCTCAGTTACTGTGATCGCATTGTTGAGTCATGTTATTCTGTTTTACGTCCATAAGTTTCACCCTGCTAGGCTTTCAAACTCCCAAGTGGTGTCCACATAAAGGCAAGTCGTTCTGCAGAATGATGTGGGACAATTCATTGATGAAATCGTTCAACTCGAGCGTCTTTTTTCTTAGAGTAATTCTGGGTGTCTACATTAGCGGATAGGGTGTCTCGACATCTCTGAAAGATAACTTAATTTTAACGTCTGTTAAGCTATCACATAACCCCGCTGTGATTTCTTCATGAATGCTATACTGTGTCAGTACCTTGGAGTTAAGGGAATGGCATATTTTAAATTTCTCACTATGGCTTTGACATTAAAGGTGTAGTGTACTTTCGACCGCACATGTGAGCCCACTAGACCTGAATTTTCTGCTTAGTACCCACATGATGGCAAAACGTGAGATTATCCACCGTCTATGGTGGGTTGCCTACAATAGCGAACGTAGCAGTGGGACTGTTTCAATGTCATAGCATCTCTTTCCAATTTGAAGGTGCCAGGTGCATTTTATGCAAATCAACCCGATTATTGTTCTGGCGTGGTCCGCATGTCTTGGGCAGAGGGATTAAGTTAGGCAGCGTCATGTGCATGTTGAGGGTCACCCATCAGTGTGGAGAGAAGAATCTCAGCACCAAGCTCACTGGATTCCTCGAGTGCACCTTCTAGAATGCCATCTATGACTAAATTGAACAAGAAGGACGAAAGTGAACACTCCTGACGGACCACTAGAAGTGATGCACACCTCTATAAGCCCCTGCCCTGTTTTCAGAGTGGTCGTACAACGACTTACCAGGTTCACAAATTTATCTGGAACCCCCGTTGCAAAAAAGTCAGTTCCAATCCAATCACAACTTCATGTACTGTTGCTTAAATGTATTAGGCTGCTTCATATCTTCATGTATATGCTAGTCGGATAGATCATATTTATTAAGCCTACGTTCATGACCTCAAGTGCACTGTTTGTTAGATCGTACCCCTAAGGAAGTTTACTCATTATTGCTTAATCGCGAAATTCGTCAACTTTATACACATGGTCCAATAAATATGACTTTTTCAAATGCGCAGGCGATACTATTGAGCGTGACCACTGATCAAAGGGTAAAAAGAGAACTGGAGAGTCAGTCAGCATGGATTAGCTGGATCGAGCCTGAAGGTAATAAGGAACACATCTGCTGCTCACAGCTTGTTGCACGTCAATTTCTACATTGTCTGATACCCACTCACCCTGGTTGAATAGGATAGTGCGTTCTTGCTGTTGTTGCCTCTCGATACCGACCGAGATTACATGACTTCATTCATCCACTCACCATTTCACTCGACCCGGTACAGTATGGCTGAGGTGGGTGAGATTATCAACAAAGATCCGAAATATTAGTACTGGTTTAAAGAGCTATGACAAATTGACGAACCAGGATTGTTTTTGCTGAAAGTCAGGTTAAAGTGTACGCGCGAAGACTCAAGGACGAGCGATTTAGCAGTGATATAGGGATTATCATAAATCGAGGCGATGTTGGTTCAGTACTTTTATGACCTGCCATTCGATCAACTGGAATTGGTTTGTCTGAATCATGCCGCCGAAAATATGAATGATTGCGTCTGTAAGTATTTTTACGGTCAATATTTTCAATCTAGAATGACTAGACAGTTCGGGATGGTGATGATGATGTTACGGGGCGATAAGACTGTCTGTTGGAGTTCAGTTTGCATTACGTTGAAGACACTGCCTGTTTCGAACCAGATTCATAGTGAGTTCCTTACTCATCTTTACTTCGATCTTCACGACACTCGGGATGTGGTACGTCATCACACAGAACGTTTATACGTACGGCAGGCTTGTGGAAAAATGAATATGATTTGACGAGGCTCATCTGGTCAAACTGTGTTCGTATGTTAGTGCAGTTGCATAAAATGTTGACTCGTACTCTTCTTTGCAATAGCCGCGAACGGGCCACCCCGTGTCCACTGATCCTCTTAGTTTTTGATATCCATCAATATAAGGTGTACATACGTGAATTAAGCCAACTGAGTGGTGGGGACCATAATTTGTTCAAGAATACATGCTCGGATAGAGGCACGAAACTGACATCAGATAGTTATCAGTAGAATAAGAACTGGGAATTACATTCTGTCCGTGTATATTTTTGTTAGTGTTCATTAAAAGGAGTGCATTGTGTAAAATAGTGAGCGGTGAAAGATTCGGCTATCCTAAAAAGACCAGTTTCGCTTTTTCGGGACTGTTTTTCTTGTTTGAGCCCGTTTGAAATTATTTTCCCTTCAGATATTATTCATAAATATGTGCGCGATCTCTATTCACGGCGATTCCCGGAGCTAGAGTCGTTGGTTCCAGGATGTTTGGACTATTTGAAGATGGTCTTGGTAAGTGACATCTGTTAACTGCAACACAGCATCAACACCTTTTTAGTGTTCATTAAATTGTAAGCCGTACATTTCTTTGTCCCTTTTATTTCAATTTCGTATACCCTAAGTATGGTTTTGTACTACCTTGAAATCGAGCTGTAACGCGTACTTGATAGAATCACGTCTTACTACCAGATGCGGACGACGGATCGATGTCGGTGAAACGAAATGTCAGCGTCAGCTAACCTAAAATGACGTCAGCAAAACGATTCGTCCATGTGTTAAAGGTTGGAGTCTGTAGTGAAAACGGTGATTGAATACGGTACTAAACGGAACAACAATAAAATACCAATTTAACAAACCTCGTGAAATTCTAATCTGCAGAGAAAAAGTACGCTGAATAATGTCTGGTGTCAAACTGATATTAAACGGTGTCACCAACACAATCTGAAGTAATGTGACAATCAGATCGAAAACAGGGTCAATACCTATAAGATGAACTGTTTACAAAAGATAATTTGGCCGTACGAAACTAAGTCAGGCAAGTCCAGTGAAAAGTGAGCCGATTGATTGATGATTTAATAGACCAATACGAAATGGAAGATAGTCTTAGGAGATAGGATAACATGCATGCCGGCCATTTTTACTCGGAATGCCTGTAACACTTGCGGATCAAGCTTGGAGCAATGTGAAGACACCGGAGGACAAAGTGTTTCCGAAATAGAGGTTCCAGCAACAGTCCTGTAAAAGGAAACAACACACACACATCGTTTGGCTTACTAGATGAGGCCCATATCTACACTCCGGTTAGACTAATGTCCAAGACGGACAACACTGAACGGCAAGTCTTACTCGTGGATATTGCAATCGTTCGTCGTACTTGGAGCGGAGTCGTCTTCGAAAATGTTCGCCTAGTCTCACAAGAGTTTCATTCTATACAAGCGCGTTTAGAAACAGGCAGTCGAAACTGGGAAAACACAAGGCACCGCATAACGGTTCCAACCGCTCGCAAACGTAACGGCTAGTCTCGATCAAATCAAACTGACTCATATCGGCAACCACATGAACTGAACACCCTAGTGAGTAAAACTGTCTACTCAAATACCCCTATTTTTGCACGTTCATAAGTGGGTGTGACGTGTTTTGTCCCGTTCACCGATAGCCTTTTATCACGAAATCCATGTGGTGATTCATGTGGTCTTGCCTGCTTTAGAACCTCTCAATTTTTTTACTGATTCACCCACTGGTTTATAAACAAATCGCCGCTAATCAAAACAGTATTACGAAGTGTTCTCGAACAGTGAATAAACAGCCGACTTCGAACATATTCCGTGAATACCTTCAGCTGAGCTCAGCTCCTCGACTTAAGTATTACTTTGGGGCGAGCTTATGCTACATGATTCATGCCTAGGACTTTTAGACTTGACCACGTACCGACTTTACGTCGACCTCCCAAGTGTGTCAGTCGTGCTGACCACACGGCGGCGGTTGCTCATTACAGCCTCACGTTTTCTAATGGTTATGTGGGATTGATAGATACTGACAGATGTCTCAAACCAGTGCCGCAACAATTGACGTGATCCGTGCTCATACTGGTGGTGTAATGCTTGGTGGTCGATGTTGTTAACACTAAGTCTTGCTTGGCGATAAGAAAAACTGGTCGTGAATGTCTAGTATGGTGGCTCACAGCGTTTACAAGTAACGGGGAACAGTTTTTTACGTGATATTCACGGTGAAACACTAGTCACAGAATCATCCCTCAGGCTGCATTTATCGGTTCTTCATATTTTTGTGTACAGCAATCTGCCCGTTTGATTTATTATGTACGTCTTTCAGAAGAGAACTGCTAGACGGGAGTTGTGTAGATAGTTCGGCTTCGAGGTCATGTACACTTGGTCCATAAACTCTGTAGAGCAGACACACGTAGTCTGTTGCGTATCCTGATTGCAAGCCTAGAAAACGTCGTAACCATACGCTGGTTTAGCATGGTCGGCCATAACCAGTCAAGGGGATAAGACAAGGTCATAAGGAAGTCAGTAGGAGACGAGGAAAGTTCCATAAATAAGAATGACAATTTACAATATGGCTTTGGTAAGTGAAATGACCTTAACAGACTTACGAGCACTTCTAGGCGGTTGGTGCATTTTCGTAACCCGGCTTTATCAAGAATACAGCCCCACGGCGTTTTCGTTCATCAGGATGTGTAAGACGGTGTGTTACAAAATTTTTCTACGTGTTGACAATAGTTACGTTGCTTGTCGTTTCAAAAATGACTAAGTGTACATTTGAACACAATGCTCCTTATCAGGTTTTGGGAAACGAGATTTTGGAGCGCTCGAAACAAACCGACCTGTTAGCTTCTTTTCTCACTCCGGCCACGATCATGGTGGTCTCCGTGACCGCATCGACAACACAAGGTTCTCCACTTGATGCGGATCAGCTTCAACGTATCACCGATGCGTGTACCATGGCTATCGAGCTGCAGGAGATGCGTGTCACTACGCTTACATACGTCGAGTCACGTATGTCTTTCTTCGCTCCCAATACGAGCATTTTGGTGGGTGCCTCGACCGCGGCAAAACTGATGGGTACGCGTTTCTATGTTTATCACACTCTCTGATCGATCAGCCACAGAGTTTATATCTCGTCCATCGTTCCACAGTTTCCATTTCCGTGTTTAGGGATGAGTGGTTGAATAATTGCTCAGCAATCTACGAATCCCTAGATCACTTTCTTACAGATTATCTAACATGTTAAATGCACTGCCTACAGAAATTGATGGTGCATACTTCACACTCATTGATATAACAAGATATAGATATGTGTCTGGCTGTGTAACATGAATTTGGCCGCTGAAAATAGAAAACGCACCCCGATCATCCTTACCTGCTTATCAATGTCCGTATTCAAAACATTGCTTTGAGACGGTCGATCAAGAACAGCCGATGTGTGACAGGAGTGTTCAGCGGAGAAAAACGGATCACTGACTCACTCAATATATTTGTGTTATACAGCCTTGAAATGCCAATTATCCCTCAAAGACTGATTTAGTTGCTTGATTTAATCCTGGGTCACGAATTACCTTAGGTTGCTCGTTGGCTGTTCTATCGAAAACGGCGGACTGTGGAAAATGAAACAGGGACCTGTATATTCATTACTAAAGAGATCGTCGTCAACCTATGTAGTCCGTGACGACGATGACACCTGGGCGCATTTATTACGTGAACTTGTGAACAGTGTTTCCGTATAGTTGCAAGACGTGGCCACTAAGTTTGGATGTTGTTTATTGTCTTGAACTACTCGACGATCGCTGTGTACGTCCAACCGCACAAATCAGTTGGCATTGGTAGATAAACAACGGTGGAGTTAGAAAGTGGACGTTTTTAGTTATGGTCAACTTAGTTTGCTCGGTCGTCCCTTAAAGATGCATAACTTAGGACGGCTAGATCGTGTCTTAAGTATTTCGGTTGATCGTCTCACATTAAGCCCTCCTTTGCCGATTCCGGAGGCAACTGATATTGTGCGCGAAGGTCTTAAAGGCAGTTACCACAGTGGGTTAGCCAAAGTAAGCCAGGTTCATTCTTCAGGTTGGAGCTCTGATGACTCACAGGGCCCGTGGTTAGAGTAATCAGTGAGAATACTGACTAGCTGGGTTCATTGGCGTGAATATTGAATATAGCTGATTTGTGTATGAACTGTGTGCAGTTACTTAAGTGGAGCATCGAAATATGTCTTGGTAATGCCTTCTTATTTGTACACTCAGCTCGGTTTTTGTATTTAAGTTGCTTTTGCTTCGGGAAACGTCGGTAGACTCTTCAACTTTATCCGTGCTATTGGTCTCAGGCGACCATTCGTCAGTGAAGCCAGACAAACGGCACACTCATCAATCATAAGTCCAAAAGTCTATAGCGGTGGGCGGAACACATTGGGGGTCAATTTGGCTGGTCTCCTGCTTCTACTGTGTTGCCGCCACAAACTTGTAATGTAGCACCCTTGTCGGAAGATTTGGTACCACCCATTACGAGAGCCGCAATTGCATTGCGGCTCCCAAACGTAATAGGGCTATTAGCGCAGCTGATCTCGTGCCGGTACTTTTTAAAGAAGGTAGAGTGGAGGTGTTAGTAGAGGCGTTGACTCAATCGTTTCGATTTACGTGGACAATGGAGACCATCCCTCCATACTGGGATCAATCGACAATAGTTCCTATATTTAAGAAAGGTATCAGGGGCTGCTTTGAAAACCACAGGAGAATCAGCTTAAACTCAGTCATTACTAGGGCTCCGGTATCCATTATACTTCGTCGACTCACTGCTGCTCGGAAGGCAAATATTAGGGAAGAGCAGATAAGGTTTCGCCTTGGGCGGGAATATATAAATCACATTTTTACTCTTCGTCAAATTCTAGAGTAGCGTCATGTGTACCGCCGGTCAACATTTGCCGTATTTCTCGCCTATAAAGGTGTGTTCGATTCGGTGGATCGATCTGCACTTTTAGAGTCGTTTAAAGGCGGGAGTGTACTGATCAAGTATGTGAGCATACTGTCAGCATACTGTCGGCTCAAGTTAGTGTTTACGGTAAACTGTCTAACAGTTTTAGAACTAGTAGCGGCGTACATCAAGAGTGTCCGCTTTTACCACTTTGGTTTAATTTTGTCACAGACGAAATAATGAAGAATCCTCTACGATACTCGAAAGATGTCGGCGTGGACCTCCTACCTGATGGAAGACTGACTGATCTTGGTTATGTTGACGATAAGGTGTTGCTGTTTGATAACTCTCAAGCAGTACAAACGGTGCTAGACACTCGCGTTCTGCTGGATATTTCGGAATGCGCTTTGCAGCCTCAAAATGCACAGTGGTCCTGCTAGATTGCAGTGATTACTTAGATTTAATGTTAAATAATGAAGCCATGGAGTTTGTTGACCGGTTTGAACACCTGGAAAGATGCGCCGGCGGCGGCGGAGGGGTAGGGAGCGAAGTAGAAATGCGTGTCTTTAAGGTCAGGGCGATGTTCGCTAATCTGGGGCACCTATGGCGACAAAGAGATATCGCTGAAGCTTAAGGGTCGCTCATACCAAACAACCGTGAGGGCTGTATTACTTTGCCTAGCGAAACTTGGCCTCTCAGCGTAGATGTGAACCGTCTTCAGGTATTTGACCACCGATGTTTGTATTCAATAGCTCTTATCGAGTGGCGCAGGTTATTAAGTAAAGAGGAGATTAAGGAACTAGTGTTTGGCACTGGTTGGCAAATGAGTTCTTTGGTTCGGTCCTTACATTTGCACAGACCTAGATGGTTAGGTCATTGTGATCCTCGTACTTCCTCGTACTTGACTTTAAACCTCCCACGCAAGTAATAAGGAGAAGACGTGGCACTGGTAGCAGTAAGCAAGTGTTATTCATTAATTGAGACGCCGAATTTATGGATGTACAACAGTACTAAAGAAAACACAGCCTGTCATTGGCTGATCTTATTAGCACATGCAAAACCATAAACTGTATGTCAGTTGGTGGAATACGGAACAGATGAATTGGTGAATAACGGGAGGCACAACACTGAGACCGTTCGTCCAAACTTCACGTTGTATCTTTAACGCGATATTTAGATTGGCAGCTCGTCAAATCTGTTGTGTCGGGGTTTGGATAATCGGTGAATTGAGATTTCCACTCCAGTCATGTATCAAGGGTGGCAGCTAATCGTCTACCACGCCGAGCACTTTGCCAGCGCTGCGGCCGGCTGGCGTATGGTGCGAGTTGGACAGATGTTGACGTAGCGTAAACAAATGAAATAGTTCACGAAGGGATTGACCACTGTAGATAGGATTCGCCTCCCGGGTTGGGTCCCTCGCGACTCGAAGAGTCGGTGGCTGAAGATGACGGCTAATCGAACTCAATGGCGTGATTGTTATCGTTGTTTTGCCGAGTTGCGTATGAACTGAGTGCATTTAACAACGTGCAGCATTGAAATCCGTAAGGAAGGCGCCTTACTTCCATTTACAGCTAGGTTAGTTGTTTGCAAGGTGTAGGCACGTTGGTGTTTAAAGTTTGAATATAGACGTGGCCATTTTTCGTGGTTAGGTCCTTTTCCCGTTCCCTTCTTTATTCCTCTCTCTTTTCTTGAACAGGGTTTGCTTGTGTGAACCATCGGTGTATTGCCGTCTGTAATGATGATGATAATGATGCTGGATATCTGAGATTAAATACAATGGTTTTGTTGAATAAATTTTCATCCGTTCCTTTGCTTTCTCCAGTCTGTTGCTGTTCTTCGGCTGCTTGCCAGTATCAACCATTAGTCGGTTGTTGTGTGTGTTGTTAGTTGACGTAACTGACTTTGGTGATGAGATGGTGTCATCTTGTGGTGCACTTGTTTTGTCATTTACTGTCGTCTTCAATTTATGTGATAACTTCATTTTTATGCATACAGTTGGATTATAATGTTCCCGCGTTTTGCAACATCTGTTACACAAATCGTGATGTTCCTAGTGTGTTAATTTTGTGTCACGGGCATAGCAGCTTGTTTTGTTTTTGATATTCATGTCAAGTGTTGCTTTTCAAAAAGAGCAGGCTAACCGATCATTCGACAGTTGACAATCATCGCTGGCGTATTGTCATGCGGGATGGGGGAATTTCTGCAATGGTTCAAGTGGGAATGCTTTTATTGCGTTAAGAGATAAAGAGTTATCAGAACCTTCATGTGTAAGTGATTTTCGATCCTCATGCATGGGTAACCCTTTTGTCCAATTTGGCACTTAATTCACATGTTCCCAATCTCATTCTCCCGATGTAGGTCACGCCGGCGGTCTCACAGCCCTCACCAAGATGCCATCTTGTAACATACTTGTTCTGGGCGCGCAGAAACGTTTGCTGTCCGGATTCAGCAATTCGTCCACACTTCCACATACAGGATACATATATAACGCAGAAGTCGTTCAGAAGCTGCCGCCGGACTTGCGTCAGAAAGCCGCTCGGCTACTAGCAAACAAAGTTGCCCTCGCAGCTCGGGTCGATCTGTTTCATGAATCCACAGTAAGTCCCAAGATTATCCTCGTGTAACAATGCTCCACGCGCCTGGCCCAGTTTACTGAACGTACCACTAACGTGTTTGCGTTGAAACAAGCCTTTGTTTCGTCGAAACAGATTTTGAGCAGAATAGTTAAAAGACAGAGACTGGTAGATGCAAGCATTTCGCATTGACCAGTCAGTATCCAATTTACAATGACTGAGGCATGCTGTGTCTGTCGATGGTTCGAATCCAACCGAAGCCCTGAATTTTCACAGTTGACATGAAACGTTTTTTTTATATCGGACAGTTAGGGGGCAGCGTGGACAGTCAATCGGTGGGTTAGGAAAGGTCACCAAGTCCAAGGAAGGGCCAAATTTCCGAGCAATTGTTTCTAACTATGTAGGGTCGGCTTCAGTCGATTGATTGCGACCGCCTCAGCAAATCGTAAGATTCTTGGATTGGAGTGATGTAATAGGATTCTGAGTGCACAAGCTTGGTCGATAACGTGATCAGTGGTCAGGACGTGTCTTGCGACTGCGGACGCTGATTGCTTGTGTGTTTCAACGACATTATCTTTCTGCAACACACAGTTCTGCACCCACTTAGACAAATGTTCCTTCATAGATTTTGACCATGAGAATCGATCAGTTTTACTCACCCAAACCCTGAAAATTCAGCGATTTAGGTGGTTAGATTGTGCACTGGCTATCGTTTGACTCTTCGTGCACCCCGTATTAAACTTCCAACCCTACGATTTCACTTACGGGATAGCCATTCACCAGGTTAGTAAGGGGGACTGGTGCAACTGCTGGCAAGTCGTGTTCGCCTTTCGGTTTGGAGCCTTAGTGACTCGTTGATCCTTTTGTTGACATCATTAAGTGATACGACAACTAAGGCAATTCATTGGCGTGGCTGTTACTGTTTCTACTAATTTGTCAAATGTTTGCCATCACTGCGGTGGAGCAATGCGAATCTAGTGTTACTCCCATCCGTTTTTCCGTTGACGCTTACTCATGTAACTGTTTTCTGTCGCGAGCTCATTTCTGGAGGTATGTCTTACACGCTTATTGAAGGCAGCAGTTGAAATTTGATATATTTGTTTTGCTTTGTGACGGCTTATTCGTTCAAGTGACCAAAATTGGTTATCAGGCTTGTTAGGGTTATGTATGACTTCCTGCGAATGCACTTGTCTTCAAAGCTGGCCATCCGAAATTTGATTGACGGCAGTGTTATATGTCCTAGCTCTTATCTCTTTCGTGAAATACTCGTCGCTCGATTCAATCCCACTTAGTCGTTTCTAATCTGTGACCCAACGTAGCCAATTGTCCTTGAGCTTTTCACGTGTATTGTGTTCGGAACAAGATGGTACCTGCATATATATGTAAACGTCGTTCTGTGAGGAACACATGCCTCTATGTGCCCGGGAACGTTATATATGTTGGAGTTCGCTGTTACACACATAAATAAGTCAAAATTAAATCTATATTACCAGCAAATAAATAGTGTTGTAGGTTCACTGGTTTAAATGAGACTCAGTCTGCTATGCTTCCCATTAGCAACGTTGTTTTGGAGAATGGTAGTGACGTTGATTGTTTTTCGTGTTAACCACTTGAGAAATCCTACAATCTATCCCATGTATCATCTGGTAGGTTCAGTAAAACAATGGGATGAGAAATGCACGCAGTCCGAGTTTGAGGTTTCTGAACTGTCAACTTACCTTTGTATCTCGGCTGGTGGAACTCATACGCTGCGCGTGCGGACAGTTCGTGTTGTTTATTCCAATGCATTTGAAGTAGTTGGGTCTGATCTAAGTGCAAAGGTTATTTTAACAAAGTGGAGAAAGAACTTACGGGTGTGGGTAAGTAGATCATGCTTCTTCAGTCATTGACTTGTGGTTCGAAATTTGGGGGACGTTACCTCATGAGTTGACCCAACATCGCGCTTAAGGCTATCACAACTTGATCTGTCAGGTGAAATATTTACTGTTCAACCTAATCTTTATCAGCGTTGATGTACCTAGTCGGCTTGATATCAAATTCATAGATGCCTTTCAAGAAAAACTATCTTTAGGATCACAATCATTCTGCGGTAGGTCTCATCCGTTCGAGGTATTCTGTAACCGGACTGGAGTTTCGCACAACGACTATAGTTTTCCAGGCGTATGTATCTTTGTCCAAGTCGAGAATTGCACTGCAGTTCTCTTGCTTTTAATGGTCCTAGGTCAACATTTGTCCAATCCTAAAGTTACTTTTCTGTTTTTCTATCAATCCTCTTCGCTGTGGTAAGATGCTCGTTAACACTTAGGAAAAGACCTTTGTGGAAGTCAATGCGTTTATATATAAAAATGCCGTTGTGCTTCACTTCCCTCTGTGGTTTGAGGTACTCTTTCTGTTCACATGCGCGTGAAAGAAAGTGACCATCATTTCTTCCGGCTGCTGCTGATAGGAAGAGCGCACAGCTTCCGTGTGTTGTCCATCCTGTTCTGTTTGAAGCTATGGATTGTTCACAAGGAACGTTTGACTAGACTTACGACGCCTGTCCATTGTTCTTTACGCTAAATGAGCTGTACTGAGTGAACAGGTGGTGTGAGGAATGAGCCGTTGACCAGCACATGTTTCGAAAACTCTCGGACACCTTGCAAACAAACAGCCGAGCTATAAGTGGAAATTAGGCGTCAACAAGACAGTTTCCTTACGGCTTCCATTTACCCGCGTCATTAAGTGCACATACTTCACATACAACTCGGTCAAACACCGATACTATTCACGCCACTGAACCCGATTAGTCGCCATTAGTCCCCAGTCACCTACTCTGTAAGTCACGCGGACCCCAGCCCGGGAAGTCAACCTGGTCTGTAGTAGCCAACTCCTTAGTGGACAACTGTTTATATCACGGAACGACCAAGTGAATACGATGGAGCTGCAACGATCCCTACGACGAATTAATACTGTACGCGCTGTAGTAACCCCGAAGAGCTGATACCCAAGCCGACTATAAAGGAAAGGCACTGGTCTCTAGAAAGAGAGCTTCTACCGCCTCAGTCCGAAGACAAATTACAAGCGTAGCTCTTGCGTATTTATAGCTCGTCAGGCGACCTTGTGAATAATGTTCAACGAAGCGCATGAAAAGCGTCCTAGGTCATAAACCGACGAATTAGCGTCCAATGTGTTAATCGGCGCGAAAAATGAGAAGGATGATGCAATAATGGCGCGAGAGGGAGAAATGCGAACTTACGAGAGTAATAAATGTTCATTACCGATCATGTGGACAGTTTTTGGGGCATCTGACCTCCCCAACAACTTCATTCTTCTACATCATCCCATCATCTGTCCACCTCACACCTTACGCTAGTCGACCGCAGCGTCGGCCGAGTGCTCGGCATGACAGACAACTAGCTGGCACTTTTAGTGTCTGTCCTAACAATCCAATTCTAGGTAAGCTGAAAGATTGAACAAAAGAATTCGCTTAGGTCGCCTAGCACACATGCTAGGCTCCAGGTGCCGTAGGTGCATAATGACAAGTATGATGCGGTCATGAAATTCGAAGACCTTGGATATTATATAAAGTATAACCAGTTAGTACCTCCTCTCAGACTGAGGTCTTTGTGTTAGCTCGATTCACTTTCTGCCGCATTGATTGGCACATTAATCTACTGGATTACTGGTCACTGAGTACTCCTATTTTTTTCTCCCAATATTGATCTAATTCTTGCAGACTTGAACCATGACGATCCTTAGATAACCTCAAAGCCATGTGTGATTGGCTCGACTAAAAAACCAATACGTATGTAGCTATTTGAATTGCCCTATTTGTGTTTCGTTTGAGGATAAGTACGTTTCTTCATTTTTCCGCAGGATGGTCACATCGGTGAGAAACTCATGCTGGAGGTGGAACGCAAATTCGACAAATGGTTGGAACCACCGCCAGTCAAAACTGTCAAAGCACTTCCAGCTCCAATTGAACCTCCAGCGAAGTGAGCTTCCGTCAGATGTGGTTAACCGTTGGGGGAGTTTAGTGTGTGAACATTACTGATACTGAATTGAATTTCGAGGACTTTAATTTGAACACCATCCACCTTTGATCAGTCCTGTCATTCAGATAAGCTTTTCGGCTAGCCCACTTTGTAACGAAGCACTAGATTCGGGTTTCGCTTCTATTTTGGCATATCAGTAATGCATATTCTCGTTTGGGCCAGAATTTGCACTCCAATGCTCGTGTTTTTGAGACTAGCATGTTAACCACAGCGCCCGTTAACTCACATGTCTGAACGCTCGGCCGCAACGTTGGGTTCACATTGCCCGATCGTCTTGATAGGAGACAGTAATTGTCCTGTTAACTCCAATCGACGATCAAGAACTTCTCAGTCAGGTTGAAGTCACGGATTTCATTGGATGAACTGAGCAATGTATGTAGAGTGAACTGGACTTCAAAGTGCAAATTCCGGCTCGCACAAGTACATACATTATCCAGATTGCCTAATCGGTTTTAGGATGAACGCTACGTGACTTTTTAACTGGGATCGTTGCAGTCACTTCAGGCGGGCTATGTCTTGATTGATTCCAAAGGGCGATTTCGATACATCAGTTAGTAGAGATTTTGGTAAAGAATAAAACGTCATGCTAGTGTAAATCTTGTAGATTAGTTTGGTATAAATCTGTGTTTTAAACAGATGTGACCATTTGAAAAAACCATCGAGCGCGGTTGGCTTTAGACAGTGGACGTAGAGACCGGGGGGTAAATCCCAACCTTTTAACGAAGACTTGTTAAACACAAAGCCATTCTGGAAGAATGCTAGTGTACACAAATTTTACGATCAGCTTCTTCGACTTCAACCACTCTGTATAAAACAGCTGAGGTCCAACTTTGCATACAAGAGGCGTTTTTTGTGCTGAACCTAGCGCGAAAAATTTCGTTTAAACTTATTTGTGTTAGATATGGATGGTTTGTTGTGAAACGGTTTTTACACGTTTTTTCTGTTGTGCACTGTTTTTATTCAAAGAGAACCTGATCATTTGGTTGTCTGCGTATCTGAATAGTATTTTGTATTACGAAATACGTTCACACATAGACGACCTTATGCATTACGCTATTGACTTTCGGGTTTGCACGACTGACAATCATTATTTATCACACACATTGTCAATTATGATATCTTTTATGTATTTCCTCCTAGGATGTGATTAAACAGGTATAGGCACCGTTTGTCTATTGTGGGATGCTTGAGAGAAAACGTGGATGTAGGGGAATTCTGGACGAAAGAAACAGGAAATAATCCAATATCACGATGAATTTATGGTTTCAATCCTAAACTACAAATGCAGGTTATCAGATAATCACATTTACGAAGAGCATCCATCGAATTATTTCACATAGCGCGCAAATTTAGATGAAGAAAAATATATTACCTATAAAATTTAGAAGGTCTGCAATACTTGACCAAAAATTAAAATACGACTTGATAGAGTTTTTCAAACTTTCTTTTCATGAGGGTGAAGCAAGAAGAGAAGCTCTTTCTGAGATCTCCTGGCCTAATAGTTTGTGTAACTTTCTAATAGTCCTATATCACCATACAACCTACTGTCAAATACACCAAATATGGAGTTTAGTTTCCTTCAACTGTTCTTTACTAACATTCACTGATAAGTTGTACGGATATTGGCTGGTACAAGAAAAAAAGTTATGAACAACTGATCGCACTAGTCACACATTTCCACAATGCTCTTTCTAGAAAAAAGTAGCACCGAATCTGAGCTTCGTTTTCGTTAGAGCCCGCCAGTAGCACATATTCACGCTACGACCACGCTCTTTTGAGACAACTGTGTTGGCATGTGTACCGTTCACTTCACATTAGGCATGATTGAATTTTCGTATACGAACATTCAGTGTACACTGTTCAGATTACCCGATGTTGCCGATACATTAACTGTCCTGCTAAGTGTAATTGGTTACCCTCTACTGTTCAACTAGAAATTGTAGAAATCATCAAAGGTTTTCAGCGGTACTTTGACTACTGATGAGTGGTAAAGAAGTTTAGTCGAAGTTATCCACAACTGCCTTCAACTCTCCTTATGTAAACTTCGTCTACTGTTACACAGAGCTTACACATAGCTTAATTTTCATTTATTGTGTTTGCGAGCTTATGAATTAGAAATCGAACTACACACTTAACACCTTTTATAAGGAAATCATCATTATTTGGTTTGTTTTAGGAAACGTGGTGGCCGTCGTTACCGTAAAATGAAAGAACGTCTGGGTATGAGTGAGTTACGTCGGTCAGCGAACCGTATCCAGTTCGGCGAAATCAGCGATGATGCGTATCAAAGCGACCTTGGGTTCTCTCTCGGCTCACTGGGCCAACGTGGTATTGCCGGACGCCTTCGAGCTCCGCAAGCGGATTCGAAGACCAAGGCACGTGTGAGCAAAGCACTTCAGCACAAACTCTCACGATTTGGTGGCATGTCCACCATGCCAACGACCGCGTTGGGAGTTACAACGTGGGGTGGAAATTCTACTGTACGCAGACAAGTGGCTGGCACCTCGTCTTCCATCGCTTTCACTCCTTTACAGGTTAGTTAACCACTGCCGTCTGTTCCCAAGTCACCTAGCTATTGTGATGAATTTAATTTGGGTTCTTTATCCCGTATTCATTAACCCTTAGTGTTATCACACACTACTCCCCAGAGAGCATCACGTACAATTCTTACGGCTTATCGTGAACCAATCCCTTCAGCAATTGACAATCAATATTGGTTAGATTTTTACACTAGGTTGTCTACAGGTTGATATTTTATTGATATGGACTTATTTTCCTTGACAGAGATACAAAGTGGGCGGTCGAGATTCGTAACAGGCTGCATCTACACTCGTGATAGTCACACATCAGGACTAGTAGACCTGTTGTTTGTATGACTAACGGCTCAGGTGTTGATAAAAGCATGCATGTTAAGGTCAGCAGAAGCGTTTGAAGGACCGGAACGGTATCTACTGCTTCATAACACTGTGGCAACTAACGCTTGATTGAATCGTTTTTATAGTTGGTCATTTGAACAGCCGCGCAGCGAACGGCATGTGCCGGACACACTGTGGTGACAACAGCGTCTGTTGTGTACTACTACTCTGCTGGGCTTGTAATACTGGAGGGTTGTCGACTGAAGGGTGCAACACAGAAATCAGACAATTGTCTAGCCACTGCCACGGCTCTCTATTGTGAACCCTTTGATCTGAAATGTTTGCGGTTGAACACGCCGTGACACACTACTCCATTTCTTAGACTGATACTGTTGTTCAGTTTCGTCGATCGGTTGTTTGTGTTTAAGAGACGCTTCTCCCAACGAAACAGCCAGGACGCATTACGCCATATCAATCGACCGATCCAATTCTGATGGTATGGTCTTGAGTAGTTATGTGGTTCCGCTCGGCCATTCTGGTTGCAGCCGCGCAGTCGAACACCTGCGTGCCATCTGAGCTGTTTTCTCGCGTCTGCTTTCTGATGTCCCCTGTAACGTAGTTTGTTCTAACGCTCTGAATGCCACAGATTACCGTTTCATTTGATTCGTTCTGCGTCTGACTGTCATCTGATCGTGTCATCGGATTTATTTTGACTTATCGGTCATGTATGATAATCTTTTTGCCCTATATGTTCATAGCTGTGGCTTAATTTTGATTCGGGTTACCAACAATCGATGTTTCTCCGTGTTTTCTTTCCGAGTTTGGGTCAAACGGTTGAACGCGTAATAAAAGGGTCTCCCAATAGTGTTATACATTCAGTTTGGTTCTCAATGTGTTTCTCGAATATGTTGCCCTTTTGATAAATTGTCAAGGTACTGTGTTACAGCATAACCGTCAGCCACTAGAACTGTTACACGCAATACGAACGTCGGCATACGAAGCGTGGTTGTTCTTGAGAAAATGCTTTAAGTCATTGCCAACTAATTTGCTTTTGTTCAAGATACCAATACGAAACACATGCGTCCGCATTTTTCTCCACTCGCTCTATACAAGGAGCACAGGACATCGCTGAGTATTCAATCACCGGTCTCCGCGAGTCAGAAGATACTGTGGCTGGGACCGCCGGTCACTCCAACAGTGATGTGGAATGTCCCAGGAGGCAACGTTACTAAAATGGTTCGAAACTGATAAGACTAAGCGGAAGGACTAGAAATGGAATGGATGCAGCTGCGGCATTGACTGAGGCACATTGCCATCTTGGATGGCATTTTTGACCAGCGGTTTGAGTGACCACGAAGACCATAGCCAGTACGAACTCCTTGGCAACTCAGATATATATTCACAATTCAGAATATTAAATATTCGGGATGAAAAGCATCATACTTTGTGACCATTGTTGCACACCCGAATCTGACTACCTGGTGCTCTGGAAATGTTCTGATAGCATCATAAATGGGTTCCGGCTAGTGTCGAAATGCACCATGCATCTGAGCCGTCAGGCTTAGTCGACCATCGATCTATTGTCTTCCTGTATTAAATAGTTACTGAGGGGTTAGTGTTCGGCTACCCTCTTCAATTTGTGTAAGCTATATCTTTTTGTCGTGTACCTCTTTCGGTTTCATATGGTTCGTTTTCCGAATGCCCTGCTTTAAGAAATAAAGCCCCTCTCGATTTATCATCCAAATTTCGGCACAAGTCACCAATTGTACACTACTGCAAACTCTAGTCTCGGTTGTTCCTGTTGAATAGGTTCGAATAGTGTGACAATGTCCAGTTCCTACACACGACCTAGTCTGTCACGTTACGACAGGTGCGTCGTGGAGTGGTAGCCCCTTTGTCTGTCTTTGTTCGTGTATCACAAAGGTTATTTCAAAAGTCTGTCCATCCTTATCGGCCAAGTGCAATTTACGCATTCCGTAATATCTTCAGACTTCGACCACTTGATGAGTCGAGTGAAGTGCTTAGTACATCGCTGTGTTCCACAGTGACGTACACAACCACCTCAGCAACTAGCAGGCATCACCACACACGATCTTAATTCTCGTTACCGTTATCCTATCAATTCGTCCACATCGAAATTGTTTCCGGTGGCATGGGTGATACACCCGTAAGACCTTAGAACTACTCTGGTATCAAAAATACTTTGGTTTACAGTCTTGATGGAAACGGGTGACTAGTTGACAGGTTGACTTTGTGAATCAAACGTGGAGAACACTGATGGACGTCGTGGCTTCGTCATTACGCAGAATGCCAAATCTCGGTTCCTCACGAATGGTCATACAGATTTGCGAATGGAGGCACGGACATTCACCAGCACAGGACGCAGTCAGTCGGTAGAGATGCCTTTCGATCAAGTAAGGCGCACACCGCATCGGACAAATGATGCTATTTTACACGATAAACAGGCTACATGCATCAAAATACAATACCAAGCGGGATTTCGAGCAGCCATTGTTAGAGAAGTTATAATCACAATCCACATTCATATCTGGAGCGGGGAGAAACTTAAACGTCGAAATGTAACCGTGGCATTCCTAACATTTGCAATCACAAGACACCCCGGCCAGCAGAATTATCCTCAATAATTTTTGCAAACGATCAAGTAGGTTGTCGCTCGTTTGCTGGCATCCCGCCTTCGGCGGCCACTTCTGGAGGTTTTCCACCAGTAGTTCGTGTAATCACGGGGAGCCCAGAGGACAGGCCTGTAGTGGACGGATTTTTGTACGGTTAAATTGGACTGTAAATGCATTTTTGAATATGCTGCTTCACAATAACCGAGGGATGTTTCCAACTGGTTTGTGGATCTATTCAACTAAAGCGATGGAAATCCGGGACGCTTCAGACGGATGAGTATGCACAATTCTTGGTCGTGGACCGCAGGTACGTCAGCAGTTATTGTGTCCGTCCGCTTGTCCGATATCGAGAATGCTGCAAATTAGTTTGAACCGCGCAAAATCGTGTCTTATCCGGATGCTGACCAACTAAGTCGGATGGACACGTTTCACCTGCTTACACCACAATCAACCCATCTTCCGAACCCAACCAGAGTTTGACCAATATAGTTGACTAGCCTTAGTCAAGGCGATAAGGCAAGCGTGGAATGAATTCCGGAGGTGAGCTTTCACTAACTTCTCTAACGGATTCAGTGTTCTGATCCGATGCTGTTCTCCAGACACTAGTCGTACTAGTCACTAATTCAGTGTCCGGTCTCTTACGATTACTTCGTAGTATATTGTAGCCAGATGATAAGTCGGTAGCTCGCACTTTCGTTTTCTGCTGGTCCTCGCTGACGAAAACCTTTTCCATCTCCAAGTGTAGTACCATCCGTATTATAGGTTTCCGTTTAGTCTGCGGCAGCTTGCTCTCTATCAACAGGATGGATGGAAATGGCTCGACGTCGGACAGCAATTTCAGTTGTTCAACTGTTTTCCGTTTACTCCCATCATTAGTGCGACATACCATTCGGGTTTCGTCAAGAAGAAGATTCGCATCTGTACTAGTCGATCGCTGTTGTATGTATGAAGGAATAGTTTTGGTCGCAATATCGTACTAGTAAACGTACGACCGACGGACGACAAATCCCTAGGCGACCATTAGGATAACGCAAAGGTGGGGGCAGACGCTGAAGAAAAACCGGAGAAGCTATCAGAGAAGCTACAGCGACTTCTGCTCGGCTTCAGTTGTATATTTTCAAGAATAACTTGAAGTTGTTTCTCAGTATGATCTGCAGGCAGATTTAGGAAAACCTTTAGAAAAAACCGACCAGTCAGTAGATATATAACTGTTATGTGGAGATCAAGATGAATGTTAATCTTTCTTTTTGCATTGATAATCCTAACCTACTTTGTAGCTATCCATCAAGCACCATAGGACCTACTTTTTCGGGCCGTGTTCAGTGGCCATCGTAGGGAGACTCCACCATACTACCAGTTGTTTTTGGTCATGGTGCACATTCCCCCCCTTCGGTGTTGTCTTATTGTCCTCTATGGATCCATCAAATATCCATCGACTAGAGCTCCATGTTAACTGCACAATCAACCCCCGACCAAGACAAGTGGTCATCGCGTACGTTATGCTATTCTGTGTGAATGTGTTTCATGACTTCCGTACGCTTCTGCGCCGAACTAATTTATTCCATTTTTACTCTGTGTTTCAGGGTTTGGAAATTGTCAACCCACAAGCTGCGGAAAAGATGGTGGAGACAAGCAACAAATATTTTAGCAGTACATCTGGGTTTGCGAAAATTCAATCAAAAACTCCCAAGCCAGGGTTGGCTAGCTAATTGATTTCAGATGGCTGTGGACTACTTGTACAAATGAAACAATAAACACTGCATTCCCCATCAGTCTGCTCATCCTAACGTCACAGGGGAACCGCAAGTAGACAACGCGCAAAATGACCCCAATGAAATCCACGTGTGGGTATTTAGAGTGTGAACGCTATTTTGGTCAGAGGTAAGAACTAGAAAACTGAGTGTAAGTAAGTAGAACAAGACAATGTATTTGAGAATATCATCACGCGCCGCATCTCACAGTGAATTTCTAGACCCTGATGAAAGTGGATTAATTTGGAAGCCGATATCATAAAACAGGTTTCAGCCACTGGTAATCTTTGTTACACCTCGGTGTCACTTACTCGATTTGAAAGCCACGGAGAGTCGAGTGTTCCAATTGTGCTTCGCTATCGGTGGCAGTGAACCAACGACACAAGACAAAAGCCTTTCGGATTTCATTTGACCGCGTTACAATTTTGCGAACCGAATCATGTGGTGAATAAGTCTGGGTGCGCATCACCGCTCCCACTGCTGCTCAGTCGTTATTTTGACCTACAGTTCCCATTCTGACGTGGTCCACATATACAAATCCAGTTTTCAGTTATCTCCATAAGCTATTCCACATCATATCAGTTGGTTGTGTGGGCAGCTACACAACGCATCAGCGTGTATCGTCGAGTACTCCAATTTCGCGGCGGAAAACCAAGTGAATAAAAGTACACTATCTATTACCAGTTGGATCAAGCGCTCCCTACACCGACGAGGCATCTGCTGCACCTAGCATTATTTAATTTGGCCATCGGTGACTGGAAGATATCACAACGCGGCCAGACAGTCTGATGACCACAAGCAATGAAATCCCCGTTAAGCAAGGATGAGAGATACCGCCTTCTGAAAACTAGATTGGCCAGAAAAGTTATGAAAAAACACTTAGTCTGTCGTTGTAATCGTGTTATCAAAACTCACTACAGAAAACTTGTGAATGTACTTGCAAAAGACAACGAATAACTGCTTAAGAACTGCCCGGTACGAGTACCACACCTAAAGGTAGCTAACTTAGAATTTTCGCCATTCTGCGTTCACTCCTGCTGTGCAAAAAATGTACGGCCAACATAAGATATGATTGGCAAGTATCTTCTGGAAGCGTTCTGAGACGATATGAAAATATATAAGTCGAGCACATTTGATTTGTGAGTTAAACAGTTAGGATGAAGAACACCCTCCTGACTTTTCACAAATTGCCCCGCTTCTATCGGAGCATCACTAAAATCAACTAGTGTCCGGTGTGATAGGGTACCACGACCAGCGATGCTCACTAGAAGCAAATCTGCATTTGGTCACAAATAACTGATATCTGACAAACATGTTCCAATACAAAATCACTCTTCTCAATTTGATTGTGATCTACACGTTGTCCGACGCTATTACTACACCATACTACTCTACTCGGTTTTCACATATAAGACTAATATACTCCATGTAACTCGAAAGGGGCCCAACAAAACAGCACTAGTAGTAAAAAAACTCAATTTTGCCGACTTTGGACTAACACGGTCGATGTGCTCTAACTCTCATAATATTGATTCATTTTGACAATCAGATGGGCACCTGAACGAGCTACTCCAACCGATATAGAGACGAGCTATTCGCTGTATCTCTTCCTCTCCATCTAAATGGTTGAACAGAACAACCGACAGTGTTGGCAGGGTTGAAAAGAAAAAGATGCCAAGGATGTGAACACCCGGAATAGGGGAAATTCGGTCATAAACCTAAACATCCACGACGGAAATTTATCCGTCGATTTGCAATCAATCAGCTGAGAGTCAGTACCTGGAAAGAGGCATCTGTGAACAGGTAAAATCAAATTTACACGAAATAATGCATAGCCGAATTTTTGAGCGAATAAAACAATCCAAACAAGGAAAGTAGTTTTTCATAAAAGGGATGTGTATTCCGTGGTACAAACATACATATAAATGCAATACACGCACGTCTAGTCTTGTGTTCATGAAATCTCCACAGTCTGAATGACTGTCCGCAGCGCCAGTCGTTCAAGTCGTTGTCGCATGGCCTGCATGAACAAACGTTGATTCTCCTCCAGATAGGCAGCCTATAAGTGTCAACGTAAAGCGGATAGGTTCAGCATTTGTACCAGAAAATGCTTCTAATCTAAGACTCATATGTATGCAGATTCGATACAGTGGGGTTAAGCATAAATACACGAGAAAATTCACAACCCTCGAAGGTATGGATAGGAATCGGCTTCGCCACCATTGATGAAGAGGTGTACGACCATCTAATTACACCAACAGTTGGTCACATCACAAAGTGAGTGATGTATACCAGTTTGGACGGTGCATCGATACGCCCGTTGGTGACAGCTCGTTCGACAACGCACTACTGGGTGGGTGAACAAACTACAAATCAGTCGCCCTGACTTAGTTTGTTGGTCGAAATGACCCGGAGACCTGCACAACAACCAGTTGAAGACCCCATCCAGCGTTATGGATAGTTGTGCAAGGCATGCAGTAGGATATGCAAACCTGTTGCTCTGAGATCGAATATAACCGGGTGTTATTGGGCGACTGAAATACTAGCTTACTTGTGTAGTAATACACACAGTTCGCACTTTGGGAATAGTATGTGGGAAAAGCAATCGTCAGTTTGATATAAGTTGAAATAATAACCAAACATCGCGTGACTGGATGTAGAAGCATTTGGAGGAGAGGGTGGCTTTGGATAAAAAAAATATTCTGCTCGATCTTTAATCGCCCCCGGACATGTACTAATTTTTCTTCACTAGTTATAGTAGGCCTCCGTACCAATTTGACGCCGGGTTTTGAAGTGCCCATCTAGACAACAATGACTTTCTACAACCTTATCGACGAGATTACAGATTTCCATAAAAATTTCATATGAATTGTTCCGGTTCTCAACGTACGCAAACACACTGAAGTGCCTGTCGAAAATGATCACAGAGCGATTTGTAGACACCCGATGGAAGTCCAGCTCATTCGACATTTTCATTAATTTACTATAAACCACCTCATACGGCTGTAAGCAACGCACAGAACATGTCTGCATCCGGTTACCTGCATACTTCTCAAATGTGCATATGTACGCATACATACACATATACATATACGTATAAATGTATATGCACATATATGTGTACAACTGCTCGTGCTCATTGCTGTCTTCCTATACGAAATGTACGCCACTAGCTTATGACCAGAACTCGTGCCCACAAGAAATTATTGTGATTATGACACATTATAAGCGAACGCTGAGATCACAAACCGTCACGAGTAAGTTTGATCATTCGTTGCTAATTGACTTTTCAGACACCAAAGCGACCGCATAAACTGTTACTAATATATACATGCATTTTTCGTAAATTTGCTAATTATGCTGACTGTCGTATGCAGACGTGTGTTCCGTGCGCCTGAGATAGTTTATGGACACATACAGTGATAGCGCAACGTAGATCAATACCTTTGAGCATGTCTGGTTTTGTTGACTGGGGTCTCGGTGTTCCAGGTTAGGCAACTAGACCCAAGGCAATTAGTCATACTGTACTGAACATAGCACGAAGGACAAGCCGGTGTTCGGTTAAACCAAGCTGACGTACGGTCTCACTAACCTTCAACTGATCACCACACCTTTCTAATGCAGCAGAGGCCAATCTGTAAAGCATTCTCCCAGCTGATCGTCAGCAGGTGACCGCGATCGCTAGTGCAATGTAACATATGGTTGAACATCATTACCACAAAGCTTAATATGGCTTCCGGTACATGCAGGGAACACGTTAGTAACGGGAATCAAGCAACACTTCCTTACTGTGCACCAGAATGACGATAATTCCCTAGCGAAAAGTGGGGGCATTCTCTTTGATGCAGTTGTTGAACAGGCTTCAAATCATGGAGCTATGGAACCGTATCAACAATAACATACCTAAAAGCACCAAATAAGATACAGTCGTTCACGGATCAAATCGAATAACCAACTTTCGCAGAAGGACGGGAATCGATTTCTTTACACAGAATGACAGTTCGTTATCATCTACGTGGCCGATAATACGTACTTTCCATCATGAAGTACTTTTATCACGACATGTTTTCGCTCCACAACAATAACTCTCGTTAATAATAATATAAACCTAACCCATAAAGCCATCAGGTTTTATGCAAAAAATAGAGTGGATGTACATGATCATGGTCAAACTGAAAAGAACTCACTTTGGAAAATACGTCCATACTATCAAACAGGTGAGGTGTGAGCAACGAAGGTAACTGTTGTTTTAGCGCTGCTCGTTCGTTTTTCATCTCCGTACTCACTTCACCAGCAACAGCCATTTGGCGTGGACTCGGGTTAACTACCGACCCGGGAACCGGCCCATCCTGAAGCCGACGGATAGCAGAACGATGGTGTGGGGTGACGCTCTTTTGGAGCGTTTGGACGAAAGAGTCGGAAACACCTGCGTCCGTGCTGTTCACCTGATGATCTAAATTGCGCCACAGGATGTAGGCGAGTTGCTGACACATATCTATCGTGTAACGGAAGGTCAGAAGAGTTAAACGTGTTTGTGATGAACTACTGGAAGATCGCAGAAGGTACCAAAGAAACGCAAATTAGATAAGTCACTTCAGAATAATGCATAAAAAAACCAACCGATGAGTGAATTCAGCTGCAGCCGCAACAAGCTGATCCCGATTGATACGAAAGCCCTTAGAAACACCGTTTCCCGTTGATGTCCGTCGACACCCAGAAGCAAGCTGAAAAGATATAAACAATTCAAAATAAGGATATCTGGTTTGCAGTCCGGCCCATCAATCAAGGAACTGGCAATGTGAAATACGTACCACACATCTAACGACATCCTAAGAAGATAGTGATGGTACAGAGGAAAAAGCCCATCAACTTTATAAACAAAATGAACATTATGGTAAATGGCACGCGTTGCCACGTAGCGCTCTAAATCATGAAGTGTCTGGTTTTTGATTGATTCACTGAACTAATTGATGATTTAAACCATTTTGAGCGCACTCTGGCAGTTGCATAACTCGAAGTATACGACATGATTGTGGCGAATGAGAGATCAATTAGCAACGAATGATCAAACCCACTCTTCTCCGTATGATGACATATTTCGATCCTAATGTGTCTGTTTAAAATGCATTACAACGGGAGTAGATGTTTTTGATCACAGTAGCCCCATGACGTACATGTTGAACAGGAGAAAAACAAGTGTACTACAGTGAATGCTGAGTGTCTCGTGGAAAGTTAGTTAACCGTCATATTCGATATCAGTTGAAAAGAATCATTGAATTGAGTCCGTAGTTAAATCAAACATGTTTGTGCACAACCTTGACCAAACAAGGAATAACGAAAGAACAGTAGGACAGAATGCATACAAACAAGCGTCTGTGATGGGGTCTACTGAAAGATGTTTTGTTAGGTCGTCCAGTCTGAAAACAACATGGTCACAAACTCGTCTACATTCACAGCGTTTGTGACCAATAAGAATGCAAAGTCTAAAATTGGAGCAGTCAAAAGTACACATGCTACAACGAGTCCCCCATGGGAAATCGAGTGGGAACGTTCGTGAAAGTCGGAGAAGTACCCATCCATGACAACTTTGAGGATCACTTAAAACACGAGCGTTTCTGGGCTTTTACAAAGTGGATGCTTTTCAGGGGTTTGGAGACTTCCCTGACAAAGAGGCTGACAACTGACGTGCGAACTCTCTTCAAACTAAAATAATACAAATCTCATTTGCTGGGCGATACCTTAGTTACTGATAAGTAGTTTCTGTATCAAACAAATCACATTTTTCTGCTACTCATTAGTAGTCAAAATATCGCTCAAGCTAATGAGTTCGTGGTTCTCACTTGAACAGAAGTCCTGGTCATCGAATCATCCGCAAGAGCTACCAAGATAGTTCGTACGTGCATCCACGTTTCACGATTACATTTAATTCAATTTTGCCTCGACCACAAAATCGTTTACATCAAAAATGTTCCCAATACTTCAACAAAAAATAGGTCTTGCAACTTCTCCACTAATTTGTGACAACTATATGCTAGTTAACTACACTAAAAAACAAGAGACGAACGTTGGTCACTACTGACGACCAGGACAATAAGTTGTCCCATCAACCTTGAGTGTTACATAAATATGGGAAAGATTGCCAGTCGAATTTCACTTACGGAGGTAACATACACGAATCTAGGCAAAGGTATATGAAAGGGACTGACTTTATCGCGGTAGACGCCAACAAAGTAGATTTAGTGAATTGAACGCTACCGTGGTTTGACTCAACCAGCGATGAAATGAAGATAGCCTAGGAAGTGAGATCCAAAACCCGAGATTTAAACTCTGAAAGTAAGTTGCTTTTTAGATTTTTGAACAAGTCGAGCAGCGTGGGAAACAAGCAGTAAACACACGGCAGAGTACGAGGCAATCAGCTGTAAGGCTTACATGAAACCAAATATACGCAACATTTTGGATTGGATGCTGTCCATAGGGCACAGAACCGGAATTAGTGAACGTAGTCGTTAGTTAACAAATAAGGTCCACTTCAGGTTCAATTTATCGATAACATTGTGTTTTCCATCATGCGGCCCGCTGCGATACAAACCGCCTAAACGTACTCAAGTGTCTTTAATTATCACGACTGGGGTTCGCAAAAATAAATTTAAAAAATTAACGTAGTCACAACCAAATCAGGTCAAATGAGAGTCCAAAATCGCCGAATACATACTGATCGCAACGAATCAGCAGTTGGTTGATCAGAAGCAGAGATCGGATGAAAAAAACTATTCCTGTTGTGATGAAAGAATAAACAGAAGCACTAACTCCGACGAAGTTCCAAACAGAAGGCGAGTGGAGCAACTGAAGATAGTAGCCGACACCTGTCGCAGTTCGTCTGTGGACAGGTCGTTTAGTTGAGATCGTTGAAGATGCTGAATAGAAAAAAAACGAAACAACAGTCAGCCACAAATGAATAAGGCTCTGAGTAGGGACCCTCAAGTTGACTGCTCTCTTCAGCAATGGAAATTGGGAAATACCTAGTGTTCATAATAATCAACCTATCATTAACCATGAGTCTCGCCTCGTTTCCTAGTGACACTCTGTAGCTGACGGATCTGTGGCCAGTTTATTTTTTATGTTGCATTGTACGGCACTAAAACTATCTATCCGAGTGATCCTCTGTTTGATAATCACCTAATTTCGATTTCGGACAGAAACCAAGGTCCTCTTTCATTTGCTGTTCACAACGAAAGTTATAGCCCGAAGGAGGGTGCAGTAAAAAAACAAGTTGATACTTTTGAGTGACCGATGCAACCGGTCACTTGTCTAAAGACTGTATAAAAGCGTCGTCATCAGAGCTTGAACACCTAGACACATAGATCAATAGGCAGCTTGTGTAGACCCCTGTTATCGATAGTTATAATCTTCAACATTCCAACGCAGCGCCACACCTCTAATCAGCGTTGGCTGCTTCATGGTGCGTATACAGTGTACGTTTGTCTGGACACTAAAGCCAACGGAGTATCCCGTAATCCGAAAGACCATTCGTAAGGTAGCTCGTGTATTGAAACGAACAGACTATCCAATCATCGTACTGTGAATGTAGAATGCAGGCAGTTGTATTGTATGGTAGCAATGAGGACGAGTGTACGTAGGCAATAGCAAGTAGACACAACTGCATTGCAAGACGATAGGCTGTACAACGTTAACAGGCAAGCATAAGCAGGCTACGGCTAAATTGTCCGGTCGAGAACTTCACACAACCCAGTCCAACCAGACGTAGACGAGGGTAACGTTACGAGCACGTTACCGCACCATGAGTGGTGAATCAAGCAGCCGGGAGCGCCACACACATTTGTGTGTGCGCGCTTAACAAGACAGCAGCCATTGCTAAATCCAGTGTCGGAATTGTCCTGAGCATGTGCACAAAAGAGGTGCTGTATCACTGGATACCTGTTAAACTAGAGTGTGCAATTACAACATCAAAATGTGCCCATCCTAAGCGCTATTTGTTTGCTATTGCGTTACACGCTTCCGTAAACTGGACAGTCAAAGATGAATTCTGTCAGAAGATTGATAACCTTCTGCACATCACAAGACAAGCGGAAATGACATTACGGGCTGGAGACTCGAACGCCCACATACACAAGTCAAGTGGTAACGAGCGCGAGCAAGGTAACCAACGCCCTTATGGTATTTGTCAGAGAGAACACGATGAATGTCTGCTTCAGTTTTGTCATGCTAAGTCTGTTCCTAGCGAGTATAAATTTCTAACACTCCAGACGTCAATGCACTACCTATAGACCCCTGTCGTCGAGTCGACTGTGAGCAAAGACTGGCAACACAACTGAGAGCCACCAATAGCGTGGTTGTTTGGGAAACTATAAATCAACCTGGATTTCGAGCATACAATATTCTGTGCTAGGTTCGCTCTGTCCTTCGATGAGAGGCTAGTTTATTGCCAAACAAATTAATTTATCGAACCCAATAAATATACAGACGACCTACACGTATTAGAATGGGGCTGCCTTTGTTCTGGGATTCCGCTCACCGTAAAGCATTGCGGACAAGTGAATATACGCTCAAAAGGTCCTACACATGTGCGTAACTACCGCTCGTTCAGTTGTTAACTGCTATGGCTTTGCTTTAACCTTGTACGCAGGCTGGAAGTCCGTCTGAAGCGAGTATAATTCAGTTTGCGAGAATACCACCTTGGAACTCCGGAATCAGCTACGACGGGATTCATGCGACCTAGTGAACAGAATACGCCACCGAGCCGGAATAAGCTGTTGTTACTGAGAATTCGCGAAGGTAGGATGAAGACAGATGTGGGTGAGGTAAGTTACGAAGCAAACGATGATCCTATTCATAACCCGCAATGACGTTCAAGAATCTAGACTGAACACTTCCAACATCAGTTCAACCCGTAACACGCGCTGGAGAGTGTACATTCGCGCAACCACTGTGCCGTACTCGTTAGTCTGGATACAGCTGCATGACCTTCAAATTTCCACTTCAGATCAGCCTCTTGAAATATCATAGAGAGCCCGAACAAGATGAATCCCTCTCGGCTTCTTTTACAGACGGGAATTAACGCCTACTATCAATCAGTTAAATCGTTTGGAAATATTATCGGATGTGAACCAGAGAACAGCAAATTTGAAGCCTGTTACGTAAAAAGTATTCTGTGGTCACAGTCCTTCGTAAACTGAACGTAAAGCGAGTAGCACGATTGAGTATCGCTCTCGGAGTGGCTGCCCGACGCGTGAACTCCAACATCTATTCAGAAGAACTACAATCGAAGTTCCAACCATAATGAAGGTATCTGGTTTCATTGTGAACTTTGCACTCCGGAAATGTTTACCAACAAAAGGTGTGGTTGACAATTATCTCTACATCACGAAACCAGTTCGCAGACAGAATAGAGCACATGATAGCTAGTCGCTTAATCTTAACACCTCGAGCAAGATGCGAAAACCACACCTTATATATGCAAACATGCAAAAGACGATAACAGATAGTGAGCTGCAGCAGACCAACAATATATAGACGAAATTATTGTAAACCGTGAGTGCTCATGGGTAGGGGGGGACGGTGCCAAAATGTTTTACACGGACTTGGGACTTCCGTTCGTCAGTCTAATGTTCACACCTCTCAAGTAAAAGACTTCGTTGCTAGACGGGCAAAACCTGTCAACATTAACGCTAACACTTGTTGGTGAATCCTTGGAGATACTAGAGGTGGCGCTTGTCAGCTTACAACATTTCTGGCGCCCACACGGTCTCAGTCTTGCGTTGAAAGGCCGAGTGTACGTTGTCAATGTATGGGATGTTTTGTTGTACGGTTGCGAAAATTTGGTCCATCTCGCTCAGGATCTATTCACTTACTATCCGTTTTCGGCCGTCAGCCTATCCGAAGCATTTGCGAGGTGTGGTGCGAACACAGTATCATCAACGCTGAAGTTCAGCAGTGTGTCTTCGAGACGGACAGACTCTGTTGACCACCAAGCTTGATGGTCGTCTCGTCCCTTAGGCTTCGTTTGGTTGAACACATGCTGTGAATCCCAGCACACAGTTTACCACGTCATGGCTCGTTTAGGGGTTAAGCTGGATGCGGTAGCTTGGAGGTTAAAGTATGACTGGGGTTCTGAGCAAACAGACAGTGACATTAGAGAGTGTTTCAGTGTAGAGTTTCCGGCTTCATGACTGATGTTGAAGAAACATGAAATTCTTTCGTTTCTGAGGGCTGTCTGACAGGGCGTTTATGTTATCTAATGTTCACACCTCTCAAGTAAAAGACTTCGTTGCTAGACGGGCAAAACCTGTCAACATTAACGCTAACACTTGTTGGTGAATCCTTGGAGATACTAGAGAAGTTAATCTATCTTGAAGGCTGGATCACCGCGGATAGAACGTCTGATAAAGTCACAGATCGTACAACCAAACCCAGAGGTGGCGCTTGTCAGCTTACAACATTTCTGGCGCCCACACGGTCTCAGTCTTGCGTTGAAAGGCCGAGTGTACGTTGTCAATGTATGGGATGTTTTGTTGTACGGTTGCGAAAATTTGGTCCATCTCGCTCAGGATCTATTCACTTACTATCCGTTTTCGGCCGTCAGCCTATCCGAAGCATTTGCGAGGTGTGGTGCGAACACAGTATCATCAACGCTGAAGTTCAGCAATGTGTCTTCGAGACGGACAGACTCTGTTGACCACTAAGCTTGATGGTCGTCTCGTCCCTCAGGCTTCGTTTGGTTTAGGGGTTACGCTGGATGCGGTAGCTTGGAGGTTAAAGTATGACTGGGGTTTTGAGCAAGCAGACAGTGACATTAATGAGTGTTTCAGTGTGGAGTTTCCGGCTTCATGACTGATGTTGAAGGAACATGAAATTCTTTCGTTTCTGAGGGCTGTCTGACAGGGCGTTTATGTTATAGATCTGACATGGTCGTTTCTTTTTTTCTGCATAAAACTTTTCCCACATTTACTGCCACACGTTTACTATTTGCGTAGTTTTTATCCAAACGCCATCGTTGGGCAGTGAAGTTGTGTTACTTCTAAGTAGAGCCAAGGTCGCTCGCAGTTAGGTCTCGTGCCAATTACCAGCTCTTCCGTAGCACGTCTCAGTAACACTAACGTAAAACTGTTGAGTAGAACTGAACTACAGAGCGGTAACGATTACGTCGGGTTTGGGAATTCGTAATCACCTACACGGTGGAGAGAAATGTCATCCAACATGGTGGAGTTCCGCAGCCGATTATTTTCACGCACTGGGCCATGGAATCGAGAAAACCACAACAGCAATAGTCTGGATGGCACTGGGCAATCTCAATTTATTGGGAAAACATCTCCTTACGGAAGTACAACAGTATTTACGATTTTGAATGAGCGACAGGCGTTCTTGTGTTTTCATTGCCCAGCTCGTTGCTACGTTCCGCAACCTTGCATCCAGCAGCTCAGTCGTTTGAATCTGATACGCATCAAACCAGAAGCCAGTCGCCGTCTCTGACTGGTTGGCGCCGGACGATCCTAATTCCGTCTGCAGCGCCTTTGTGTGCGAACTCTGATTGATTGGACTCTCTCCAATCAGAAAACCGCTTCAGTTCAATCACATTAAAGCTATGCGCCTGCACAACAGATTGCTCGTATTCCAAGTTTTCTTCCGCACTCCACACTCTAAGTCATAAAGGAGTGGACATAGGGGCTTTCAACGCTCACCTACCTTGGCAATCAACCTTTGGGATCATTTGGTGGATTCCTCATTACAGAGAGGATTGGGAGAGTAAATGAGTTCGAACGGGAAGTTTTGGAGCTCTCGCCGTAATGTCGTAGTTCAGTTAATACGATGCTCCTTGTGTTTGAGCATACTGTTTCTGTACCCGAATCAAATACAACTGACCCCAGATATTTTGCAGGTGTTTCTGAGTGAGAAAGCGGATGAGAAACGGCAACGGATTGGGTCTCAAATATCTGAATAAAAAATCCGACACTTGTTCTGAGTAATTTTCACATCGATGCTAAGAGGCCGTTACGATAGCACCAAATCCATCTGTTCTATCAGACCTTTGTACATTGCACGGTACAAATGGCATCCAGCTAACAATGTTGATTTCAGTGTACATCAACATGGTAAACAAGCTGTAAATCACAGTTCGCAGAATAGACGAATTCCGCCAGTTGGATAGAAATGGACAAGAGGGTCCCCAAAATATGAGTGGATGTTTCTCGCAATGACAATTTCGCGGAGATTAAGACAGGGTTAAACAAAATTGAGTGGTCCGAAACCATCACCACTCACCCTAGATAATCGTTGAGATTTCGTCACAGAAGAAACCTCCGAATTCGTCAACAATCATGCTCTAAGGAAGTGTCCCCGATGAAGTTAAAAACCGGTACCCACTGAAAGTGAAACCAATCGTCTGGTTACACAAAAACGTTTCGCATGCAACAGTTAAAAGATAGAACAAACTGAAGACGCGTGTGTCCAGTGCCACACCTGCCATAAAAAAACGGTATGCTATTGACGGTTTCCTACTCAAAAGTTGAATGTGAATCCAGATATTTTCATACAATGTAGTCACACAACACACGAGAAGCAAGGTTGGTAGTTCGCACTTTCAATCCTCTGGCATATGTATCGGTACAGATGTAGAGATCGCCAGCAACAGCCAGAGTACGTAAGCATGCATCCGCGACACACAGCAACTTAGCCTAATCATCTCTATTACCAGTTTCACAACCCATTAACCCAAAACTCACTTGGTCCGGACTTAATGTACACGGTAATTTTCAAAAGCTGAACCAAAAATTACCAGAACCGCTAGCAGTACTTTTTAATCGTTCCCTGAAAACAGATAAGCAACAGAGAGCCCAAAAACTGTTCACAAACATACCTATCTTTAAGAATGGATGCAGAGAGGATCAAATTAACTGTCAACCAATAATGCTGCTTCCGGCTACCTTCAAAGTACTGGAGAGCTTACTAGACGCGTCGGTCTGAGCCCAGGTTGTAAATCTCGAACTTATCACCTACGAGCAGCATGGCTTCCGTGAGCGATATTCCTAGGACATGAATCTGTTGATTGCTTGTAACTTTAGGACGAAGGCTCCTACGCTGAACTGACCAGTGACACAGTTTACCTCAGATTTTTTAAAGTTTCTGCCAAGTAGGATTAATCCACCTAACTACAGGATCTTCACAATTTCCGCTTTCATGGGTGATTAATCAGATGACTTGAAGATTGTCTAACCAAAATTAGACTCATTATCAAGGTGAACGGACAATTCTCCTCATGGCTCACTACCAACAGCTGTGTTCTGGAAAGACCCACCTTAACACCCTTGCTGTTCATATTTTTTGTTCCTGAACTACATAACATAAACGAACCACCGATACTGCCCTGAGTCGATGATAAAATTCTGGCAAATGCACGGAAAATGTGATAACCCTAAAGGACAAGTTAAACTATCTGAACCATAGAAAATAACCTGCCACCCAATGTCAATAAATGTGAAGTCACGCACGTTCGCCATCGACATCGCGCTATCTGCTGCTTTGGTGACACGAAGCTATCTGTGCCAATATGTGAGCGAGACCTACGGACAATGGTAGCAGACGGTTTGAGTTTGTCTAAAAATTGTGAAACCGTGGCTAAAAAACAGACAAATAACTCTGAACCTCTTAAACATAATTACGGGGCATTTCGCCCCGATGTGCTTCCCACGATGGTCGCCTCTAGTTAGAAGAGAATTGGCATTCACTGAAAGCGCTCAAGGAGGGGTCACCAGAAGAATCGCGGGGCTCAGGAAAATCGCCAGAACCGAGTTCTCAATGATCTACAAACACCTCAGGAGACAACTAATTCTTACACCCAGGATCATCCAGAGGCATCTCTGTTCTCAATAAGCAAGGGTGAGCGTCCAGGGAGCACTTGCTAAAATTGAGTTATGAAAAAGAAAGGTTACTTGGTAGACAGAACTCATTTATAATTAGGGTCTGTTCACACTGGGACGCAAAACCTAACTCTGTGGCTACAACTGAATCGGTTGAGTTGAAAAATTTTACTCAATTGGCGTACATGTGAGAGGCAATCCGGACAAGTCTCCATTCTACCTAAGTCCCCAAGGCCAATAAATCCGACGGACTGTTGTTCAGTGAGTTACAGTGCTCGTTGTGGATACGATTTCGCGCTGGAAAGTTTCTTGAAGTTTCCTTTTAACTTACCTCTTATCACTTACTTGTCTACACCTATGAATGGTCATGCAAACACACACACACACACCCGATCAACATAAAAACAGAAACATACAAGGATATTTTCTACCCGCGTAACGACCTATGGAACGCATGATAAACAATGTGTTGAGGTTGATCACGTTACGACCGAGAAATCCAACGGGGCGGGTGGCAAAAACGAAAATGTTACGTAACCACTGCTCTACAGACGTAAAAACTTGCTAGGCGTACACTCAAGCCGTCACTCACCAGAAGCCAACGAGCTACCGTGTGGCCAGTACGGTGAAGATAGTCAATCTCAGTTTGCTTCCTAACGGTCGGACAAACATCTTCGGATTTGGACAACGTTGTGAAAAGATTGAGATTGGCCAAGCCAGAGCACACCTCTTCGAGCCTTGTCAGATTCATGAAAGTCCAGGAAAGCAATCGGAACACAAACGTTAATCCCGTCTGTGTACCGTTCGGATCACCTAGGAGATGCGGACCAGTGAAGAGGAAATTTAGCTTAAGCAGTTATTCAACCAGCCCACAAAAACAACGGTTTCATAGATGAATTCATTACAACTCACCGTGGAGGGGTAGGGACAGTAAAGAATGTAACGGGCGAGGTCCTGGACTCTTAATGCCAGCCGGTAAAATCGACTCCGTGCAACTTAAACTAGCCGTAAAAACACTGATCAGCTGACAGACGAGTTGGAGTTGTTGGGTTTCACAAAGCAGGTGCTCCAGACCAATAGAACTACGCTGCGAGGACACAGTTGTCGATGGTCGAAATTCATTTCCGAGCACACTGGCGTCATCCACGATAACGGTGGACAGGAAATTGAGTGTATGTCGTACGATTCGCGCCTGAACCACCTCCCGTTGGAGTGTGGAATATCTACAACCGAAGGAAGAACATTGATGATATTAAGGACCGGAGTTTCTTAGCCTGTAAGTGGACGAAAGATAAACTAAAAACATCATGGCTGAGAGATCAAGAGGGTTGGGGCGAAACTGATAGTGCAACGAGCAAAGCATACATATGACAAAAATGAACAACAGTAATGTGAAGAATGCCCAAAGTCTCAAAGGCAGAATGACATTTCTACCATAGTGAAGAGCTTTAGGAATGATTTCTCCGACCGGTTGGTTTAGTTAATGCTTTGCCAGTGTTCAGTTGTCTCATGTTCGGCTTAATTTCATAATGTGCTGCAATCAGGCTCTAGTCTATGGTATGTAAGGTAGACATAAATAAAGTGTCACATCATACCGGTACACTCAAAATGAATCAGAAGCATTGAACTGTCTTCTACCGTGGTGAACTGAAGCACAAACGTTTTGGGGACCTAAATGCCACACAGGCAATCGACATAATACCCCGGATAATAAGCAAGAATGTGGCGAGCAGTGTTTCCACACGGCTTAAAAACTCAGTTAAATATTCAACATGACAATCAGTATGTAACAGCAATAGGTGTCAATTAAAGCCCATCAGTAAAAACCAATATTCTTTGTACAGCTGTTCTAAGAGAAAAACACGGGGATCATGTACATCTTCATGGGATATCATGAAGCTGATAAGCAACTCACATATATGGGGATTCAAACATATTCCACTAGGTTAGCACAGAGCAGACGGTTGACTTCAACTAACACTTTGATTGTTTATTAATACCCATTACGCGACAGCCTAAACTCAGCGACCTAAGTGTTTAAACTCTTGTGTGATCAACCAAATGTTAATTGGTAAGAGAATATATTAGATTAATGTTAACCCTTTAAATGCTGTCTGAAAACAGGTAAGTAAGTTTCCGAATTCATGTTCCAAACCAATCCAATGTGACGCAGTTTACACGGATTACCTACAGTAAACTAATAAACTGGAAGTCTCAGTCTAAATCTTAGTGAGAATCTGGTGGGCGCACTCGTTCAACAAACACAACAAAGCTAGAAACGAAGACACAATTACACAATGCCACATGGTGAGAACGGAAGAGTTAGGACATAAATCATCTTCAGTCATTTTGGAGAAACACGCCGGAAGCGGGCAATAAAAACCGGCGCGGGACAAAATGGGTAAGCCCAACCATGTGTCTCAGCTTTTTTCACGTCGAAACGGCCGTGTAGTTTTACTGAGATCATTTTCGAAACGGTTTTCCGCAAATGTGTAAGAACAAAAACGGTTGCTAAAAGTTTTAGTACTGTGGCGTGTGAATAAGGACGAAGAGGGAGCATTCCGGGACACACTGCTACGAAATTATATAAAGAAAACCGACTTTGTAGTAATTCTCAGGACGATTAATCAGACGGCGGCTGTGGAGCATGGACAGTAGCCCTTCTCAATCGGACTTTCTATGTATAGAAACCAATTATTCGGTCGCTGAAATGTTTAACACTGGAAACTACAAAATTATCGCTCGACAGCCGCCAACTTTGAACATGGACAGGTCACCGAGTCCACTGAAATTGAATATGGTGATAGCTGATTGATACTTTGGCAACGGTTGTCCAAAGGAATGTCGTCCAGAAATGCCGACGCGGTTATCAGAACAATCGCGATGACAAGGTTGACAAAAAGAAGTGACATTCGATTTGGCCTGGATGACTCAAAAACAGTTATGCACGAGTAACAAGATGGAATATGGACACGCAGAAAAGGGTGAATGTAGGTGATGATGGCAGCCGGTTATTCTTTATTTCATCAACCAAGTTTATGCATATCAGATGGCACATGAAGTATGCGATCTAAGCAGTACTGGCCGTATGTCTGTATTCTACTATTTGCATATGCTAAAACGCAAAACACAAGGTTGGAATAGCCGAAAACCTGCGCACCAACACCACAGAATGACAAAACTGTTTCGGAGAACTCATAAACATGGGATTGACAGTAAGTGTAGCATTAGAGAGAAAACGGGATAATCGGAAGTTCATATCAAGTTTGACGAAACACCATTTGCTCAAATAACTATTTCCTCGAGAACAGTAAGTACAAGAACAGTGCGCTGGGGTATAACTCTCCAATACCCGACAGAAATCTGAATAACAACCAAGGTCCTGAAATGAAGAACAAGAACTTATGAGCGTACAGCAATCTTTCGCGTACAATTTACTTGGAAAAACACCACTCTGGAGCACAAACGTTACAAAGAGTATCTGTCATTAGGTGTCCACCCGCAGCATTTCATAACACGTATACGTATATAACAAAGTAAAACATAGGGATAGATCCCAAACTTGTTCAAACGAATGAGCAGAAGAGCTGCGAGTTATGTAAGGTGTTAAAGACAGACAGGAAGGAAAGAAAGAGTAGATTGGTGCACCCAGATGCTCACAACATAAACGCCCTGTCAGACAGCCCTCAGAAACGAAAGAATTTCATGTTTCTTCAACATCAGTCATGAAGCCGGAAACTCTACACTGAAACACTCTCTAATGTCACTGTCTGTTTGCTCAGAACCCCAGTCATACTTTAACCTCCAAGCTACCGCATCCAGCTTAACCCCTAAACGAGCCATGACGTGGTAAACTGTGTGCTGGGATTCACAGCATGTGTTCAACCAAACGAAGCCTAAGGGACGAGACGACCATCAAGCTTAGTGGTCAACAGAGTCTGTCCGTCTCGAAGACACACTGCTGAACTTCAGCGTTGATGATACTGTGTTCGCACCACACCTCGCAAATGCTTCGGATAGGCTGACGGCCGAAAACGGATAGTAAGTGAATAGATCCTGAGCGAGATGGACCAAATTTTCGCAACCGTACAACAAAACATCCCATACATTGACAACGTACACTCGGCCTTTCAACGCAAGACTGAGACCGTGTGGGCGCCAGAAATGTTGTAAGCTGACAAGCGCCACCTCTGGGTTTGGTTGTACGATCTGTGACTTTATCAGACGTTCTATCCGCGGTGATCCAGCCTTCAAGATAGATTAACTTCTCTAGTATCTCCAAGGATTCACCAACAAGTGTTAGCGTTAATGTTGACAGGTTTTGCCCGTCTAGCAACGAAGTCTTTTACTTGAGAGGTGTGAACATTAGAAAACATAAACGCCCTGTCAGACAGCCCTCAGAAACGAAAGAATTTCATGTTTCTTCAACATCAGTCATGAAGCCGGAAACTCTACACTGAAACACTCTCTAATGTCACTGTCTGTTTGCTCAGAACCCCAGTCATACTTTAACCTCCAAGCTACCGCATCCAGCTTAACCCCTAAACGAGCCATGACGTGGTAAACTGTGTGCTGGGATTCACAGCATGTGTTCAACCAAACGAAGCCTAAGGGACGAGACGACCATCAAGCTTGGTGGTCAACAGAGTCTGTCCGTCTCGAAGACACACTGCTGAACTTCAGCGTTGATGATACTGTGTTCGCACCACACCTCGCAAATGCTTCGGATAGGCTGACGGCCGAAAACGGATAGTAAGTGAATAGATCCTGAGCGAGATGGACCAAATTTTCGCAACCGTACAACAAAACATCCCATACATTGACAACGTACACTCGGCCTTTCAACGCAAGACTGAGACCGTGTGGGCGCCAGAAATGTTGTAAGCTGACAAGCGCCACCTCTGGGTTTGGTTGTACGATCTGTGACTTTATCAGACGTTCTATCCGCGGTGATCCAGCCTTCAAGATAGATTAACTTCTCTAGTATCTCCAAGGATTCACCAACAAGTGTTAGCGTTAATGTTGACAGGTTTTGCCCGTCTAGCAACGAAGTCTTTTACTTGAGAGGTGTGAACATTAGATTGACGAACGGAAGCCCCAAGTCCGTGTAAAACATTTTGGAACCGTCCCCCCCCCCCGCCTACCCATGAACACTCACGGATTACAATATTTTTGCCTACATATTGTACGTCACTAAGTCGAGTGTCGTAGAGTAATTTCACACCAACACAGCATGCGTATTGTGCAGTCGTGAGAGCCGAATGAATATGGACGAGGATGAAACGACATTCACTTCCCTAACTTGTCTTGCATTCGCAGATCAGCGGGATTTAAGGGTACTGAACACTACTCGCACCTCCTCCTCCTCCTCCTCGTCATCATCATCATCACGACATCAGTGGCTGCTTCTGACACTTAAGTGGTATACAACCATGAAGAAAAAAGTAAGCGTTTGCTATGCACAAAAGAAGGTGGGAGAAGAGATTTGAATACTAAAAATAACGACGGTTACATTCAGCCACTGAACATCGAAGTGTGTTTGCAGCCCCCAAGCAAACAAGACAGCAACAAATGAACGTAGGTCTTCATCATTAGCTTCCCCACATCACTAAGTACAATTATGACAACATATAGCCTATAAAGCCGGATCAGCAATCATATCACTTAACATCTCCTACCACCAACTCTTTGAGTCCCGACAACCTTAATCCGGGAATGGAACCCATCAGGTTTACCTGTACCACTGACGAATCAATTTGTTAGTTATACAACTCCGCCAACAATTGCTATCACTTCATTATCAAACACCAACTCTACGTGATCACACCTGTTTAACCGAATCATGTTGCACTATGAAACCACAAGGCGCTTTTAGAAACATTTAGTAAGGCGCGAAAGTGAGTTCCGCATTGTGTGTTGCTTGAAAATTGTCAAACAACAGCAGCACGTCCTCAGCATGATCAGACCGGCTTCTCTCATACAGAACGTCCATGTCGGTATCCTCTAAGAGCTGCAAACAGTCCACCGAAAAGTGAAAATGGGCGGAATTGCCGTACGCCGCCTTTGGCGCTGAAACTTTTGGACGGTTCACAGTAAACCCTCATCCAAGACAAAGTGTGGCGAATGAGCACCGACAGTGTGTTAGCACAGACGATCGCTGACCCCACATGTACGCCACTTTGAAAGTGGACATCTACCCACTGAAACGAGTGCACCTTCATCGTAAAAAGGAGCAACCACTATTGGTGGGCAGTACGTATGACTCCACCGAAGAGCTGCCAAATTCGAGCAAAAGACGTCCTTCATACCGACGTCAATATAGTCAGCTGGAGAACATGCAAACACAATAGACAGATTTCTGAAAGTTTCGCGTTCAGAGCTGGTTTTAATAGGATTTACTAAGCGGACGGCACAAGCTTAACAGCAAACAGTACTTCAGCCTATTGGTGAGGTTGCGGTCGTAGTGCTAAGGACTACACCCACTCCAGCGAGACCGATAGAGGCGATAGTGGAATCATTCGAAAGGTGTAAACAATAATGAGCAGACAGTGCGAGTGTTGCTAGCTCCATACATTGACTACTGTCCTGGATTCTAGTTTCTGAAATGCAACAGACATCGACATTCAACGAGTCTGAAGTTCGTGCGAGAACGGCCTGCTGACCTACCTGTTTAATACAGCGAATGTTGACAGCACTTATACTAATGCACATTCCAGTTCAAGCTGTGGAATCAGCTGGAAACATACCAACAACAGTTGAGGAGGAAATAGATTGTAGGGTTTAGGCCCAAATCTCGAAGATCCTCTGTGTAGCGGAGCAACCTCCAATTCGATTGGATGATAGCTTGAAGCAAACAGTGAAAGTCACTAGGGAAGCAGTGTATGTGGATATAACAAACGACGCGATAGCAAATGGAGTTGTCCGAATGCGACAGGAAACAGGAGTGAGGTGTGACTAGCATGAGTGGATAACGGTTAGGATGAAGATGCGTTTGGGAATGTGCGTCTCAGTGCGATTTCGAAATGAATACGAACCTTTCTAGTCAAGCGTCACTGCTGACGACCATAAGTCGATTTTATCCCATATCAGATGGAGACCTGAACGGTAGAATGACAAAAGCGAAACACCACAAACGAGCGTGACCGTAATCCGAACAATAACTTGCGATCAACCACCGGAATGGTCCACCATGGATTTCTTCGAAAAGATGTATTGTTATGAACAACCGACCTAAATGTATTTTGTTCCAGTTGGGAAGTGTGTTCAACATATTATTCCACATTTTACACGAAAAAAAGAAGTTCACTTGAGTCACGTTAAACTAAGTCTGACTTATCAAAAGCGCAGGAAACAATAAGAACCAATACCACAACACCGAGAAACAAACAAAATACGTGATCCGGAGCTGACATGTGCGCGTATAGAAGTGAGACTTACTCATCTGTGTTGTCCCCAAGGGTGGATGGTTGACAGCGACAGACCAACACGAACAACCCTGTTAGGCTCGTCTGAGCAGCAAGCCATTGCAGAAGCCAACCGATACCCGGCATACTAGATACAGGACGGGAGCTGCTCAGGAAATGAATCAATGCGCTTCCCAGGCTCGTGTCTTCCGATAGCAAAGCATCCGAGTGAGTGTACAAAAAGTTGAACACTTGTTGGCTGACACCCACATGGTTGGGACCTATGCGAGAAGGAAAGAAGAATGTGTTTAATTAATACGCCTTCAGCTACTTTGAGCGACTAACGTTACACCACATATAGTTTTGCAGTCCAACTCAAGGTAGCTTAATGGTAACGATCGATTACGCAGTTCTGGGTTCGATCTAGGTTGATCACCCTAAATCGATTTGAGCAGCACAACAACGTTCGTTTTGTCTGTGGCATGGAGTGTCACATAGCAGTGGGCATCATTCGTTGTAGAAGCAGAACGTAACCAGCTCAAGACACACGGTCAGCGGAACATGAGTAAATACAAGTCATCAATCGAAAAAACCATGGATTAGACCAACTAACGAATCATAGCAGATGTGTTCTAACAGCTGAGAACAGACGGTGCCCAGGATCCTTTCACGGAAGTCATTCAAAACTTTTGCGTGGGAAGCCCCAGCCCTCTCCTGAAGTGGATGTAACTCACAAAAAATGAGAGGACCTGAGGCTACAACGATAACCGGTTGAGTCAGGCAGTTTTAAAATTGGTTTCAAGCTAATCGTGGGATAGCGCATGAGTTAGTGAAGTCTTAAAAAACCTATGAAATACAGAGAATGAATTAAGGAGAGCCTCATGGATAGTGGTCCTTTCTGTGTAGGACTTGAGTCAACGTAATCGCATCTATCAATGAGATTGTTTTGCAAACCTGGATGCTATCACGTCTACTTTCCAAGAGAATATATTCGGAATGTACATGTTACTGTCTGAATTCATTAGCTTTTTTAATTAGATATCAGCGAAAACCATTTGATGTAATGCTGTCTGACAATGAAAAGAATGAGACGAAATGAAACCTTTGTATTCACCCGTTCATTGAACTGCGGGGTTCAGTTTCTAAAGGAGAAACTTCACTTGAAGCCCTTCTTCAAATGGAAACCTCAAAAAGTAACGAAAACGGCTTCTTCAAATGCTACAGCCTAAAGAATCAGATAACGCGTCATCCGATGCTCAACATTAAAAGACAGAGCGCATATAACTTATTGGTAAGCTCATGTGATGACCAGGCTAAGCGTTTGATGTGATACTCGACTTAAATATCATGTTAATTCTACGCGGTAGCTACCATTCAAATGTACCAGATAGAACAGAGGCTCAAAAAACCACACTGATACGGACAGATTTCGTGTGATTTGTGGAAAGCCATTGATTGCAGTGACTCAGCTGCACACATAACTATACAAAGTAAAAAACTGCAAGGTCTGCCTCATATCCGAAAGCGCTGACACATGAGCTAACTTATTAGGTTGCAGAAAAATTGCACGATTACCACCCAGTCGGGACATTGTTGGTAATCTACACTGCACACAAAAGAAGCAATATGGTTGTAAGGGAGCAGGGCGAAAACGTTCGAATGTGATCACGGGAAAATTAGGGATATTAACAAAAACGGGAAAACAATTGGTTATTCGCTGTATCAGAAGTATCCGTCCCGAATCATTTGTTCAAACTACGGCCGTGCGATTAATACTTATCAGAATCAGGTCACTGGACAAATGTACAACCGTTTCAACAAGACCGATACCAGAAACCATCAGTGCCTTTATAAAACAAAGAAACGCATGTTATATATAGCTCCCATGTTGATCCCGCAGATGGGATGCATTGTTCTACAAGGGTCTGGATATCATACAGTTTAAGGCAAATGGCACAATATCAATGATGGAAGTTTTTACCTGAATTCATCATTCTAATGGTTCTCTGTTCCACTAGAAATACAACAAGCCACCTGTGTCGCTCGAATCAATAAGGAGGCGACAAGTGAACATCGCACTATCGAACGACGTTACTGTGATACAACAGCAGCCGAACTCGAAAACGCAGCAACAAAAAAAATTTAAATGATGACTTTAACAGTCGTGAACTTATCCTACGACTTTTTGAGTCATAACAGCTGTGAACAAATAGAACAATGTTGTATACATTTTCACCGAGAGCGTTTTGCGACACCGCATATTCCAATATGCGCTCTCGACAAAAAGAACGGAATTCGTCCATCTGCAACTAACTCATTAATGTGAACGAGAACTCGTCAAAGCATGAATGATCAACCTCGTGGTGCGTTTGTGATCAAGTGTTCACGTGGTACACAATCTTACTACGTGCTAGCCAGAGGTGGCCTGGTTCTGTCCAAATTTATTACACCAGACAACTAGTACAGCAGGTAGGACGAGCAAATGAAGTAGTTTCTATCCGTGCACACAATTGTACGTCAGCCTCACATGTTCCAATTAATCGAAGAGCTCACGGTCAAAGATCCGATAAAAAGAAAATATTATCCATAAAGAGCTTACAACTCACCGAGAGTGATCAGCAGGGTTTTGAATAAACGAACTGCTGGCAACAGAATTCCGGACCAAGAGATACCAGAGTCTTCTGATCCATTCGCCTCATCAGCACTTATGCTGTTAAGCAATTTGTGAAGCACCGACTCATCGGAACTGCTAGTATCAGCCAAAATCGGCTGCAGTCGAGAAACTTTTCGCATCAGTGTATGGACAACACCGCCGGTAGACTTTTGAGGCATGCTATCCACCGTAGAATATAACGTATCCAAACCATCCGCATAAGAATTGGCCAGCGTTGAGGCGGAAAAAATAGTACAGCCCGCCAATGAAGTGACAATATTACTTTGGGATAAAGCCTGAAAGGTAGATTTAAATTTGGTATCATAAAAATAGGCGACAAGGTTGAAAGCAGAAAGGCAAACAAAGAATCTGCATTAGCGCTTGAATATCACCTATATTTAACACAACCAGCCAGTCACGCTAAAGGGCGCCCAAATAAATGAGGAATATTGGATTCTAATGTGACCATGAGGTTATTCGGCCAAATTTTTCGACAACCCTAATTGCATAATCCCATGTGTAAGCAAATTAGGAGTCCTAAGTCAACGGACAAAAATAACGGTGAAAAATTTTAAATTCTTCCACACTTGTTTTTGTCAAGCGCCATGACTTTCTGAAGTATCTGATAGATAGTGTGTTTCCGTTTAGATTGGACGGATTTAACCGACCGGCTGGTATACACAACGATGTTTAACGCCGGGTCACTTTAGCAGTATGACCAGAAGGTAGAAGGCAACAGTGAGATTTATGCTTCGTGAGATTGTACTAACGCTAACTGTTACGCGTCATAGTACTCGGATAAACGGAACAATTAGTGAGAAGGCCTAGAGAGGAAGAACAAACAGGAAATTCCATGACTGCCGTTCGATGAACTTAAACAGAATGACCAACCAACCTTGGCTCCGACGGGGCCCGTGGCAAGACGGCACATTAGAGACAATTTAGCGCGATACATGTGAAAAGCGGTCGTGACGACGGTGGCAGCATTGGTCATGTCCTCGTCAGAGGTTACAACGTCTGTGCATAGGAGAGAAGAAGACATGAGAAACGTCTCCACCGCGCCGAGGTCCTCTGGGATGCTGTCAACTAAATGCTACACCAAGAGAAACAAACAAGAAAGAGAGAATTGAGGCCAGAACTTAAGCAGAACTTGAATTGCAAAAGAAAGAGTAACGTTATACATCTGTTTGTTTGAACTTGCACTGGGATCAGACCGATGAAACTCCGACGTTTTTGTTGTCCAACGCAACTCATAAAACTAAGTTATTGTGAGCAGAAAACAACAAACAGGGAGCCGACTTAGATTTGGTGTGAAAGAAAAGACAGTTGTAAAAGATCTATTCACAGTTAACGCCAAGAGAAAGAGTGAGGAAGGAACGAAAGTAAGGCAACGTGTCAGAACCAAGGTATATTACAAGATACAGACTATTTTAACATAAAAGCAATCCGGTATTTCCTACTTTCACTGATTAGCTTCATTGATTGTGCTTATTTCAGGGACAACAGAGGAAGCAACAAAAACGGTTAAGCTGCTAATCCCGACAAACCGCCACTTCTCCTGACATCACAAGTCATACAGTGTGTGATACAGGAGGGTTCCAGTCTGCTGCTAGAACCCGTCTTAATTTCCCTGCGCCATTTCAACCGGCTGCGGTGGCAGCAAACGGTGAGGTGTCAACCATATAGGTCAAGTATCGTTTAAATACAGAGACTGGAATTGTTCAGGTTTGGCGAGTTTGACAGTTCATGTAACAGATGCACCAAATGTAACACTCCTAGCACCATCGTTGTTTGTTCGACGATACTGCTCAGTGTCAGAAACGTGGATTGTTGACCAGCCTGAGATAGAGTAAGTCTCAGTTTGAGTAACACCATCGTACGCGGCCATCCACGGCAAACTTTATGTTCCAACTAAGCTACATAAATAAACTGGATGACAGTGATACACGTTTAAGCAGATTATAACATAAACCCCTCTTCAGTACAAAGGTCAAAATATATGCGAACAAAGTAAGCTTAGTATTAAATCCACTTTGTGGACTTCTGCATTCTTGTTGCATAAGCGCAATGCTTATCTTTGGACTCTTGCTGCCATCTGCACTTAGTGATCTGCAGCTTAATATCCACACCTCTACAGCATACTACGATATCCCTTTATCAACGTCGAACAACAGACATCAATGTTTGCAAATGGAGCAAGTAGGATAATTTTGAACAGTACCCAACTGCGTCACCAATGGTAGGGTTCAAGGTGTAATTTCTGCACAATTACGGATGGTGATATCGTTCACCCTCTCCCTATCAAGGATGTGCGATACATCGCGAATTACGTAATAAATCTCTCGGCCGATATTATGATTGATCGAGGGTAGACCTCGGCTCATTCCATCATCATTTGTGATGCTAGTAACGAGGTTTCACTGCAACATCCAACTCAGAACTGTTTTATGCACGTTCCAAGAAGATACCTCTCTGTTAGAAGAAGATAAACAGCTACAGGGGACTACGGTGTTATCTGCGCGGCCCATACATACATGTTTGCCGGTGAACATTAATCAATAAGCATAAATTGGGTGGTGTTTATGGTGCTTTATGGATAGAGGAAGCGCCTACATCGTGTTGCAACACACTGAGAATGTATTGCAACACGTCTAAGCAATAAGCAGCTTGGGAAAACACAGACCACTGGTGTTGCATGAGACGAACTTTGGATGAGACGTTTCTGGGAGGTCGAAATTGTTGGACAATCAGTCACAAGGAAAACATTTCAAATATATATTTTGTAGAGGTCAATAATGCTTTACACTCGGAACTAATTATTCCATAATAATCTTGGAAAGCATAGGCGAAGGACATCTCCAAATGTTGCTAATACTGTGATGGTCTACATGTGCGCAAATTGAATAATGAAAACATTCGTATAATGGTATGAATATGCAATTCATTTTGGAGTACGCACCGTCGCATTACAGATATACCTGAATGACCTGTAGAACAATACGATGAATGAAGCTGAATTCAAAATCGTTGAATGTAAATTTATTATCAATGAAGACATTGAGAAAAACATCTCAAAACCATACGGAAAGACGATTTTCGACCAGAGTTCCTAATTGTTGAATACAACTTTGGCCAAATGTCACACATGTTATCAAAGGCTTCTAGTCGCCATAAAAATGAAGAAGAGTGACCTTCGGTTTGTCTTAACAGTCCCACCTGTATATCGGAATTTTGCCATCTCGTATCAGTCGCAAGGATCTTAGTAAGTTCGGATTAGCCTGTCACAGTAACCGAAGCCAAAGGACACCTGGTCTTAACCACCATCGCAAATGGCTTGCGCCATATCACTTGTGACTTCACTAACACACTACGTACCCAGTGCGAACCCGATGGAATAAGACCAGAAGGTGTAAAAGTAAGGCCTTTGTATCCAGCCGACCAATGCTGGCTAGTCAACTGATAGGCTAACCCGAAACTGGAACCGTTATCTCTCAAGAAATAAACAGAAAGAGATTTCAACGGTAAGATCTAAGCTATAAAGAGAATATTGAAAATACAGTTCAATATGGCAGTATGTGTTCGTGCACTCTAGACAGAATATAGAGAAAAACAAAACGCGAGCTTGAAGTGTAACAAACCACACACAAGAAATTCATTATACAGTACACTAACAAAGCTGAAGAAAAGGAAACGTTGAAGGCCATAGATACCCAAGTTTCTGAAAGTGGGAGCGGTTGAGGTCCAAACGACGGTAGTCGAAAGTATTACTATTAGTATTGTTTTATCTTAAATAAATCATACAATTCATAAATGTTTTTTGTACACAGACAGCAATGACTATCAGAGTGGCAAAGATCAAACAGGTCAATGTAATTCAAAATTAGTTGCGTAGAAAAGGGGAGAAAAACCAAAAGCAATCTAGATTAACAATAGTCATTCAATCGTTGAAGATACAGTCCTCTTCGCCTCAGCTCCCACCACTGATGATACATCTTCTTAAGTACACAGCAATAACACGACAGTTTTTATATTCGAACCAGTTGCGGAACCACGATTGGTTGTATGGGTGGAGAAGACAATGACACGAAAGGGAAACTTATGACTGTTACACTTAATGGAGAAGGCACTGGTCGAGAGGGAGGTCGTTTTTCTAAGTGTTTCGATTGCCACAGGAAAATCAGGTACACGATAGAACAAGAAGCACGTAATTTATGGATTCAGAAAACACAGCACCAGAAAAATGATTACTTACCTGGAGAACAGTCTGACAACAAAGAAATGAGAGCAGATCACGGGGCGATCGGTCGATGAACAGCATCGATTCAAGCAAACTTAGCACGGCCATTTGTGTGATCACATGCCCTCGGACTAGATCCCAGGCAAGTAGGCAGTAAAGAGCGGGAACGCCAGTAAAATCACTACCCTTAAGTAGCTCGGTTTGTGACCAATGAGAAAACTGGGGGATTTTGAAACCGGTTTTTATAGCAGATAGACATTCATTCGGGATCAGGTGGACGTTGGAAAATGAAGAATCTTCGCTGTCACAATGACCTGAAGGAGTGCAAACGGAAGACACAAGTTGGGAGTAAGGTTACGACATTGACTGCATTGTGGCACACAGGCGAAACCGTAAAAACACTCGCATAACAAGAAAACAAATCATGTTTTGATTCACGCTGGCCACCAACTATTATGAACCAAGATTACACCAAAAGACTAATAACACTAGAGACAAGCTTGAGTAGTTTGTCACTAAGTAGACAAATGACCTGGTTGGCTTCCGTAACCTTAAGATGATAACCCACAGCAGATCGGAGAGACATGAGAAGGACGTCTGAAAACACGAATAAAAATGCTTACTCAGTAATCGCCCGAAACCAAGCATGAAGCACAATGCACCGTAGAGGTTAGCACGCATCCGTTGAGCCGAGGATTCTGTGAGACAAACAGAAACACAAGGGATAAAAAGCATGTTTCCAACTTGCGAACCGGTCCGGTGAAATTAATGTGAGTTTTCAAAGAGAGAAAATTTGATGGAAGGAATTAAGTTGGTGAAACACACTGAGACATATGATCATGGACCCAAGTAGCGATATGAGTGGTCACGTGATATACAACTTGGAAAGCGTCAGAGTCGAAGGGCTGTTCAAGACCCATGAATATGTCCGCTCAGCAATGGAAACAACAATAGAAACAAGGCCGAAGGGTGCTCTTTCATAAGGCACAAATCTAAGATACTGACAAGCATAGTGGTCCGTTTAAGTTTTCAAACTTCAGTGACGTCAGTAATCTAGGGCAATTCATGGTTTGCCACATTTACACATGATCGGCAAAGAACTAAGGCTTACCGTCATGCACACCAAGCCCTAATCTCACGACGTCCAGCATTTTTGGATCCTACCTGACCCTAAAATCGTGAACAAAAATGGATACCACCTAATTAATACAAACACAGTAATCTAGGCCCATTGTGTCATATTTTCAGCTACACTGAAAGAGCGAAAAATGCACGATATATGCAGATGTTCAGTAAGCGAGCATAAGATGTATCCCAACCCTTTTAACTGACGCAGTGGAGATACCTCACGTGTAGAGAGATTTGAGAAACAAACGCTGTGATGACAGCTACTGAATTACCACGGTGTTATCAGCTTCCCAGCTCAAACGTTCTATCTTACGCATTGGATGGTATTAGCGGAGAAACAACTACAGGAGAAAATTGGATATTTGTTTGCTTGTTCCAGCTCCCTACTGTATCTGCGAGTCGAACCACGCGTTGACACTAAAGAAAGTGGGTCGGTCTTAAGCTAAAAATTCCAACCGACACACAAACGTGCATGCACCCAAATAGATGAGCTTGCGTAGTACAATGTGGTAATGGTGGTTAGGGTTACCGCATCAACCATCAGCTGGAAACTATACTGCAACAAATCGGGGAAGAAAGATCATGTGACCAGATAATTCGGTAAACAAACGTCACCACACTCCAGTTAAGTCAACCTTATTATGGTTGCCTTATTGCGCCATGCCTCTCCACTGCTCGAGAAACATGTGCCTGTGTTTGTACACAAGGTGCATATACGAATATACTTGCCAATGGGTTTGAAATTCAGGAGGTAGATGCGTAGAGCCTATATCTTGTTCACTCGAAGAGTAATGTCACAATTCCAGCCAAACCAACAGGTCACCAAATCGACTTGCGCATATAGTCAGTTAGGATCAATGCAATTATCCAATACCCTCGCGGTCCATTTTGGACAAGGCACATAAACCAACATAAACATGGTGCAGTCGATAACTGCTGATCAGAAGTTATGAATGTATTTATCGAGAGCAGATAAATCCCTGGAGTGATGTACACGTTCGAAACATTCGCAAGACAATAGATAAAGGACTTACAGTTTAAAATCCGCAACAGACGTATCTAACTTGAAGCGGACAATAGATGTGTAGTGGAAAACTTGACAACACCGATACTGTTCCCCTGAGTTTTGAAAAATGACTTGTTTTTAACAAATTAGAGACCAGTCACTTTTCCCACAGATGTCAATTTGTCCCATGACTTAACTAAATCACTATCGCACAATTTACCCGAAGGCACATAAAACAGGTTGTAGATTTCAGTTGCGAAGGTGTTTTGAGGCAGCACTCCGGAGCATTTCATTCCGATGTTGGAAGACCGTTCTGTACTTCATGTGGGACAGCACTAGGGCTTACCATGCAGGAACATTCAATCATCACTTTAAAATTCTACCGCAACTTGAAGCACAAGGATGAAATCCCTAAGACTTTAAGTTTGTTTGTCACTAAAACCCGAAATCCATGAGGAATTCAGGCATCTACTCATAACTAACTACTTAAGTTGAGGGTAATCAACCATTTCGTAAGAGATATTCACCAAAATGAACGTGAATCAACGACATAATCTGAAGATTAAACACTCTAAAAACTGTAATCCGCTTTCTGGTTCCACTTCATTTTCTGCTCCAGATGTTATAAACCCGGAAGATGAAATATATTGTTGCCGTTGTTGATGATGTGAATAGTGAATACGGTTGATATGCGATTAAATTTGCTCCGCAAACCCCGGTGCTGACGATGAACTTTGTCTGGAAAATAGCAACGCAACTAGAGGCTTCAGAACCAACTATTTGGTGTTTGGGTAAATATGACGTGAATTTCAACGAGGTAAGTTAGTTTTTACTCATACTGCTGTCTTACACAAATAGTGCCGTTTTCCCAACTAACCATATGATTCGTTAAGTGCAATTAGTGAATCTTGGAGAAGAAAATCAGTATTTCAAGTTTCTTTATGTTGATCGGATCGTAGCCCCAATGGGCATCAACACGACAAAGTTAGAACTTCATAGAAGCGAAGAAGAAAACTGTACGTCTTATTACCGGTAGCACTTATCCCTCGGAGAGAGAAATGATTAGCGAAGTCCTAGATTGATTACTACGGAAAAGTGAGGGCAAACAAGAGAATTCACATTCAATATTAGCTTTCAAAGTAATTAATTTGTATATAAAAAAGAAACGAGAGAACGAAGCGTGACGTGGAATGTGTTGCTGGAACTTACTGATAATTAAGTGACTGATTAAGTGATTTACTGACGTGAACTGGAAGCAAACAGAAAAAAACCCACGATCCGCCACCACTGAGTGATGGGTCCTTAAAACTTACTGTAAAGCTTTTTAGTATACAGCCAGCAAATTCACAAAGGAACACTTGTCAATAAAGTTCGTAACTCACAGCCAATGGCTGCAGACCTGAGGTGAGAATGTGGCTAATCGGGCTGAGCAGTGTAAATGTTGTCGTTGACTGGCAGAGTTGTCTGTGAAATGAGCGCACTTAGTGATCAGAGGTAGTGGAAGCCGTAAAGGGGTTGTCTCTCTGATTACGTTTTAATTTCATTTCTAGCCCGACTGTTTTCTGCAACGTGCACGCATCTTGATGTTAAATGTATTGAGTGAAGGAATGGGTCTTTTTAGTAGCCAATTCTTCTTTATTCTAGATATTTTTCTTTTAGCCAGAACATGTTTTTCTCCCCATGTTCATAGAGTAGTTAAGCATCAGCAAGAACCACTGACGTAATTCTATCTTTGTTGATCATGATCATCATAATGATTCACCTTGATCCAATGTGGGCCAACATACACGAATGAAGGTCCAACGGCGTCAAGGATTTTAGTATGAGAACCTTGCACTAAAACACTAAGTAGTGGGAATGCTCAAGATATTCCTAAATAAATGCCATGTATGACGAACATCTTTTGCCATTGCATAATGTTGCGTTTTGGCTAGTTTGTAAAAACAGCAGTTGGTTAAAAATGCCGTGCCTTTGTGAGGCCACAGCGAAGACCCAACGATGTGATCCGAAAACATATGCTCGTCGACTGGACAGCCAGATTTACAAAGATAACAGTACTAACGTTTAGAACACAAGACATCCAACAATTTTTCCATTAGATGAGTTCAAAAGATGTAGCGTACGAGTGAACATAGGTTGCACCTGATGGTGAATGCCATATTTCCACCCCACTCGATTGTCTTCGCAGCCATATCTAGTGATCGGATTGCAATACGCATTGGCAGGGACTGAGTACCATACGTCTAAGTGGACCTTAATCAATTACGCAGAATTGCTTCGAATAAATAAGCCGATGAAGTTCAAACATATGATGTGGTAACTCATCATACCATGTGTAAACTTACGATTCAACACGTACATACACATGCATAGTAAGTGGAATCTACCAGAGTGAACTAGACAGGAGGCAGTTCCATCAACCGTTCTTTCTGACTACTCAATCGAATGATAGAGAAAATGCACAGAAATGCAAAGAAGAGGAATGGCAACCGAACACACTTGTTTGTAGAGTTAATCGAACCAACAGAAGTACGATACGTGTGAGGAGCGAGGCAGCTTGTTTGATGGTGGTCACTGACTGTCCGTTCACATCCGTCCAACTGGCAGTCACTTGATCCGATGCCAGATAGGAAGCCAAATGTAGTACGGTACCCGAGGCCAACAGACGAATGGTTGACGGTGTGTTCTCGCTTGCACACAACTCAACAAGGAGACGATGACACACAGTCAGAGAGACTAATGAGGAGGAACACGCACGCGCACGCCTGACTGATTCGTTACCCGACACAATCGTACCACCGCCAAAATCCGTCACCAGAGAAAGCAATGCTGAAGAGGGGGAGTGGGAGGAGGTGAAGGGAACCAGGGGGAATGAAGTTGCAGGGTTGGTGGCAATTAGGCCAGAACCGATTTCGACCAACTGTCTCCATGCCTCGAACGCAGCCTGCTTGCCAGCGTAAAGTCGAAGGCGATAGATATTGCGAGCTTCAATCCATCGATGCAGGTTGGCCACATCTTTGGCCAGAATGGCAAGGCCACCACTCTCTGTTGGTGGATTATGAATCGCCACTGACTGAACGGGATCACTCTGGTCAGCAGTGGCAAACACGCCAGCCAACTGTTCGGCTGAGACCGGATTCACCTTCATCCTGGCGATCAATAATTTGAGATAAAGTCGATTAAGAAGAACGCGTGAGTTCAACAGGGTTGACACCTTCCTCACGGCTAACGAGTCCGAAACAAGGAGAGGAGAGACCACCTCGCAATCCCAGACCAGCTGGATGCAAAGAGATCATGAAAAAGAGTGTGTTAGAGCCATCAGGCGACAATCAGAAAACTCCCAACATGTCGATAAGATTGCATAATGTCGACACAGATCAGGAATAGTATTGTCAATACGAACGACCAACGGTGCCGATGATTCAGGATATTTAGAAGGACTGTGTGCGTTTTAAGTGCCAAATCGTAATCTGATGTAGTCAGCATAAAACGGGAAAAAACAGCGGCGTATGAGTAGACGACAAAGTATACAAGAAAGAAGTACAATAGAATGCAAATCCGCAACGACGAAAAAGAAGTACAATATGCACATACTCCTATAGTTGTTATTTAGCACTATAAAACACTATGTAAAGAATTACCAGAGTGAATGAACAAGCGTCCAAGATCGGTGTACACACAACAAGTGAACCGCATGTGATCACAAACAAATAAACATAAACTTCATTGCTTCGTTTCATCAATTATCCTTAAATAACGGAAAGGTCAAACAAGCGATAACAGCATGCGCGAAACCGAACCTCATTTCGCATAACATCAATAACGGAGGCAGAAAGACAAACTACTTTCGAGCTTCTAGGTTAGTTGAATAGGGCAGACAAAAGAATGACATGACACCATTTATGCTCGAGCAGATTTCACTGCATCTCTATTGGTGTTTACTGCAGACGAGCTAAAATGCACAAAATTCCAAACCACGAAACAGTCACAGAAGGTCAGGGTTCAAAACCAGTTGTTCAGCAGTTACCAACATCAGCATCAACTTCAAAAACTATGGATAAGTTCAACTCTCCACGGCGTAAACTGGCCAAATGATTGGCAAAATGACTGAAACCGGTACGAGATTCCATGACAAAGTGCTGGCCGAAAGACACTTTTCAACTAGCCGCGCTGTCAGAACATCTCAACACGTCTGACGAACATGGCTTCACTGGACACATAATCGCTGTTCACAAAAGTGCCGTTGGAAGAAACTACCAGTTTTTCGCTATCCCATATAACTCCAAATCAGACAAAAATCGCAATCCTGGAAAGCGAAGTAGGACGTCTCTTTTTGCTGTGCACATCTAAGGTAAGCTTTAGTTTTTAAGCCATGGTTTATCGTCAAATTGATGGGGTCACGATGGGCAGTCCACTTGGTCCAGTTTTAGACAATATCCTTGTGGCCGAACTGGAAAAGCAAATTGGACAGTTTAGTCCTCTATAGAAGGTATGTTGATGACATACTCGTAATGAAAAATGATCAGACGCAGGCAACAGAATTGCTAGACCAAGTGAACTGTTTGCACCAAAACACTCATTACGCTTTAGAAAGTCAAACTAATGGCGGACTGCCGTTTCTGGGTATCAGTATAACTGAAACAATGGGTGGATCCATTTAACGTGCTATATATCGAAAGAATACGCGGACAGCTTTGCTCAAGTGGCATATAAAAGAAGATTGGTGCGAATACTATTTGACCTAGCCAGACAGCCTTATACTAGTGACACCTTAGATGATGAACTCCGTCAAGTAGAACAGACTATCAGAAGAGACCCAATTGCGAAAAATCGGGACTTTGGTTGGATTCGAATCAGCGACAGAAACAACATGCCCAAACGCGGCAAATGCCGTGCCAGGTGAGCTACGAAGCCACGTGGAAGCTCAAAATTTCGCATTTGGGCCTAGTTATCCACCCAACCAACTGTGCCATTTGGTGGGTTCCATATGGCACAGTTGATTGGGCGGGTAACTAAGTGAGGAGTTCGAACCAACTGTTACCAACTGCAACTGTTAGATTTATTCTTCATGTGTCGAGCTCGTGATAACTCAGTAATAACGACGTCCCACTATCAGTCGCAAGGGTGTCGGTCACCGACCTAGTCCTATCTAGATTCGGGTAGCCTTGCAGTATGCGATACACACGGGACCAAACACGACGCCAGATAAGCAGACATTCACCTTAATTTGGACATCATAAGATTGACCAAGGAGTTCAGTGCCAGCCTGAAGTATTCCGCCGGGTTGTCATGCAACATTCCACCTTGGTTTGCCAGCCAAGACGAACATCTGGTTCATTAACACAGGGTCCACCGTAGGCGTAATACCATTAAACTCGAAGACCATGAGGTCACCGCACATAAAGACACAACAGTCACGTGAGTGATGTGATTGCTAGACGATGTGGATACAGGAAACCCAACAGCTCAAACGGCGTAAAAGCACCACAAGGTGCAACCGCATTGTAACCTGGCCACCTATGTAATCTTTTTGATAGTGAATGGCTTGTTTAAACAATGAACAAGTAAGCACAATGACAGAAACCGTTTGAAACGCGTGCGGAAGCAAGACGTTGACAAATCCGCCAGGCTGTTGTATAAACAGAAAACAAAAGTAGTATCTGGGGGATGAAAAAAGCAACACAGTAAAGCACCTCATCAACAATACTGGCATCGAAGGAGTGCAATTCGAATGAATCCGGACCGCATAGGGATTCATAAAGTTTCAATCGGCTCAGGAAGGAATTTAGCGTAGGTGATGCTGCATAAATGAGAACGGAGAGAGATGAGCGGATGAAATGTCAGAATAAACGATTCCGACGTGAGTATAAGCAACAGCTGCGTGAAAAACATCAATCATAATAATGGTTTCGGTAAGCACCGGTGAGACATGCGTACAGATATAGTAGCAAAACAATTAATGTGGATTCGTATAAAGTATAAACCACAACTCTTGTTGCGAGGTGAGTGTAAACCATCAGTCAATAAAGAAAGCTGACAGAATGTGAACAAACCGGTCAACGAAAGTCATCCATCACTAACAAGAACACAGTGATCCGAACGGATCAAGACAACGAAACACAAAATAAATACCGGCATTCAAAGAATTTGCCTGGTGATGTAAGACTGTTTTGATGGAACTTTGTGCACCGTAATGATGAAAACAAAAGGCGAACGAATCTGGAAACCTCTACATGTAAGAGGTTGTCTGTCGCTAGCCTTAGCCTGAAAATTAAACTCAACGACTTCTGTGTGTACAGTATAGGATAATGACAAGAAACAAGTGGCACCTTCAGTGATCGCAGATTGATAAACGTGTGGTGGCATGCCACGTCAAACAGCAAATGGTTGAGAATGTTTTCTCCATTTTAAGCAGTGTGCATTAACTAGGTATGCGAACGCAGGTGCCACTGCAATTAGTGACCACACTCAGTATCCGTATCTGCACAGTGAAGAAAAGTCCGATAAAGCTTAACTAGTGTACTGTACACATCGGACGAAGTGTGCCAGACGCAGCGTTAGCAACACCATAGCAGTGTTACCATTATGGGATAGCTCTGTTTATATCAGATCTATGGTAATGGAAATGTCGCCTGAAATTAGTATATTAAGTGTGCATCAACTCTAACAAGATATAACAGCGACATATTGAGTAGACTTCCACCGTAGGTTCAAAAAAACCAAAACACGATGAGGGCAGTCACTCACATTCGCTACTGAAATCCAATTCACGCTCGGAAGCATCAGTAAGCAAATCTGTCGAGGGAAACAAAGAAAAGATGTTACATACGCAGAAAAAAGTAGTCGGTTTCAGTTTGTAACACAAAACCGTTTGTTCGAATGCAACAGATCAACTTCAAGGTTGTCCCAAAAGCAATCGGACGTGTTATTCATACGTCGCAACAAAACAAGCAAATTCATATGTTCACATTTTGCTTGTTGCGTTCAGTGAATGTATTTATGGACGAGGGTTTGAAATAGTAAAATCATGCCAAACACGGGAGGCAACACTGTTCGAGGGATTGTTCTGACTACACGAGGCAGTTCTGAGCAGTACCGTAGGTTTTTGACAAAATTAGACAAACAACAAAGAAATCTGTACTCACGTATTTTTGAATGCACAAATAATCAAACACAAACGAAGGAAATTCACTGTAGCTCTCCCTATTTTCCAGATTTGCTCAAATCATCTTGGGTTATGGTTACAAGTATTAAAATACGCGATCATCTGGTTAATCATGTTAAGGACCGACGGTTAGTTAGTCAACCTTTTATAGATAACCCTAGGCTAATCAGCTCAACGTTCTCGGTTCAGAATCATATGTAAATTTATAAACATGATTTTAACTAATAAAATACCTGTGCTATTATGAACATATCGAGCAGTTTTTAACGTATTCCATTAAGTGGTTTGGAAGAAATAACTGATGCCTACCCATAGGTTAATATGTTATATTTAAAAAGAGGTACCACTTAAAGCTAACTCACGTAAATATTTCAACAGTTATGAAGGTAGCGAAATCAACATTTTTGATGTGCGAATGATAAGTCTAAGTTCAATCCATACGCTAGTGATCAGAAACAAAATAACCAATGAACGAGAGGTCTGCCAGTTGCAGACCACATTTACGGAGCACTACGATTTTTCCTCTGGCACAGTAATGGGAAGAAGTTCATCAAATTAGCGCCAGACGTTTACATTCGAAAATGACTGCCTTTGAGTTTAAGATCGTGCCAACAGAAAAGAGGCTTCCGTTGAGTAGGCAACGTCAAAGGTGATGTGCGTAGATTGCCAAGAATATTTGTTTCTCTCAGTTAATCATCGCATCGATATCGGCGCAATTGTGCATGCCTAACATTTGTCAAAAAACAGTCTAACACAGAATGTATGGCCAATGGCTTACACCAAGACATCATACACATTGTGACAACCATTTACCTGTCAGTAATTCATTTAGTTTAAACACAGCAGAAGAAAAGAACAGTCACAAACGTGTCTAAGTTTGAGCGGCATACACACATGAGGTGTATCGGAAAGTGTAACGGATATTTAAGAAAAGCGCAAATATAGATCAGGATCAAAAACAAAAGTTCTGAATGGAAGCGTCGGGTACAAGACAAAAAGAACACAAACGAAAAACTAGTAGGCTTTTCAAATTTATCTGCACTGTTGGCGTTCGTCTTGTAATGAGGCTTTCAGGGAGAAAGACGGCACATTTATCTATAATGACCACTAGCGACAACACGTTGTGAATCAACTCAGTTGGCCTCTTGTCTCCATCACATTAGGAGTATAAGGTTGCAAAGCAATGCTTCAGATGGTGGATTTGAAAAGATTTATATCCGCAACTGCACTTCGGGTATCAAGGAACGATGAGGCTGCTGGTCTAGATGGCCTTGCACCGGCATTTTTCAAAGCGAGATGGTGGCATAAATCCGTCTCTTCATTTACATAGTTCACCTTTCAACGACTGAGAACGTCTTTCCGGGACACGGTCAATCAATAATAATTCCACTTTTCAAGAAAGGAGTTTTAGACGGTCGTGAGAACCATAGGAGATTAACCACGCTCCGGACACGAATGTTATCATCACCCCTCCGAGTTGCATGTGAAGTTCCTTTGGTGATAGCATCTTACTTTTGCTTACAGCTTGGTTATTTGTTTGCTTTATGTGGTTATCTTGATGCTGAATGTTTGAGTATACACATAACTGTTTCCGGTAGCTGAGTTTTCTTCCTGCCCTCTTTTTTCACCACGATTACATAGCAGCTGAACAACAGTGTGAAGTGCTGATATAGTGAACCAGTTTGCCAGAACACATACAGTTTTTTTTGTCATGACAGATGGTCATTTGCCGTCTACAAAGAGCAGAATCAGAAATATGAGCCGTTCATTTGTAAAACCTAACTCTGATCAAGGGGGGTACAGAGAAAGTTGACAGTTGTCCTAATGACACTGAGCAGCCCCATGAGGGGTCGCCGTCAGTGTGTGCCGAAATAGTTTCATTCGCCACCGTACATCATGTCTCCTTCCGCATACTTTTACATATTGTTTGGGGATTAATTCTCCAGCTCTATATGTACATTAACTCCTGTTGTTTAAGTCCATAGCCGCAGTTTATGATAATCAATTTTATTTCAAAGTACGTACGACTTCGTACCAGAATGAATCATTAGAAATTCACACCTAAGAGCTCAGCGTTACGGCTTGATAACTTAGGCATACACATTACGATCTAACGGTCATTCGAATAGCCCATCGCGGGGTTGGTTGTATGCGTTGAACTATTGTACGAAGTTGTTTACCCTACTACTCCGTTGTCAGTAATCTGTGATACTGATCTAGTTTTTGTCTAGAACCCACGTCAGGACAGCCCCAGCATACGTCAAAGTTTAACCCGAAGCCAGACTGGCTAATCTTTCCACAAGAGTGAACTTACATTCACTTGAAGAAAATTGTTACGATAATCTGTTCTGTCTAATTCAAACGATACTGACTACGATCAGTCACTAAATTTCCACGGGGTTCACGATGGGGACAAACTTTGTAACGCAAGCACAATTTGTTGTGTCCTCCATTTACTGAAGATGCGAGTAAGTAGCTGAAATGTAATCTGTTGAGATGCACAAAGCGTAATATTAACACGATTTGAGATGCCCTGTCTAGAGCTCAAATCTTCACTTGAACTCACTATCTCCATAACTAAAGTGAATGAAACTGGTTTACTGAAATTGCGTCAGATGGAACACCACTCATGATAATCGTGATTCGTCTGTTCGTCAATGGCGTCCAGTTTGACTCGTTGACAATAAAAGGCAATCCAAATGTACCAAAATTATGGAAATATCAATATGATTCTCGAGGACAAAAAGTATACTTTAATGAACTCATTAACGATAAACCTTCGTCGGTCGTATGAGGAGCACTTTCAGACTCCGATGAATGAGTTGATAACCAACAAGCCGACTCTTATGGTCAGACCGCTGAACAGTTAATTGCTCTTCAAGTATTCGAAAATTGGCAAGAGGTCATAAGTTTCCGACAGGGAAACGCTCTGGTTCATACACCGTGTATCACGAGGGTAGGGCAATTTCTTGAACGAATAAAGTTTCCAACTAGATATTCTTCAGTCTTTACACTATCTTCACAGAGAAACTGTGGACCTTAATAGAGTAACCAATAGGCGAGAAGTCAAGAAGCATGATTCCGAGGTCCAACTGGAGGTTGGTCTGAAGGTAACATAGACGAGTTGGAGTTTCAAATTGGAATGAAACGGTACAAACACAACACTAATCCCTAGAAGAAGTACAGTCAATAAAGTGCACTATGTCGTAACTACTTCTCATTGTTTTCGTGCAAAATGAACTCTAAATGAAGCCTAATGAATAAAAATTCGGTCTGCGGCATTGTTCGTCCATTAATGAAGAGGATTGTTAATGAGTTAACAACAAGGAAGACATTGTCAAAAGACTGGGTGTTTGTATAGTTTTTACGAGGGATCCAGTTGCAATCGAAAAACGCCCCGAATTAGAACCTACTTCATGCTTAACCAGGTCACCATTTAAGATTTAATGACCCGACAGACCTGCTGTGTGTCACACTAAGTAAATTAGTTGTATATATTAAAACCCCGTAGGCTTGATCTCGAAAATCACTGAAAGGTAAACGTTATAAAAAGTTGTCACAAAAAGCGTTAGCTTTCGCGCGTATATAGATCAAAAGCATAAATACCACATAGGTAACCAAATCGACTATCAGAAATGTATGATGAACGTACCACCAAAGAACAATTTGAGCAATTTGGAGACATAGGAACGTTGACTGCCATGAGCTGCGGTACGTAGCTCAATGGCTAAAGTGCGTAAGAACCAACTGGCTTGGTTCAGTGATAAAAACTCCAGAGCTAAATAAAAAGACAGAAAATGGAGAAAACAATAAGAAGAACCTCAGTGGCAAGAACTGCGAACTCAAAGATAAACAGAACCTACCGTACTGAGGAGAGAGATTGGAAATAAGCACGGAGTCATCTGGGGTAGTCAAGCCGGAATCCGGCAAACAAGCTGTCGGTTGGTGCAATCCAAACTGTAAATGTTTTGCCAACAGATCGTGATTCCCACGAAGAAAACGTAACACTGGCTCGGAAGTCAAAGGGCTTGCAGCAAGTCGATAGACCAACTGCCAAGCCATCGCTAAACTCCATTGCAATGTGAGTGCAAAGCGTTTTGGAAGCGAGGTGACAGAAGCGCCCAAACGGAGTCCTATGTCGATCAAGTCAATGATAGCGTGAAGGCAAGTGCGGGGTTGGTCACCAATACCGGCATCCTGAAATAAAACCAAGCCAAATAGTGAGGATGATGACAAGCAAATGAGCACAAATAGATGCAGTGGCTAAGAAGCAAATGCACAAAGCATTGTACCAATAGTTTGAAACGCCTACACGAAAACAATAATGTTACACGTTGTGTCAGGGCAGGATTAGGCAGTACACAATTAGTTTGGAGTGTTTTGGATACTCTCGAATCAAACATGCCACTGGACGATTTGTCGAAATACCTGAAAACTAGTGTTGCCACTCATCCATCACTGAATTGTCAGATCACAATGATACTCTCGATAGAGGTAGAAAAACCGCTGTAGCATAAGGCATGAGTTCAAAACTTCATAAATTATGAACTCCATACTGTGTCGTACTTCTCAAGAATTATTTTCACTGGAAATCATATTTTGAATGATGGGGGTGTAGACAATGAGATTAATGGTCGTATTTTTCACAAACAAAAATACGGTAGGAGTAGTTTAAGTTCACATTGACTAGAACTCGAGGTAGCCGGAATAACTAACAGATTGGATTATCGAAGCTCACGATCAACCGCGCTGCTTTGATGACATCCGTAGGTAATTGAGACGGGTTTTTGAACGAAAGAATAAAACGGGCTCATTTACACAAGCATTCAAAACTTATGAAGTCGGATGATTGGGCTGTGTACTAAATTGGATAAAACTATCGTTAGTCTAGCCTTGAACGCTTCACACAATCTCCTGCTGAGTGTCATAGGACACAGCGTCAAATAAACGGAGCAGCAAGTAGAAGGGAGAGTCGTATCGATTTGGGAATTGAGAGTGGGTACAGTGGTTTTATGAATTGTGTCCAAATTCCCTTCTCTCCTCCTATTTCTCGAATTGCACTAATTCTCCTACTCGTTGTTGAATTCGTGCCAACGATGACAAGGACTTCAGCACCAGTGACATAAGCGGCGAAGTAGACAACGCAACAATGTGTAACTAACGGATATACTTGGAACACTGGACAAAGAGTGTGCACTTGAAGTTCAAATGGCTCACGGAGTCAAATATTTTGCTTTGTGTACCCAGCTGTGTCCGTGATTTGTGTCAACAGAAGAAGAGATCCGGAAGGAAACACACATCCTCGAGAGTTATAATGTACCTAGCTCATACCATCTTACTCTGACATATAAAGGAACGGTGCGGATATGCTGCTGAAGAATTAGTCGTTCTGTTCCACTAGCGTTAGAACACCGAGAAAGGTCTATCGGTCTGGGGAGAATCCATGTCCAATCCCACCATTAAGAACATGTGAAACTTGTATCCCAATGATTGACGAGTCAATATGACTTCCCCTGCGCACAACCTGCTGGTGCTCTGTATACCCAGTGGGTTTTCCGGAGGGACATCAACAATGTCACGAGGAACGTGCTAGACATCCCGTGGTTGTGGGTCCACTGACCAAGACACCATCCTTCGTCAGCAGATACCAACGAATGACAGTGGCCAGGTTCCTGGACATCAAAATAACCACGGTTCTATTCTGTCGACATAACCGCCACTGACGTTGCCTATTAACGAATGGTGTACCTGATAAGTGTGTACTCCATTCGAGGACAATATATAGAGACAAGTCACAGGTTAGTGATAAGCTATCACAACTCTACGCCACCTCACAGTAGAAAGTGAGAAAACTTTCAACTTTCCCCAAAATTTCGCAATCGAGAAAGTCCAGCATAAACCTATTGTTTATAATCAGCATCATCATCAAGGGCAGCAATACATCAGTGGTTCACACTAATGCTTAATTGCAACACAACCATGAAGAAAAAGCAAACCCTATATAGAGAGAGAGAATGAAAAAAGAAGGGGACTGGAAGGGACCCAACTACCAAAAGTAGCCAACTCCATGCTCACACATTCAACATCAAGGTGCCTAACACCTGGCAAACATACAACCGGGCTGTAAATGAAAGTGAGGCACCATCAACAAGACAGCTTCCTTAAGGATTTCACTGCCACGCGTCATCAAGTGCATTCACTTCGCTGATAACTCGGTTAAACAACGACAACATTCACGCCATTGAATTCGATTAGCCGCCATCTCACCTTAAAGTCTTCGGCCACCAACTCTGGGAGTCGCGAGGGTCCCAGCTTGGGAAGTGAACACCCGATCTACGGTTGTCGAATGTATTATCAAAAAGGGTAATACTGAAACATTTTCAAGAAAACTTGAATGTACAAATTCTACCACTTCTCGCTATCACCTGTAGCAAAATGTTTAGCGAAAATTCCGTTTTCTCATTAGTTGGTTGCTTGTATTCTTTCACTTTGTCTCCTGGTACGATCCTCAGTGAGCAGCTGTGAACATTCCTAATGCATAGAGCTCGAAAAAAGACTGTAGTGGAAAATCAGTGAAGTTTTCAGACTAACAAAATTTGTTTGACAAACGATCGCATCGTACGATTGACAGTTCAAGTGTCATCTGCTAAACACTGAAATTTTAGACGGTCCAGAAATATTCACCGGCGATGATGTGAAACCGTAAAGAAATTCGGACATACATGCGGTCGACCTAGTCGATATAAAGTGCAATTCGGCCAGACCACAAGAGTAAAATTTTAGTCAGAAAAACTTTGTTCCGCACACGATGTGACGGTATTAGAAGCACTATCTTCTAACCAGGTGGACTTCGTACAACGAAAACAATAGGAAACCAAATAGACCGTAACATACAGAAGCAAAGTAGCAGATCAGTTTACTGCGACCGCTCCTGACGAGCGTCGAGTGCCTCGACCATGTTCAGCCCGTGTGTGACTTGGTATGTCACGTGGCAATAAACACCTCGTAGTTTAAAAGCTGAAAACCAAAGCGTCTGACATTCAAAACGGACTACTACGCAGGCATTTTAGTCAGTCGAATCCGTGAACAAAAATCTAAACGTAAGCAAATTAATCTCACACGACTGGATGATGTATTGAATAGCGTCGCATGAGATCACATGACAGAGTCACGCAACTCGCCGGAAATATAATGATCTTGAAATCATTCAGAGTAGAAGCCACGATGGCGTTTTCGAAGGCTCTCCGAGATCCACCCAGTAACCGTGTGAGAGAGAATTTAAGGTTGTAGTATGAAAAGTATGTCTAAAGTCAGTGTTGGGTGGGTAATGAATATAGTAAGAATTACCGCAAGTGTCACAACCGATCCTGACATGAACTGAAATGTGAGAGGAATAACGGGTAGCAAATAGCAAGTGAAAGCCTACCTGGAGTGTGGTCTGTTTAACAGTCTGAGCACTGTCTATGCGGAAACCGAGTAGCCAATGAGACAAGTTCGGAGCCGGGAAGTCAAGTGAGGCCAGTAGGATATGTAACAGATGCACACCAAATGGCAAGGGCTGCTGACCGACCAACCAGTCTGAAAAGGTGCGGGTGGACAGAATAAACATCAGTGACTGAATTTCATTTAGGTAGAAAAGTATAGAAGAAAAACATGTTCACCCAAAATACCTCAAAGCAAACTTCAGTGGTACCATTCTTTCAAAAATCATAGGGGATAGTCCGACAACGATAGGTCAGCAGTGGTAACCACGCTTACCATCAATCGCACTGTGGCGAGTTCCGACACAGTTGCCGTTCCGTTTGACTTCCGGTAATCTGACGCTTTTCGGCTCACATATGTCATACGGCAACAAACAACTTGTGGTTGAAAAGGCAGAATATAGGAGGAAATTAAGCGGGTAACCATTAAAACCGGTCTTCTAGCGTTACTGCTTGACACACGTTGATAACCACTGGTTGATAGATGCTGGGAATGGTGTAAATTGTGCTTAGGATCTGCTAAACACCGGAGTTCAACTTACTCAGTCCCACGTTGTTACTTTGATAAAACCATGAAAACGACGCCAGTGTTCCAAAATAGATGCAATACGTGGATGCCAGGAACTCAGATTTGAAAGATTCACAAAAAAATTAAGCCAACATGGGTACATGGAGAAACGATCTGGAGAAAGATCAAAAGTCCAGGGAACCACCGAAACATACATAAAACAATATGACTAATGTGCGAATATGGCTGGCACGGTGATCAATAATTTGCTTTCAAGTATTTCCGAGTATTGACTTCCCATTCGACATAAGCGAGTACAAGTTTTCGGCTTTGCGTAAGCAGAAGAGGACACAGCGCATGTGTGTACAACAGGGCGGACAGAAAATGGACAGGGCGATAGACAGAAGAGATGCTACTTTCAAATATACATTTAGATGGTTACCAGCCTAACAAGGTCACGTTATTCACATACGTGTCCACAATACTACATGAGCAATAAAAATAGTGTCCAGGACAAGCATTCAACGTGCGACCGAGAAATCAGAAATATAATGGGATTTGTCCAGGAGCATGTACAACAGCTGTCTAGGCAAACGACAACACACTGACATTCGGCGTGCACTGCCTCAGAAATTCGTCGTCTTGATGATTGCCTGTGTCCCAGTGATTCACCGTGTTTCGCGTGAACATGCGTCCACACACTCAGAACACGTGCAGTCGTAAATAATGACGCGGGTCCCCGTCAGACTCGATTGAAGCTGTTCTTCATATCACAGTTCATCGACCTATTTGACGGTTGAGTTTTTTTCAAAGCACAGTGCGGTAACTAACGTCAGCTGACATTCATGACATAGGCCTCGCGTTCACAAAAAAGAGTGCAACTAACCGGTTCTTCAATATGTCATCATAATCATAAACACCATCACCATAGACAACAATACATCAATGATTCACACTGATGCTTAACGGTCACACAACCACGAACAAGAAAAGCAAACCCTGTGTACAAAGAGGGAAGAAAAAGGAGGAGACGCGAAAGGACCTGACTACCAAAAATAGCTAACTCCACGCTCACATATTCAAAATCAAGGTGCCTACACATGACAAACATACAACCGAGCTGTAAGTGAAAGTGAGGCGCCATTTGCAGGACACCTTCCTTACGGCGTTCACTACCACGCGTCATCGAATGCATTCACTTCACTGACAACACGACCAAACAACAACATTCACGCCATTGAGCTCGATTAGCCGCCCTCTCGCCTAAAGTCTTCAGCCACCGACTCTGGGAGTCGACAGAGACCCAGCCCGAGAGGCGAACCCGATCTACAGTGGTCAATCCCTTCGTGAACGATTTCAATTGTCTACGCCACGTCAACATCTGTCCACCTCGCACCATGCGCCAGCCAGCCGCAGCGTTGGCAAAGAGTGGTCGGTGTGATGGACGATTAACTATCATCATTGAAACATGGCCTAACCATCTAGGTCTGTGCGAATGTAATAACTGAACCGAACACCCGTTTATTAATCTCTTCGTTACTTACTCGCTGGTGTCGCCCGATAAGAGCGATCGAATGCAGACATCGGTGGTCAAATACCTGAAGACGGTTCACATCTTCTACTGTGAGCGGCCATGTTTCGCTACCGCAAAGTAATACAGCACTCACGGTTTTCTGGTATAGGCTACCCTTAAGCTTCAGAGAAATGCCTCTCCATCGCCATAGGTGTTACACATTAGCGAATACCGCCCTGACCTTAGAGATACGCATTTCTACTTCATTCTCTACCCCTCCGCCGCCGCCGCTGATGCAGCTTCCAGGTATACAAACTAGTCGACAACTTTCATGACTTCATTATCTAACATTAAATCTAAGTAGTCACAGCAATCTTGCAGATCCCTTTTGCATTTTGAGGCTGCAAAGTGCATCCCGAAAAGCTTAGTAGAACGTGAAATAGCGTTTGGCACCGTTTGAGTTGCTTGAAAATTGTCAAGCAGCAACACCTTATCGTCAACATAATAAGGATCAGCCACTCTTCCACCAGGCAGGAGGTCCACCCCGGCATCTTGTGAGTGCCGGAGACAATCCTCATTACGTCGCCTATGACGAATTTGAACAAAAATGATGAAGGATAAAACCTTGACGTACGCGCCTCCTGATGCTGAAACTTTTAGACAGTTCGCCGAAAACCCTAACCTGGGCTGAAGTGTAGAACTAAAGCGCGAACAGTATGTTCACATACTTGGTCGGTACGCCCATGCGTTTAAGCGACCCTAAAAGTGTAGATCGATCCACCGAATCGAACGCACATTTATGGTCGAGAAATACGCCAATTGTTGGCCAGCGATGTACATGATGTAGCTCCAGAATTTGACGAACAGTAAAGGTGTGATCTACACATCCCTGCACAGAGCGAAACCCTGCTTGCTCTTGCTTGGTGTTTGCCTCCTTCAGTACAGTGAGTCGACCAACCAGAACATTAGAAATGACTGGAGTTGAATTATTTCTCCTATGGTTTTCGCAAGAGCTCCCGATACCTTACTCGAATGTAGGAACGATTATTGAATGATCCACACACTGAAACAACTCAATCAAAGCCCCGATAACGCCTCCCCACGTACAGTGGAAAGTGCTGACACGAGATCAACTGCACCAGCAGCCCTATTACGTTTGATAGCCTCAAGGCAATTGCGGACCTCAGTCTCAGTGGGTGGTTTTAAATCTACCTATTAGGGTGCTACATTACAAGTATGTGACAGCAACACAGCAGAACCAAAAGGCCAGCTAAATTGACCCCTCTAGACTTCTGGACTTATTATGGACGAGTGTGCCATCTAAACAGTTCACCGGTCTTCTCTGAAGCAAAAGCGGTTTTCATTTCTCCACCTTTTCCCACTAACCAAGCCTCGCGATCAGCCTTTAGGCTACGTTTCAGTTTCCTATGGATATCTCTTCTAGACTTTCCATGTGAACTACCAGGAAGGATGTTCCGTGTGGCTTCTAACAACTCCAGGGATTCATCTGAGATCCACTGTATGTTCATTCTATGTACTCCCGTGCCACATGTTAAAGCACCTGTTTCACGAATGGCCTGCGTGATCTGGGTCCAACAGCAATCAGGATCTTCAGAGTGAGAACTACTAAGGCAGATATCTAAGCTGGTTTGATACTTATGCCTTACCGACGGTATAGTCAGTTTTTCAACAGTCAACCACTGCTGTCGGTGGGGTTGTTGCTCAGCAAAAGTGAGTACGAAACGACAATGTACCAGCGCATGATGTGAATCTAGGTACGTGCTCCAATAAGAACGACACTCCTGAATGGAACCCCGCCACCTATAACTAACAGCTATGTGGTCTATCTGAGACCAGGTCTGATTCAGAGAGGGTGGGCGCCAAGTATAGGAATGGCATGCACGATGCCTAAAACTAGTGCTGCCTAAAAACAACCTATGCTCAGCGCACAGCTACAATAGTCGCCCACCGTTGTCCGAGCGATGTGATGTTATCCCAAACATGCTACCTAGACGGGATTGGGCCTCACTAAAGCGGCCGACCTGGGCGTTCATATCTCCTGCCAGAACGACTATATCAGAACCACGTGCCGACCGGAGTAGAGCGGCCAGATCCGAATAAAAGAGGTCCTTGACGCCGATGACATTACAGTCAGTTGGAGCATAAGCAGACACAACGAAAAGATTTCTGACGCTTTGGCGTCTAGAACTGACCCTAACAGAACCTGCCAAGCGGACGACACAGTCTACTATTAACAGGAATCCAATCTATCAGTGCAGCTGCGGCCGTCGTGCAGAGGGCTATACCTACTCCAGCCTGACCGGTAACGGCGGCCGGAGAGTCACCTGAAGTATATAACCAGTATCGGGTGCTGTTAATTCCATACGTTGGCTACTGTCGTGGATTCTAGTCTCCATGATACAACAGACATTGACATTCAATGAGTCTGACGTTCGTGTGAGAACGGCCTGCTGACCTAACCAGCTTTAGAGTGCAAACATTGAAGACACCTACATTAATTCGCATTCTAGGCATAAGCAATGGACAAGGGAGGCCTGGAGCTGAATGGCAAGAGATGGAAATTACCGACACAGTGTTACTATGATTAGCTATATGTGTTGTGAGACTTGTAGAGTACTTATCAGTACTTATCACAAAATCAACAATTCCATACTGTATCGGCCGTCTCGCAGTACAAATCGGGTCGCCTCAGTTGCTGCGTGCAGCAGAGTAGACAGGCGAAACAATACTATTGATGATCTCTCCTCCACTTAATTTGATGAAAAAGTGGAGGAGAGATCAGCAGTAGTATTGTTTCGCCTGTCTACTCTGCCGTACGCAGCAGCTAAGGTGACCCGATTTATACTGCGAGACGGCCGATACAGTATGGAATTGTTGATGTTATGAGGATTCATAATTGTGTGTGGGTTGAGATACTGCCAGGACACCCAGACCTAAACAGGAGAGCGATTAGGATTCTCAACCAAAACCTTTGGCTCAAAAGCCTGTACCACAAGGCAGTGGATGGATGGCAGTGTACCAGAATCAGCACAGTGTTCGGAAAAAGATGCCAATCTTCATCCAACCCTCAACATGGAGCACCAGAAGATTGTGATTCGTCAGACCTCTACCTACTGGCCTGCCTGGTATGAGTAACTCTGTTGGTGTAGTCACCACACAGTCTAGTTTTGCCCAACAGGTCATCGAGACGAACAAGCCGTCACACCGCGTCAAAGTCCAGTCTCGTGTGTGCCTTTGTACATATTGAAGACGACGGTATCACGACTACATGCCAGTCTGTATATAGATTAACCAGACAAGAAGCTCCGCTCGCAAAAGACACTGACTAAGAGTCAGTGACACAAGTGTCTCAGATAAGTTGGTTTCCAAATGAACTATTTGAGTTTGTCATACCTCGATATTACATCGTTAGTTGGTCGCCGCATCGCAATGGCACTTAAACAGGAGTATGTGAGCTAAGCGGTGAGAAACGAGTGGTATTGCACGCCCCGTCAGACGTAAAGGCGAAGGCCATTGTAAGACGAACTAGAACCTGTCGAGCAACATTTGCCACAGATTAGCCAACTGATATCTGCAATGAAAAATACTTGGTTAGGTGATGAACATGGACGGAAAATATAAAGCCAATTACCAAAAAGCCAGTTAGCCACACCAACAGGACGGGAACAGTTGGAAGAATTGTATGACGAGATCAACTGGCCCCCATCCCCAGTGCAGACCAACGGTGTCAGCACAGAGGGGCTGGTTGGCGGCCAGGCAGCCAACAGTTCCCAATCGCTTAAACCGGATGACCAATTGGGAGGTTGAAGGGGAATGGCAGCGTAAAGACGGGCAGCGCGTGTAGCCGGATGAGGGATGGAGATGGACGAAACACCAAGACAAGTCAACTGGGTAGGCTCGATCTCGTCGTCAGTGCCGAACAGCCACTCGTCTGTGAAACACATGGTCATACCATCCGCGTCTGCCGAGATAGGGGACACGGTCGTCGAATGAGGTCGCTGAACATCTGGTAATCCGGGAGAAATGGGCCATTTGATTAGAGAAGAGAACGTGGTCATGAGGTGGCGCTGAGTATCCTGAAGAAGGAGACAGGAAAAAACGACCATTGTAGGTGATTAGCAATGAGGCTCAACATGCATGCAACCACAGGGAGAAAAAATCAATTGCTTGTGAAAAAAAGAATGGGTGTGGGAGGCGGGTAATGGAAGACTCGTTGAAACTCTAATATCAAATTTCAGGAGGCTTATAGCTTGTACATAACCGAATAATCGAGTTACAAACGGAAATAAGATTTCATATCAGACAGTAGGACAGGTGGGTAACGGAGTCCAAATGTGAAATTTACGAGCTTCTGACGTGGTTTCGTAACTCAGCTGCTAGAGCGCTTGCTGCATTTGAGCATGGTGTTTCTACTGCTGGTTCGAGTCCAGCCGAAGCCTTGATTTTCCTAAATTGTGCCTCAATTAAAATTACAAACCTGCCAAACTACTTATTAGTAATAAAAAATAACAAGAATTCCTTGCAACTTTTACCTCAAAGAGACACGAATTACCTCAAATTCGTGAGTGACTCAGTCCAAAAGAAACGGCAGGTATTTTAGTGAACCTGTACACCGACTAGTACATCAATAAACTCTATCATAAACAGTTTGAATCATACAGTTAGGGTCCAAAACTTAACATTCTCATTACTATTATTACTGCGGCAGTGAATCAGTGACTTATGCTGATGCGAAAATGTCAAGAGGTCGTAATAAAAACAGAAAAGGAGATGGGACTCAGTTCATAAAATCGGACCGTCTTATCCTGAATACACACATAAGTTACTTGAGCCCAAATAACCAGTTTGCAAACAAACATAGAATGCCAACCTTACAGTATTCGATGCCCCACTCTACTAACTGTTCGTCTTCACACATCAGTCAGCCAAAATAACGGCATCTTTAAAACCACCGATTATGACTGGCCACCATCTCGTCAAAGGTGTCCAGCAAGATTGTTTAGGTCACGGAAGAGCAACAAACATGAACATCATTGACAAACCTAAAAGTTGCTTTCTCAACATTCGTAAACGAAGCCAACACCTGCTATGGCAGTTGAACATCAGTGATTCCCACTGTGAAACATTGCTGTCTATGATGATGACAATGATAAACACTCGTTCATCCTACAAGTTATGCTCCAGACTACACACAATTCTGAACCATTTGCAAAGGAATTGCCGGTCTTGTCCTCAGTTGTAACCAATTGGCAACGCTCCAGAAGGATGGAGATTTTAGATTCCAACAACGCACTCTTGTGTCGGCAATCGTAGTGACCATTTCACTATGAGCTGAACACCCATTCACATTTGGTCGCAGTTTCACCTTCACACACAATTTTAGCGTTAGGCTTGAGTTGGTACGCGTCAGTAGCACAAAAATGAAACTCGAGTCTATTGCTTCCAGTCGAAAGGAGACTAGTTTGGAAGTTCACCTGAATGTGAAAACTACGAAGACGTGTCAGTAGTGACTAAAGTGTGTCAACCAAAACATCCAGCATTTACAAGTAATCCTCCTTAATCCTATTCAGTCTAACAGTTTTGAGAGTCCTAATTTTTAGTTGACAATGTCTTTTTGAATAACCGAATGCAACTGACACCCAACTTCGATCACATATCACTTAAACCCTTTTATCTGAGCCCCTCCTTCAAAAGCCGTAAAGTTGTACATGTTTAATACATGTTTGCATTCAGGTATGCCAATGAAGCAGTTTCCAGTTGCGTACAGTCAAGGAACACAGAAAGCGATAAAACACAAGATAACACCAACAAGCTAACTTGGTAGTTGTCATCAGGAAGCTTAAAACTGAATTAGTCGAAATATCAAGATGTAGAATTTCCCTTTGACAAAACATAGTCGGTAATTAACAAACCTAACTGGGATTCCTCCAAACAAACTTCTCGCACTCGAGTATATCGGCACCACATTTATTGCTAGGCAATGTTGATCACCACACATCAATCAACTTTTTCTTAAAGTCCAACATCTCACTTTCGCTCCTGGCGTTCGAAACTCCTCTATACATCCTTACATCTAATCAGGCGCAGTATAAATTGTTGTGTTCACTTTCGTTGATTACGTGGTTCTATTACGATTGGCAGTCCTCCTGCAAAAGACATTAGGCCTACACGTTGCAGCCTTCAGCGCTCATCTGAAATAAAACGATGGTGTTTCCTTATATGACCATACAGTCCTTCTTGATCATTCGCATCCACCGTAAACTCTCAAACTGCTTCTTGTTGGTAAACTCAACATTAACGACCCGAACTTGTGCAAACAGGGCGTTTGAATTCCATTGCAATCTGCTAGGTTTGTAACAAACAGAAAGTTGTTTATGAATTTGATAAAACAAAGTCGTCAACTTGTATAAATTGAACAGTTTAAGCTCTTCATTCTATTTCCTCTAAACACGCCTCTTCGGTTCAGCGGATGAGCGTGGGTGGTAAAACCGTCATCAACTGTCAGATGAAACTGACCCCTCGAGAACTTGAGCGGATAAGTCCCATGAGATAACTACCGCACGTGTGCCCATGCAAAAAGAAGTTTCCAGTTAGGTAACTTCGACCTAAGTTTCAGAAGACTGGAAACTTATCAGGAAAAAAAGCAACGCCTAATTTGCACAAGAGTATGCGTTGGATGATGAATAAGCTCTAATCAGCCAGCGAATATGGAGCTCTGTTTGTTCCACAGAAAAACATGAAGGAATGCAAATGATGCAATCATAAATTTGAGCGGTATTCAACCTGTGACACAGTATTGTTATGTTTCTAGAATTATTAGTAGCAGTATTATTACTATTACGGTGCTCCACGCTAAGGACGACCTGAGTGCGAGTGCAAAACCGGGAAACAATCACGTTTACTGGGAAGAACTGTGTGGAACCAGAAACAAAACTAGACTAGAAGAAGAGAAGATATTTTGTCGGTTTTACGCTGTACATGATTTTTGGAATTTTCACTGTCATTTGCTAAGGTTTGCAGTTAGTGTTTACTGAATTTACAGAAAAAAGCAAACAAAATTATGTCCTGAGAAAAAAAGGTCACCAGTCTAGTAACGCCCATGCTACTAATTTTGCTTTGTGGTCAGATTCATGAATATTGTTGCACGAGGACATTCAAACAATCGAGCAGAGGAAGACCCAACATGATATCAACCTCTTCATACATTTTCTCCAAGTCGTGCGTAGCCCATGGTGCTGTTTTTTACCTGTCACATCCAGAAAGCGTGGACATGGCTAGATGTGGTGGGCGGTGCGGAGGCAAGCATGAAGCGTGCCCGAGCCACCTTATTCGACGAAGCATAGAAAGGACTATTTGTTCCAAAGGAAACTGACTGCCTGCGCACAACTAACCAGATGGTTTTAACTGTAATTAAGACACCTCATAAAAAACCTCCAAATACTTTCCCCAGAATGTCATACGATTATTACAACAAACCAAATGACCTAACCCTCATATGCAGAATCTATCACGCGGTCGATGTCATACATTCTCCTGATACAACTGGTCGACTTAACAGACCTGCGCACACGCTCTAGAATAACGCCATTTATTCCCTCTTGATCAAACAGTGCGAGTCACCAGAGTTACAATATCACCTACGTTGTCACCCAATGATTGGCAAAGAATGCTAATGTAAGCGTGAATGAGCGATGGCATGTTCCAATAAGGTTTCTGGTATGCAAGGTAGAACGAACAGTGAACAAACGGGTGAAAATCCCCGATCAGTTGACAGGCTCACCCGTTCTGCCGTCAGCACGGCCAGCATATCCGAATGGGGCTTGATGCGTCCGAGCAGGAGACCCAAAATTCCCAGTGCGCAACCACTGTGGTCTGGCAATTCTTCAGACAAAGAGCAATATCTGAAATGGGAACGCACAGCAAAAGCACACACAAAACGGTGAATGTCACCAATGTAAGTTGAGTGGTAAGGCAATTAAGAGATTAACAGCTGTTCAGTTGATACACAGGATAATTTCCGTGGTCGTCAAAGGACAACGTAGCGAACGAGCTCGTATACGATGACTGACCAGCAGGCTAATTAATCCACAATTACACGTCCGGATTTAAGACTACAACGTCGGGAAGTTTCAAAGGGAAAATGCAGTTAGTCACCCTGACACGAACGAAAATTGTACAGTTGCTTCAAAATATGAGGTAGACTAGTCACGCGCATGCAGACTAGCAACGGATGGACGTGGCAAAGCAATGGCGTCGTACATTTGTGTCGTGCACAAAAAAAACCGACAGAGACCTCCTTAACATTGAGGAAGACATAACGGTTGTTCTGTTTTCAGCGAATCTCAAGAGGTTGGTCGATCTGATGAAAAGATTCGGAAAAGTTGATAGGGCAAGTAGTTTCAACTAAAGATGTAACGATTGCATAGTAAGAGTTATCACTAATCCTGTGTCAGGGCCGTATACCGATAACTCAGGAGACACCTACTCACTTTACATGATGGAACAGTCGGGGTCTTCGTATTTCACAACCATGTTGTCGTTTGACCGTCCTGAGGTTTTACACAGCTGTTAGTGGTCTCAGTGTACAGTGCTCGGTACGGTGAACGCTCAGCTTGCATGAGGTGACCCAACCATCGCAGGCTGTACAACGTGATTAGGTGACAGATCCGCGCATCCCGAACGTTGCGGAATAGGCGTCGGCGAACAGCCGCATTGCTTACGCGAGCAGTCGATTTGATGTGGGCTAATGGGCGGAGACAACTATTTGCCACAGTCTTAGACGGACTGCCCACAATATAGAAAGCAGGAGTGGAAAAGTCTCAGTCTTGAAACAACACTTTGCACTTTGAAGTTGTGAAGCACATTTCATACAAATCAGTCGGTCACTCACCCTGTTAAGCAGTCTGTACGCGTTCGCCAGAGGGGCTAAGTAAGACAGTGTTATCCGCATATTTCAGGTCGGTCAACCTAGTGCCAGACAGAAGCTCAACACCATGCCCCCTTAACCCCTCAAGCACACTTTCCAGGATGTCGTCCGTGACAAAATTGAACAAGAACGAGATAGGACACCCGGGACAAACACCACCAGAAGCGATTAACACACGGAACAGTTATCTATAAACCCTCATCCAGCTTGCAGGGTGAGCATATACTGATCCCATCATATACATGTATTTCCCGGGAACTCCCTTGCGAAGAGCCCAGTTCCAGAGGAGGCCGAGGGCCAACCGAATCGAAAGTAGCCTTTAGGTTTAAAAGCACCAAGACCGTTGGCTGCTTATAAAAGTGTTGATGCGCTAAAATCCACCGCAAGGTGAAAATGTGATCAATGTACTGTTATGACCCCTTGAGAGAGGAAGGCATGAACGGACAGGAAGACCGCGAACAGTACCTCGATCAGGAATGAAACGCAACGATATCGCAAACGATACGAATAATCGGAACGCAAGTACTCGGACCCAACTCTCGCAACTTACAACCCCCCAACAAGAAAGGAGAAAGTCGACCTTCAAACGAGCTTTATTTGCTGCTCAGCCCGAAGGCAAAACAGTGGCTCAAAACGGCCGTATTTATAGGTTTTCGGTGGCCTTGGTCCTAGGACACTGAATGGGCCTATCAGAAGCAAGCGCGCGAACTCGAATCTTCCAGAATGATGGCGGGCATTCGAGTTATCAAAATAGAAGCATCTATTTCCCTTGGGAAATATAGCGAGCTTTTTTGGGAAAAAGTGCTTTTTCCAACACGTACTTCCGACCGGACCGGAATCTTGCCTGTTCTTCGCGTACATGACTTTCTCTGGGCTTAGTGAGTCGAAAACGGGAATTACTGTTGATAGACATCAACCACGAGGTACCACTTCAGTTTTCAAAACCGTTCGGAGGAGTTTTATCAGTTCTGATATCAACCTCTCCCCATCATCCTTGAAAGGAGGGAGGAGGTATGGACCAGGAACCTTGTCACTTTCCAGGACCAACTCCTCTACCAATGTAGAGCCATCTGGAACCATTCAGGCCTCCTTGTCTACATGGTCTTGTTGAGGTCAGCTGAACTGTTCTTCAAAATATACAGCTTAACTGTGAAGTTGACGAGGCTGGTTGATGATAAGTGAACCATCTTTTTCACACATGTTCTCACTTACACCGACTCGACGGACAGTGAAACCACGGACCCAGGGAAATGGCTTTTTGCTCTTCCCACATAAAAAGGCACGCTCCATCTCTTTCGACTGTTCGACCAAGTAGTGCTCACGGTCTTGGCGCAAGCTTGCAACTAGTTCGCGATTAAGCCCACGACGTTCTTCATCTTTTTCAGAGTCAGGTGGAATCGAACGACGCTTGTGCATAAGGCTTGTCCAGGTAACAGAAATCCGGTTGTGTCGCAACTGAACAGCACCTCCACAAAACACTTCTGTACATCAAGCTTTCATTGTTGCTGTGATTTGTTCCCAGTGTTCGTTACGTTCCACAAACTGATTCGAACTGGGCACTTGGTTCACCAATGCTTCCTGGTAAGCGTTCTTCCAATCTTCCCACTCGGATGTCAGTTGGTTATATTGTATTTATCAGTGTACGACCTCTGGACAAATGACGAAACAAAATATGCATGCACAACAGCAAAATCCGAACCCGGGTGGTTGCATCGAAAAGAACGACATTCTCTAGAAGAGTGATGCCACCTGTAAGTGACTTCTATTTGATCCAGGTGTATCTGTGGCTGAAAAGTACAAGGGTGTCTCCAAGTGACACAGTGCTTCTTCCTTTGTTGGAATACACCGCTCGAAATATAGAGATCACGGGATGCGCACAGCTGCAACAGCCTTTCGGTATTGCCAGTGCGCTGTGCCCGGACATCAAACATACCTCTCAGCCGCGTCTACCCCAGAGAAAGGCGAATAAGCTGAGCACTGAAATCGTCCTCTTTTGTGATGATGTCTGAGTGTTTAGTCTGCTTCCAGAAATCAATGAGCACGCCCGAACAGCTAGTTGATAGAGTGTACGCCGATATGGTGAATATACAGCGCTTCACTGATTTACGTTGACAAACCTTAAGGGGTATGTTGAGTCTGACAGTGAATAAGCGACTGTTCACTGGAATTGAATCGATCAAACATCGCTATGCCCAGGAACTCAGTGCGACCCTACTCCATCTTAACCACGTGGTTCAGCTTCAGCGACACCAGACACCCTGAGAGGTGAGCGCTTGGATTGATAGTTATCCACGGGCAAGGTCTAGTGAATAACTGTGTTACAATCATAGACTTACATCGAGAAAACATAGCACAGGTCAAGCTCCAAAAATGAGAATACTTGCCAGAGCCTCTGGCTGACAAACTTATCGGAGGCTGCGGACAGTGGAAGTGCCAATATTTATCGGTTGTCTTGGCTTTAGAAAACAGTTATCACCCAACGGCATGGGGAAAGCAGAATCCTTGAGAAGGAAAATAGAAGTCGTGGTGAATGAATAAAGTCACTGTCGGGAGAACGATAATTCCGGCCGTTTATACCACGGAAGGGGACTGACTTGAGGGACCCCAACCAGAGTCCCTGACTCAAAAATCTGAAGTGCGAGACAACAGGATAAATAGTTTTCTTGAAGAACCTTACCCGGAGCCAACGACTCAAAAGTCCGACCCATTTGTTAGTTAGGGGCATGTCTAGCACGACGGCGCAGTGAATAAAACACTGATGTCCGATTCTGAGCAATCCTGCGCGCGGCGAATGTATTCGAAGCTATATCGGACTTTTGGACTACACCGAATGTTTTTCGATCGTACTGGATAACACGGTAGCGGTCACATGCAGCCGTTAGGTGGTCGGAGTCATCTTGGTTTGAGGATATCTGTTCTAACCGTATTCTTCCCGATGCAGAAGAAAGCAATGCCACAACTATAAAAACAATAGTGTTATATGCACATAGAATCGTGCCGCTACTTAAGCACTCCTGCGCGATCAGCAGTGCGATATAAAACCCTGTGATATGATTTAACAACAGTCCAAATCTGACCAGAACATGAATGAACCCGGTTGAAAAGTCGCTACCTTCCGGAACGAAATCAAAAGCAGGACTTGTGGCACAAGGCAAATCTCAGTTTACTGAATTTCTAATGGTTATTTTATGCATAAGATGCAATAGTAGAATGAAGAATTACAACTGATGCCCATGCCTTGGCTTTCGTATTGGTCGGCTCGGCTCCGCTCCTGGCTCGTATGTTTCAACGCGACGCACCGTAACAACTTGTTTTATTCCAATGGTAGGGCAAAAGTGCTATTCTGATGGGTCACCGCGCTGACATGCCAGTCTGCTCGCGTTCTCGACTATGACTGACTGTGGATTTCTGCGAATCGCCGGTTGACTTCGTACCGATGTGTTTGTCCAATACAATCTTGTAACATCCTCTTTTTTTCACAACCGATTCCACTCCTGGTTCATGGAACACTTCCTTCTTTGTGAGGAAGTGCTCTTCAGGTGGTGTCACTCGTTTTCTCAAATGCACTCGATTCCTCCTGTTCACTATTTCTCGGGAATCTAATACGCATGGCTGATAACCATAGTACATCACCACCACTTTTTCTATCCATCGCCATGGGTTCACTGGAACACACTATACCCATACCTTATCAACCACCTGTAGAACCGGTAGGTAGCGGACTTCTCTATCGTGGTATAGCTTTTGGGTTAGCAGTCGTTATCCTAAATCATCGTGCACTTCGGTTTCGTTCAGCGATTGGGGTTTTAGCAGTTTTCCTATTGTCAATAGATGTGTGTGTGTCTCCAACATTTTCTAAGCTGAACTGTGGTACACAGTTTCGTTAGGAGTATTTCTTTTCTCCAGTGACATCAAAGGTGGAACAGTTCCAGATAATTGTGCCAATTGCAACAGTCGCTACGCCATTTCGACCGTCGGTTCGGCTGACTGTAGCACGGACTGCTTGTGCTGTAATCCTCACTTTTCAGGAAACATTTTGATATCAAAGCCAACGAACTGTGGTCCGTTGTCTGAGAAGAAAATACCTCAAACCGGGCTTGAAGTTTACTAAGGACCGTGCAAGAGGTAGTGGAACGCAGCCATTCCAACTCGCAGAAATCGCTGAAATGGTCTACTGTGAACAAGTATTGTTTACCATTGAGTACAAAGATGTCCGCAAATAATATTTGACAGGTCCACTGAGGGATTTGATGTATCAGCATCGTATCCTTGGTTTGCTCCGAATCAACTGTCCGACACGCATTACAGCTGTGTACGTAGTCCATCATGGAACTCAGCATCTGAGACCAATAGAAAAGCTCCTTTGCCCGGCAGATACAGCTGTTCACTCCCGTACGTCAGGTAGACACACTCCACCATCCTCCTTTGAAACGCTCTAGGAATTGCGATTCTTTCTCTTTCGAATATTAAACCGCCTTCCTGGATAAATTGGTCACAGTCATTAAAGAAGACTGCTAGTTCCTCGGGAAACTTTTTCTTATCTTGCAGCCATCCGTTTCTAATTGTTTCAGCCAGACGTTGTAACGTAGTCTTGTGTGGTAGCTTCTTTAATGTTTGTGACCAGAGCGATTTCCGTCACAGTGTAATCTATAGTCGCAATAGTGTACAAATGAAGCTCTTCGAAGGGGGGGACCTTTTTCCACAAGCTCTGGACAACGTGTCAGCTATGTGCATCTGAGTCCTTGGCCTCGGTAGTAACGCGCTTGATTTTATCTGGTGCTATCTGTTGTCCTTCCTCCCATTTCCGCGGTACTCCATAATGGGTCGACATTCGGATGGGATGCATCATGTCGGGTAGGTTTGGAAGGAACTGACTCAGATAACTGATCATATCATTCAGTAGTGATACTTGTTTCACATCCTCAGGAGCTGACACCGTGACTATAGCCTCTTTCTTCTCGAGGTTTATTTCGACTCCGTTTGATTTCAGCTAATGTCCGTGAAAAGTGACCTCTTTCTGTCGTAAGCCAACTTTGCCACGTAACAGACAAATTCCTCAATTAATGCACCGCTTCGGAAATTCCTCTAGGTTTTCTGTCACGACCCTCTGTAGTATTTTTTTTATTGACCGTAGCCTTCTGCGGACCGCCGGCTGACTTCGTATCCACGTTTATATCTAATCCAATCTCTTTACAAACCTGACGTAGCAATGGCTACTAAGCCTATTAAACAAGACGGAGCGGCGAGGCACGTCAACTGATGTCTTACCTAATTCAGACTTAAAACATAAAGGCCCTGAAGTGCTCAATACAACAAACCATTCGAGACGAATGAATCCGATGACGGCGTGTCAAAATTACGACGGACGGCAATGTCGAATGCAAGCAAGCAGCGACTTCTATTTACGAAAAGCTTTTGTGGACAACGAGCCGGGTGGTGGTGAAACCAGGGATAGTGAAAGAAGAGAGACTCACCGCAACAACATTGATAACAAGTCCGATCTTCCGGTTCGAGAATTGATTGACAACAGCAGACGTGACAGACACGTGGGCAGCACGGTGGATGAAAACTGGTCCACGAACGGAACGGGTTTGGACATCCCTAAAAACTGGGCTGCGAGGCTAAAAATAAGCCAGCAATTTAGAAGAAAACACTGCAATTAAACAAAAGTACAGATTAGGCTTCAAATCAGGCCAAACGATAAGACTGGTGCCGTAGTTTGCTGTGATAAAAATTTGGGAAATTTTACTTCAAAAAGGAATCTATGATCACCTGAAAGACGATCGTTTCAATTCAGGCGATCTGTTAACTGCAAGGTATTACGCAGATGATGCTACCAAACCTGGTTTGTGACAACTCGAGCAACGAAGCGATCACATTGATTTGTTCAAGCTCCTAGTTGCAACTTTACTTAAAAAGGGTGCAAATATGTGAAACACTACCAACGAACCACTCAGTGGAAAGAGATGTCAGAAAAACCTGTGAATAACAGCCACATGAGTGTAGCAATTACGGTCATGCAGAGCGTGAATAAGTATGGTTTATTCACTAGTGAATCGGTATACGTACACACACTCAAACACACGCGCATACTTACGGTGGCCCAACAGCTGCTCGACGCACAAACGTAATCAATATTTCCTCGTTGGCTAGCAGACGCTGGATTAACCGGAGTCCGGAAGCAGTGGCTCGAAGCATACCAACAGGTGGGCCGTCGATCAGGGGGAATTCCAGTATACGATGTAGACCGACCTCGAGCAAACCGGTTATCTATGACGCACGGCGGAGAAATGCACGCATAGTAGTTAACCACAAACAAACAGAACAAAACATACGGTATCCCCAATGATTCATATGAATGTACAGCTGCTTGATTCAGCGATAAGAAAAGGGTACCGCAAGGCAAGGTTTGGGATGGGAATGTAGCAAGGTTGACTTAGGCTAACTCAAGAACGCACAATTAGAAAAAAGTGAGACAGTGAGAGAACGAATTTGGTAGGTCTGAGGGGTATGAAAAATTGTTAACAATGGACAACACTTCTTACTCTGCCAGGTTCAGCTAGGGCCGGATTAATCAGAACCTCTAGTATTTCAAATAGCTCAGCGATAAAAAATGGAATATCAACCACACAGACGTGGGTTCCAAGCCCAAGTTACTCTAAATACTCCCGTCAGGTGTGAGCAATATGACAGTGACCAGCCCACCTGCGCATGGCAACAAACGTCATGCGGCACAAAGGCTGAAAACCTCACCTCGCTAACGAAGACATCCTGAGCCGGAGGCCAGAAAGTTCAGTCGCAAAAACGTATCCCGATAGCCGCGATTTCGGAAGAAAAACAGCCAACGGAACACTGTCTACACAAATGATAGCAAGAGAGTCACTGAAAGGCTTATAAGCCACAATGAAATTGTTAGGAAAGGACATCATCAAAATAACCTAATCAGGTCATCGGTGACGGCTGACGAAATCGTTCATCATAACAAGCTAATCGAGTCATCCGTGACGGCTGACGAAATCGTTCATCAACCAAACACTAGCGTGCAAAGTTTTCCAGTTGAACCAACCGGGATGGCGCGTGAAGGTGGGCGTCGGTATAGTGCTAACTCGATGAACTACTCAGAGTACAACGACTATGGAACTGACCATACTAAGCCACCTAACCGCGAAGTGGCCTAAACTACTGGACATTGGTCCAACATGTAGTTGGCTACATTGGGCGACTAACTCATGATACATATTCGTATGCAATTCACTTATTTGTCGAACTGATGATCAGCATTACAGCGTGTTTTCTACGCAGTTTTGTTCTTCCTGACTCCGCGCTAGTAGACTGGGTGAAACCGTACAACAAGGGTCCGAGTACAGCATCCAAGCCAGGATAGAACGTTTTAACAAGAAGGCGCGTTACTTCAGAAATGCGAAAATTAAACGGTTCGGCCAAGAAATCTACCAAGGAAACTCACAGCTCGAAATAAGGACGAATCGGAAAGCAGCTGCGTGATCAGCATGAAACCAGGGTCGATTTGAGGCCAACCAACTGGCACACGCAGTTGATTCAGCATCTCCGTGATTGTTGTCCGGAAGCGTGTCTGATTCCCTTGTCCAGAGGACAGCTCCCACAGCGTGTTCAACAGAAGTGATGCCCAGTCCGAGGATGACGTTGATGACAGGGTGGGATCACGGAACATAGCCAACTTGCTAACCGTGGCTGTCGTTTTATCGACAGGCTGTAATTCTCGTCCATCGGATCTTGTACTTCGACTATCAGTGTCTGTAACCGCCGCAGCTACCGCATCCAGACGACGGATAAACTGGCCCACCAGACCATCGAACAGAACAAGACAGGAGGCGGCAATGTCCCACTACAGAGAAACCAGAGTAAAAAAACGTACATCAAAGGGAAATCGTATGACAGAGTTGACACACCGAGGAGAACTTCTACTTACACGCTCGTTATGGTCTCGGTAGACCCGCATGGTGTGTTTCAGAAACACTGTGTTGGTCAAAAACGAAACCAACGGAATCAGTGCATGTCCCTGTTGCAACGCGCTCTCGTCTTGGACGGAATCGCGAGGAACATCCGGAGACAATCGCGTAGTATTGCTACCATTCCAAAGACTGTGTATTAACTGGGGTGCGAGGACAGTGACGAAAGACAAGAATGCACGCGTGATCGGGTATTCCTCAGCACGTGGTTCCACCTCGTCCATTTCCGTCTGAAATTCGCGGAAAACATGGAAAAAATGTACAACCATCTAGAAACTGTCAGTACCACGTGCCAATTCGGAACAAATCTGATCGGCTACCAGCTATATAATATGCGATTGCACATGTGCGCATGGAACCATGCGGACAGGCGTGAAGAAAACTGAGAAGATATCTCAAAAGGAGAATGGTATAGACAAGAGAGAAAACAAGGATTGATATATGCAAACCCGAACAGTGTAAAGTATGGTAAGTAGCACATGCTCAGTGCCAAAAATTTGTCGGAAGCACACAACCCGTTTTGTGGTTGTTGTCACTCGCTGGGTGTGTGTACCCGGTGAACTTCGACCATACACTCTACTATAGGAACGGCAAATGCCGGAAGTTGTAGACGCTATTCTAACCAACAAACACTACTTACCCCATTACACTTCATGAAATCATAATGTCATCCAGCAGCTTGGAGTCAGTTGAGTTTCTGTACAATCCCAGCAAGCATTCTCAACGGTGGCACAGACTCCGCTGAGTCTGAGACACACGGCATAACTAACTGGCCAATGAGTTAGTATCTACAGTCGAACCATGTAACCATGTGACCAGAAATTGAACCTGTAGCCTATTTTGAGTCCCGAGTAGAACAATTCCCACATTATCAGCATACCGTTCCGGGAATCACTCTGGATCATTCAGACGTGTAACAACAAAAAAAACGTTATAACTAAGTATCGAAATTACGGCATCAGAATTGAGGGTTGACGGCCCCATTGACTAGGGCGAGGTAGGCAGACTTTATTCACCCACAAACGGTTCACAGTGAATAAGAATATGAACTTGACCTCTCTTTGATATGAGAAAGTTGGAACAGTATCAGGCCAAGTGAAAGCCGAGCAGTAAGGATACCCGAACCGTTTAAATATGAAACTAATGACAGGTTTGAAACAATGCCTGAATAATATAAACAGGCACGCTTTTATCTGCCGTGAGTTATAAAAAGTATGCACGGAAAATCACGGAAGTGGTGGATATTTTAAGGGTCTAGAGTGGTAAAACAAAGGGTGAACATTACATTTGGAGGAGGATCGAAGGATCACAGGACGTGCGGTGAAGAGATGCAGAAATTTCACCGTAGTCAGAGGACTTTCACGTCTCAACAGGGACACGTATTGTTGCAACGTTACCTGGAATAAGATAAACTTAAGGAAAAACCTCCCTAATTTGAGTACCCATAACAAGTGAAACAACGTGGGCTCAGACCATCTTTACAGATTAGATGTGCAGAAGTTCGACGAGGAGGACGAAGAAAGCAAAGTGGAATCTCAGAAAGCCAAACAACATCAACTTCACAGCCGAGTAAAAGGAGGTTCAGCTGAGAGTGGCAAAGCTGCCACGTCAAATGCGAAAGGGGGAATAAGAAGACAACCATACCTTGTAACACACACCAGAGCCAATAGAGAAACTCAGCGATAACGTCAATGAGGCTGAATCATATGGCCACGCACTCATCTGATTCGGATATATCCAAAGATGTTAGCAGGCCGATAATACGTAAAACGGCAGCAAATGATTCGTAATGTGAAAGCCGAGCAATGAGCATACGAGACAACTTGAAACACACTACAAAGTGACAGACCTAGTTGTTACAAACAAAACTGAGTGCTGAAGAATGTCAAGAAAATCCGGCGAACAAAATAAAACCGTCCACAACTATAACAAAAAGACTCACGTGTAACCCGCATGGGATTGGCGTACGCGAACCAGGTCGGTGATGGAGAATCGGCAAAAGCTACGAAGAAGCCCAGAGAAGAACAGCATTTGGAGCGCAGGCAGAGAGAAAAATACCCGATAGGAAAACAAACACACGTTAGCTGCGAGGACATGGGGTACAACAGTTATCAAGGGCAATCCAGAGTACGTATTGGTAATCCGATTAGGGTCTTTAAAAAAGAACAACGGATCTGGAAAGCAACTTAGTGGATTGGAGGTAAATCAAACTCCAAAGAATCTAGGAGTCTGAGCGAACAAAAGACTGAGGCATACAGGAACGTCTTTGTATCGAACAACGGTCTATACGCGGGGAAAAAATGAGGAGTTGAGAAGCTACACCGTGAAAACAGGTTTTCAGCGTCAGTCTTTTCGGCATAGGTGCCAATCCGAGTAATGCATCCAAACTGTACTGTACTGTGCACTTATGACTACATAGACACGGGTTCGACTTACATCGGAGGTGATCACATGACGCCAAATAGAGGCCGCGATGGAGACAGAACGAGAAAGAGAAGTGAGCACGTGAATCAGATCGGCCTTAAGCACCAAGGGAATCGAGCAAGTCAACAGTCCCAAACAAGTGGGAACGGTCTGCCAGTTGGTATTGGAAGCAAAAAGCGAACGAGCGACTGGATCCTGGACGATAAAGAATGGAAGCAAACGAGGAAGGAACACAACGAAAATGAGAAAACAGACACAGTTTGAAAATATAAAAGACAGGTAAGGAAAACAAATAAAACAGACATGGTGTGTTCTCACCATTCGAGCGATTCGTGCAACCAGACGCAAAACGACCTGAAGTCCGGCTTGTTCTTCTGGTTGGATGGCGCATGCTACACCGCCCGCGACATTCAAAACGGAAGCTGAGCCAGTAACAGTGAGATTCGAGCCTCCCGTGTTCGTGACATTATACAGATGTGGGTAGATTTGATGATGCGCAACCTGACCAGAGGGTTGGGAGGAAGCAGCCACTGGGGCCGACGCGGTCTGTTTCATGTGACTTAGATACTGACGGAAGCTTGCAAAAAAGTGATCCCACGACGCCAGTGAGGCCGTGCGACCTGAAAGCAAGAAAAGAGGGAATATGTACGATCACCAATAAACACTGACGGTGAGGCAACTTCGAATGGTACATCAGGTCCACACGATTTTGCCTCTTGGATTGTCCACATCACGGGGCATGTAAAGGTGCAAGCCAACTACTTTTAAGAGACAATGATCACAGAGTTTGCATCTAGATCGAAATTGATTTGATACACGTTGTACATTTAGGACTATGTATGAACCAGTGCTCTGCTTTACTGTTCGGCCTACGGCTACGTTTGTTTGCATTGCCCCGCGGTTTGTTTCTTGAAACAAACTTACAAACGCAGAAGGTGTCCCTAAATGGTTAAGGCAACTGATGGTATAACAATCCCAAGCCGGTGAACCCATGGCCTGAAATTTCACATCGTGAACTGGTAGAAATGTTGTGACAATCGGTTTCCAAGTTGACCCACTCAACTTATTCACAATACTGTCACGCAATGGGAACCCGGAGTTATTTGCACTTAGCATAGTTATGCTGATCAGACTTCACCAACCGGCATTGCGTGTATAATGACGTGTGAAGCAGCTCATCTGGTTGTCGTGGTGTTGATGGCATAATACTTGGTGGCAAGGTATGTGTACACACTCTTTATTTCTTCGTTCTGCTTTAATAAATGGTATGCGTTACCTCATAATGATTGTCCTTTCGAGCAAATGACAAACTTCGATCTTCTGGTAAGAACCTCGGAATTATTTTGTACAATAATGTAAGATGGTTATTTCATGTTATTGACGTTTCCACGGAAGTCAGAAAGCGATCGCATTAGGTCAAACATTAAAAGTCTCATTCCATCGTACAGCAGCACAGTAGTCGGTTTTCTAGCACAAGCGTGCCTTACTGGACGTACCGTCCGGTAGTGGTTTTCCAGGATTCGTTGCAACAATGTGTAATTTCCACTAGAGGGTGAAAATATCTACAATGCTATGATGGAAGTTCCCACAGAGAACTCGTTGATTTTAGAGCTTCTGAACCCTTTAGAACGTGCGAAAATGCAGCACATAGAATTTTAACCGACAACTCGCCCTCTCACGTCGATTCCCTTTAAAGGTGATTCTACATTAACAGCAGTACATTAGTGATTTGCGCTGCTGCTTATCTGCCATACAACCATGAAGAAAAGAGAAAGCCCTAAACAATAAATAAAACGCATGGAAAGGGACGGGTCCTAACTAACAAGAAAAACTACGCCTATACTCAAACACTAACAGCAAAGTACCTACAGCTTGGAGAAAAACAACCGAGCTATAACTGGCAAAGAGAGCGTTCTTACGGCTTTCGTTGAGCCGCGTCACCAGGTACGTTTGCCTCAGAGACAACTCTCCCAGTCAACAGCAGCATTAAAGCCATCGAGCCCGATTAGCCGCCGTCTCACCAAACGTCTCCAGCCACCGACTCAGTGAGTTGCAAAGACCCCAGTCCGTAAAAGGAACCTGGACCACACTCAACAGTCCCCCAGTGAACTACAACATTTCAGTATGCCAGATCGTTATCTGTCCATTTCGCACTTTAGGCCAGTCGGCTGCGACATAGGCAAAAAGTGTTCTGTGTGAAAAATGACTAGCCGGCACTCTTACATACGTGAACGTACTCCCATACATATAGCTAAATCCAGGCGCCTGAATCTAACTGCACGCATTCGTTTTTATTTCTCTTCTGTTGTTTTTTACTCGGTTCGACGACAAGACGAATAGGTTGTTTGTGGCTGAAGTATCCACGAGCCTGAGTCAGCAATCGTTATCAAGTCAAACTGAATAGGGCCGCTCATTTTATTGTGTCTGAATTTTATTATTGAGTCCTAACGTTCAATCGACCAGTAACACTATTGTTTTGCGACTGTGAATCAACTGGTCCTCAGTCGCCGAAATACTACGCAAAAAACTGAAAATTCATCACTCGTATTGTTGATTTAACCTGACTGGCTTGAACAGGCAACACGAAATAATTAAACACATCAATCCGAAGAAGGCGGCCAGGCGATGTTCGAGAAGCTTTGAACCTTTAGCAAAAGCCAATTTAGAGTGATGATTGACAAAATATAAATTTTGAGGACACCTTAACGACAGATCAAAGCAGCAAGTGGGAAAGGGAACGAAAATTGTTTTACTAAGTGATCAACGCAAGCAGTCACGTTTAGAGCTCCTCTAGACATACCAACAAGGTGATATTATCAATACGATATGCATACTTGATGCAAATCAGCAACAATTATCAGGAAACCCAAAGCCCATATGAAAATTCCGTGTCATATCCCGGTCCTCAATCCGAATTGTACACAAACAGTGCATAAACGGTATACTGAATTGAGAACACGGCGGATGTGGTGTTAAAGACACCCAAATTAGATGAATACACTGAACACCCCTAATAGATTCACAGATGTGCCGTCAGCAACATAAAGGACTAGTGATATTAACTGGGTAAGTAGGATGGGTAACGACTCGAAGTGGCTCACACACAATAACGGAAATACAATCACAATAACAGTAAACAAAAATTGACCCGTATAAGGAGTGTCCAACACAGACCAGCATTATCACTTAAACGACTGTTTGCAAATGAAACAAGTAAACCAGTGGCATCTACATGCATGAGATCAGCCAGCTTCCCATCTGACCGAAATTACACCCTGAATGCGCACTTTAAGGTGTTGTTCGTCGCATACGGTTTCACAAACAAGTGGCTGTGTACTTCTAGTCAACACTGCTCAAAGTGGAGAACATTAAATACGCCTGACAGATTCCAAGACTACAAAGTTGATCCGAACTCGTTCCACTGAGAGGCAGTCCCAAGGATTACGAGAAATCCGTAGACCAGTGAAACTAGTGGATTAGGAATGTTTAATTCCGGTACATGCCTCATTGAACCGTGAACAAGAGCGCAAACTGAACAGCCACCAAGCTGAGAAACCAAATGTACGTACCTGGATTGTTAGCATTGGCTTTCAGAAGACTGAAGCACAATCCGGCCGAACTCCTCGACCCAATCAAGCCATGAAGCATTCGCAAGTACGGGATAAACAGATTAGACGTTGAAACCATGTCACCCACGGAACGTACGAACCGAAACAGAGAAGCCTGGTAAGCGAACACGGAACAGTGGATTGTAAAATTAGTGAATGGTCGAATACACTAATATATGACACGCTAAGCCAAGGTCTGGGTTTCGCATCACAGCATTTTCACCAACATGTGGCACATAAGGGGTCACATATGGGCTACATGCTGTCAGGCTGTCCAAATTAATGAAGGAAAAATAGAGATGAGCAGTGTTCGAACGTGCAACTGTGTAATTCTCACGTGACATCGTTACCACTTAACCACCATTAGCCCAGTGTGTTCTAACTGTTTGTGAAGATTACGCGCGCGCGCGCACAACACTGATGCTTGCTGACTGGAAGTAAGATAAATTACATAGATTCGGGTAAATTCTCGGTAGGTTGCCATAAATCGGATCAGAAGTAGCTCAAACATCTCGCATTCGAACGCGCACGATCATGTCGAGTTTGCCGAATCTCGTTGTGAGAAAAGTTATGCTTCCCTATATAGTTCAAAGTTTTACAATATATCGGTAGATAAGGTAAGATTAGCAACAGTCAGATAGTAATCCACAAACTTCGAGTTATTAGTTTTTTGTTCAGATCTAATCACTCGTGAAAATAGTTAAAGGTTCCAGCAGTTGATACTTTACTCACCGGAAAGGTTTGGCTAAAAAAGGGTATTTCATACGATAAGTCTGCTACACTTGGTCACAATGAACCACATTTCAGAGATAACACTAATCTCAACTTAGCTTGATTGGAAAAGTATTTTAAATCTGTCCGCTATTATATGCTAGCATTTCTTCCCTCAGAACAACGAAAATCAAGCAAACAATGGTATCATCTTTTTCCTGGAGGTTGTCTGCTATATTTCTACATCCAAATGACCGTGAAACCATTTTAAATCACATTCCTAACTTTCGGGATCAGCTAAAAGCGTCAGAAAAAATTCACACGTTCCTAGAACGACATCCATGAATAGACACCTTGAGAAGATATACTTCGTGCAATGGCGTACAGATTGAGCCCCCAATTTCACGGTGGGATAGTCGAGAGGAAAGTTGAATGTAAAGCACCTGTGAAGGAACAAAACTGAAGGCAACCGAACATCGTGATGATTTAGAGCGGTAAACTCTGAGGACAAATGTAATTCTTTAGGAAATTGTAAACACCAGCGCAAAATCACATTTCATATGCGAAAACGAGGCTAGAAAGCATCATTACCTCAGAAGACATAAAAATTGATTGAAGTGTGGTCAGAAATAGAAGCAGAAGATAACAGAAGCATATTTTCAACCAGTTTTCGTTAATCTGAAGACCTTACTCTGTACTGATTTGGCAATAATGCAAGGGAAGTGGATCAAAAGATCAGATTACAAAAACACAAGTTAAAGTTTGAAAATAACGCCTGCAAGAGCATTTCAACTAATATCAGTACGTCGTCGAACCACTTGTAAAACCAACATTTGCAAATACATGCAGGATAGGTGTTGACCGAGATGCACTGCCACCTCCGAGGCTTACAAGCGGCATCACGCTACGTCTGGTTGCCTTACAGTTTTTCCCTCCAACCATCAGCAGTCCCTTTGAACAGTGCACGGTATGACAGATGATCATAGGCATACAAAGTGCACGACTCAACCAACAGAGTGGGCATTTTCATTACTACCATTATCAATCACGAAATTACACATTGCCCAAATACAAAAAGACGGAATAGCGCGCTGTTGCCCACACAATCAACCGAGTTGACACAGGTTAACCGACAAAGGCACCGACAGTAAAACGCTGGTAAGTAATACGCATCCGCTAGGCCAATCGGCCAGATATCCGATCCGTGGAGGAAACCGAATGTGCATGCAATCTAACCCCCCCCCCCTTAATCCCCAATCGAAACAGGCACACAACACTAACAAATCGGTGTACTACGCCAAGACTCCTGTGGCACAGGCAGTCCGAAAGGGCACGTCGCACAATCGGGTCACAGAACATCCTTCTAATCAAAAATTATCACGACCGTAGAATGGTAAAAGTACTAATAATACAATGCCTTTCGTAAGGTGGATATATGACCGATACACCTACGATCATTTTGGGAATCCGTCTGTTCTAGGGTTTGGTTCTCCGTGTACTTCGCACCGAGACTCGTGGATACCCCATATGTGACTGTCACATTACACTTTGACACCAGTTAAAGACTGCAATGGTTGCTGGTAAACGCCGATAACAAACCAGTTAGTCAGTCTTCCATATAGGAAGAAGGTGTGGCGAATCTGTAAAACAATCTCATCAGCATCAAAAGAAGGATATATAAAGGATATCCAGACCAGGAGATTTATTACCGTTCAGTAATTTACGCAGTAGAGAGCGATTTTCGATTATAACCAAGCACACTATTCGCACAGTCTACAGCTGAACAACTGGGCTCAAGCCAGCTAAATTGGTTTCAAAGTGCTCCGTCCATCTGTTAGGGTGTGGCGACAAACTGTGGGTTCGTGAGTCACCTTTCCAACAGTCTCACTAGCACACAATCGACGACCAACACAACCGCAACTCGGGCATATGTCCAAGAATAAAATTACTCTCTCCACCACTTGGACTAACTCTACCAGGTAAGATACGCGGTACGTAAGTAAAATCTCCGTAACCTTGGGGTTCAGTTCACGCCGATCACTACAGTGTTCTGAGTCAGGGTGGATTAGTGGATAAATGTTTTTGCGCTCTGTCAAGCATAGAGAAATCCACCTCTACCGTATCTACCGTGATTTCACTGAATGAGTGAGCACGCGCTTGGTCCTCGTAGATTAGCAATGTAGAATGCTCGCTTGTCTTCAACAAATCGATGAACCAGATGTGACTTGAACAAGCTTTCCGCAAATATGAGTACTGCCCACTCAGATTTTTCCTTTTCACCTCTTGGTTGATCTCAAACTAGGCTTGAGCTGGCCGCTGAACATGTTTCCGAACACGGATGGGAGCATATGGTTTGTTTCTAAACCCTACAGCATTCCTTCAATCCCATGCTTGCTGGGATCATAGTCTGACTGCACTCTAAGAAAGACGTCCAGAGTTCCTCACAGCGAGGGTCAAGCGCATCCCCAAGCGTCCACCACATACTTCTTAGGAATACATCAGTTTGCAGGAGGTTTGCACAGCGATCAGGATTTCAGGTTGATTCACGTCACTATTGTGATCTAGACCGTTTGATTGTTGATGCCCTTTGGTAAGCATTCCACACAGCCTTGTCGCCCAATTTCCGACCGACCACATCAAATTTGCCAGCAAGTGATCTCTGAGCAAAAGCTACGAAACAAAGCAGGCAAGAATAACGGCGAACTAAGGGTCAAGGTGGCAATTCCCAAAGGAACGAGAATCTACGACAGAGAAGCAGACGGCAACATGATCAATTAGTGCTCATGGTTGGGTTGTACAGGGCAGCTTCCAGTGACTCATCGTCACTTTCATGTTGAAATGCGCGTCTCGACATATGAAGTCCATGAGATGCGCAAAACTGCAAGAGCTCCTCTACGCTGCCGATACGTCATGCCGAGGAACCGAACATACCCTGTAGTCGACCAGTTTTAAAATCATAATACTATCAAACTCAAAGATGCAGGAGTACCCAGTTAGCTTCAAAAGAATAAATGAGGCATCTCAGAAGGTGGTTGTTGGCAGCATTTAAACTATTGGCTGCTGAGGTTAGTGCACAATATAAATACGTCTTTCTGTTCTGTGGCGAAGTAACTTGACCAGAGGAGTAAGTCTTACAATGCAGTGGGATTACACCAAATAAGTTTGTTCAGATCATCCTTGATGCTCACATTCAATCGATATTGCACGATCAGCTTCGTGACCTGTCTAAACTTATTAACTGGAGATAGTGTGAATGCGGGAACGCATCAGTAATCCCTCGCATTACGAGCCAAAGCTCTTATCCGTTCGGTCATCAGTTTCAGGGAAGTCGCATGTGGCGGGAGAATTTGTATATAACGGAACTGTCATCTGCTTTTACCTCGTTAATACATATGGACACAGTGTAATTCGGATTGCCAGTTTGCACCGGATGGGGCAGCAAGTGCACGGAATTAAACTCATAATGATCTTTGGCGTACACTCTCAAGTTTGCTGTTTTATGGCTTAGTGTAATCCTCCACTCCAGCCTAACCGTAGGATTCGGCTCTATCATAACCGGAAACCCGTTTTGCAACATATAAAGAAGGAATAGCCGTGAGTATGTCACCCAAAGCTGGTACTTCGAAATAAGTTGTCCTTCGTAAATTGCTTGCTACGACGAAATGCCCACAGTAATCAATCAACTTCCGTTCGTATAGTCTTCATCATACCAATATTTCACCATACCACTTCGGATAAGGACTACATGAAAGTGAGACATTTTGTAAACTTCCGTCTGAAAATACCATGTGCAAATGAGTCAGAAATGAGTGAAAAAACGCATTCAACGAGTTTGTTGCCTGTTGCTACCTAAGCAGTCGTGTGATGCAATGATGAGAACTTAACGACCCAAATACATTTGACTAACCGGCGACATAGCCTTCATGACGTTTGAGGATTATCGGAATATCAAAAATCACCTGTAGGTATGACATAACGTAAAAGAGATCAGAACACTGGAACCAGCAAGACCAATCGGGTTACAGATGAAATGTCATGCAAACCAAAAACGCTAACCTGACGGATGTTGTCGGATTCAGTGGCGCGCGCAGGAACACCAAGGACGTTCGACTTTGATGGTGACCGCGTAAGGAATCCACCAGCCAGCAACAATTCGGTGGTGTTTGATTGAGAGGCCGTCCCCCCTCCGGTCATTACAACCCCAGCCAACTCACCAGCTGGCCACCAATACTCCAACGCCAGACGAGCGTGTAGCTTGGAACCCGGTTGATTGTAGAGTTCCGCGATGAGTAACAAAAAGTTGGCAAATCCAGAACCGCTAGATGACGGATTAAACCCGGTGCGACGTATTAAGTCTTCATCCTTCAGGCGTATTTCCTTTACACGAGCAGGCATGTACACCAGTAGGTCGGTTATGAGACCGTGTAGACGACATACCCACAGGGGCTGAATTCGTATAAGAGCGGGTGGATTATTATCAGAGTTTTAGGGGAAACGAACAAACAGTTCACAGGTAAATACTTGATAGAAAAAAGGCAACCGCTGTTGGTGCCACACGCAAGACTTTCCCGGCAAAAGCTCGACAAATGTCTCGAAAAGCAACACAACACCAATAAAATCCATACTCCGACCAATCGGTCTTCAAAAACAACTTCAAACATCGAGACTTGCTGGCAAGAAGGCAATTTGTAAAAAAAAAGTCATGTTCCTTCAAGATCCATCTTGTGGGCGCGTGGTGATCCCATCATCAGTTGGAGAAGTATGTACACAAACCTTAGCTTGATGCACAAACACACAACCGTGACAACGATCTACAGGCACCACAGCCTTTAGCAATAACCCCCCCGTATTGTAACGAATAGGTGGGGATACTAAATAGCAGTAGGCTAACACTTGTTTGAATAACCTACATACCGTAAGAATAATATACGAAAATAGTTTCGAAAAAAGTATACGATAACCCATTAAGGACTGAATCGCCATATAGCAATAGGTCTTCGACTGGTCGATTGGGCACACTTATGCCAAGCGATGTTTGTTTGGAATCAATCGACAAATCGGCTTTGGAGTTGTATAGCGTAGTACACTTGACACGCTGGCAAGCTTCAAAGACTTTCAATGAGGTCAAGATCAGAACTGTAGACCAGTCAGTTTAACACCTCAATCCATCGCCGTCGCGGTACATTACGTATGTATATACCTAAAAGTGACGAGCATGCCCAAACAGAAGAAACACTGAGGGTTACGGACAGTATGTGGGAGAAAGATGAAGAAAGCAAAAAGACAACAGAGATTCGCAACACAAGCACTAGTAATTGCATTGTTCGCAATATCAGACAGCGTCCTCAATCAATGCACACTGTCCTCTGGACCTCAGTAATCAGTGGGCCGGAAACATTACACCAAGGCAGGTTTCAATACCAGCCCATCCTTGAACCGAACCGAAGATATACGCTGTCCACTAGGCTGTCGTTACTGATCCAACTTACTAATCGCAAGCAAGAAATGGTGTGGCAAACAGTAATAAGACATGCGTAGGATGTATCCGATCGGGCGGAGCTTTTGAGACGCGCAGAGGTCGACAGAGTCTGCCCGTCTCGAAGACACGCCGGCGAACCTCGTCACTGCCGATATGTTTTTCACATGAAAGAGTGACGGTCGGAAATATGCTCCCAGCGATATACGACTTAGAAAATTGGACAGCCTTTTTTGGAGAATTGCAGTATCAAGGCCAAGCCGAACAAATGAATAGCAACAGAAGGTGGTACAGAATATGAGTCAACGTCTAATAAGATCGGTGGATACAGTCAGGCCAGTGGTGCCTCCTGTGGGCTCAGCGTATCGGCCAAAGTACACATCCTCTTTCAGAAGATAGTGCCCGTAGAACCCAAGCGCCATCCACGATATTTTTAACTTAGTGCTGGGGTAAGTGAAACGCTATTGATGGGCTCATGAAACAATGCACAGCTCATAACAAACGATGCTGTATTCGATGTTGATACAACGAAATAATTTCGGTTAATTTTTTATGCAATCAGGAAAATTTGGTTAGCATGTACCACACAGTCCATGTGAGGACATTAAGTTTCATCGTTGAGTTGAGACCCGGAGCACTTGTTGATGCATGGGGGCTGATCGCGAAAGTTGCCATTTGCATCGCACTGATAGGATTTCTTATCGTCGCCTAGCTTCACCTCACAATGTAATCTGATCACGTCAAATGGCGAAGGACAGCATCGCTGGGCCTCTGGTGATCTACCGTGCACTTAAATACGCTCCCGTTGAGATGCTGAAATCCCCGTTTAAAATCTGTCAGTTTACTTCCTTTGTGGCGTGAGCAAGAGAGAACGAGTTTTTTTAAAAAAGAATTACAAGTCGTATGAGACCTAGACACATAAATATGAAACTCCCCCACCGCTCCAAATCAGCCATGCAGCGGCCAAACAACTGTGGTATTGGCTAGGCAATAGCATATATGCGGCTTTCAAATAACTTGACGTCTACGTCACCGACTTACACTGAACAAGCGCTTCAGTCCGAAGTGGTCATACAATGTTAACATATTTTATCCTTGATTTGCGTATAACTCGCTGATTGCAAATCATATTCAAACAAAACTCGGCCAGTTGGTTTATTTACTTGCAGCGAGAAAAGATGGTTGTCAGATAAGGCTGAAAGATGAGGTGGCTTTGTGATTTTGTAGCGAGACGAATAGACAACAAAGAAAATCAGTAATCGTACTAGTGTCGGTTCCGGTTAAAAGGCGTCATCAAATGAGGTGGCGTTACTAGAGATGTATGCATGCCATGTGGCATACTAGGTTGCAGGTGGACCGAACACTGTCAGAGCTGTCAAAGCTTAAACGGAAATAGCTGTAGAAACCCGGAACGAATCACCGACCGCGTGATTACGGTGAGCCACCACAACGTCGCATGCATGTAGGTACTCTTCACGGGGTTGTGAACAGGAGTCGTACGGCTTTGGTTGTAATGGATAAATACGGTAGCAAACAAGATGACAGAAAGACAAGATAAGCACAAATTGAAAGAGGAAGTAAGAGCCAATGCAGCGTGAGATTAAAATTTGCTTCAAATGTTGACCAACATACTGGTTGCTTGCCCAGATCTAGACAGGAGAACGAGTAAGGATCTTAATGAAGGCGTTTGGCTTAAAATCTTAAAACGCAAGATAAGGGGTGAGTGAATGGCAGTGAGAAAGAGAAAACGTTGCTCTACCGGAAGAAAATAATCCACTACTCCGGACTTCAGTCTGACAGGTCAGCGTGAGTAACTTTCTCAGTTATCTAAACACTGTCCAGCATGGTATATTATATCAACAATATATGTAAGTCACCGCACAAGGAGTCAGTCAATTCATGATTAACTCTGTACACATAAAAACAATTGCAACATATTAACATAACCGATAGTGTCCTCAGTAAGCGGTATAGAATGCAGCTTAGCTGGTATTCGGGCAATCAACAGTGTCTGACTCTGAGCACCAGGGCAATCAAGATTTCGTCAGCTAGTGACCGCGTTATCGTTTGTAAGGCCTGGTTATCTAGAAACGTAAGTCGCCACATTGAACAATCTGTAGAAGACGAGCGTTTCGGAATTCATACAAAAGCACAAACAGCATTTATACTACCTGTGTTCTCCATCGAAAAATATAGGCCGACAATGTTCACCCACTTGTTCGCCACGGGTGATTGATCAGCGATGATCACAAACCAAAAGCAGAGATGCATATTCTAAGTGGGTAAGTCAAGCCCCTCAAACTGTAAGACGGCGAATCAAACATGTGCATTGTTGATGGATGATCAGAAACCGGACTTCCTCCGTGTGCCAAACGATAAACAACCCAACGGGTGAACGCCAATATCGAGAGCTCGTACAACTTCAAAGTAAACAGACTAAATTTCCTTAGGCAGCCAAACCCCATCTTTAAAAGACAATGCGGAAGAAGACATCACGGGAAAGTGGTAGCAAGTTGTGTCGCACACAACAATGCGCACAGTTCATCTAGCAGGGTGGTCTGAACGCACCGCCTCTTTATGAGATCAACACAAGCTCTAGAGCGCTTCAGAGAAAGAATGGGAATCCGCGGCGGAAACACTTCAGAGCGATCAACCGATACAGTTTGGTTAACCAAACAAATGTGACTAACCACTGATAAGCGTTCTCAGTGGTTCGCCGGGGATCCATTAGGATGTACCGTTACAGCATACGAGACATAAGACAGCGTAACAAGTGAAATCAAATTCACGATAACGAGACCCACCTCACGTTCAAAACCAGCGACAGCAAGCAGCCGTTTTCTAATGAATTCTAGAGCACCGGACTCAATGGCCAAATTAGCATGAGCCTCATCATCTTCGTCCATTCCATATTCATCACTCGTTGCATCTCGCACGTTCTCCTCTGTACGTAGATTCGGGCTAGCCGTTGGTGAACGGGTCGATCGACCACGACTGTGTCGCGAAAGTTCGGAGCGAAGGTTAATCGAACGCCGCAGGCACAGGGACCACGACAGCCGCAACAATCCCAAAACAGCACTGTGATCAGATGTATCCTCAGCTGAGGACTTTCCTAATCGGTCTTTTTGCCTGTCCAACAACTGACTGACACCGGAACCAAACTGACAGTCGGCAAACAGTGGGTGTGCCAAATCTGTGTCCAGTAGCAAAAACCGAGGAAACAAAACGAATCTGTCCATAGAAACTGTAGGTGAAAAAGGATAGTGGAAAATGCACCCAGAAAAAATGGACTTTGGGAACTCACCAATGCTGGTCAGATCAGTGGGCTGTTCAGGGGGACTAGACAGCACGGTGAACGGCTCCAAAGTATACAACAGAGCCATGAGCACATGCACCTGTGCATGAGGAAAATCGACAGAAAGGCGTTCGCATGGTGGGCCAAACTGTTCCGTCTCGGCCGCAGTTGGCTGTGGTGAATCCGCCCTCGGCTGCAACAGATAATCTAGCACTAACCTGAACTCGTCTAGCGTGAAAGCTGACTGGCAGGCCCAGAGCAAGAGACATTCGGATAGTCCGTTTTGTATTCCACTCAACAAATTGTACACGTCGTACCGATGTTTGGAAGAGCCCAGAGCTTGTGCCTTCTCTAACTGAGAAAATTTCCTTAGAATGTCAAACTTCTTCAGCGACCCTGGAAGTGGAGAACATCAGTACGATGAGCATAGTAAACGAATGTAAGTTTAACGACGTTTAAAACAGATGCTGTTTCCATAAACAGGATACCTAAAAATCGGTAAATGTACCCCAAGTGAGACATTCAATCCTGAAAGTCCCTAGTACCTCATCAGAAAGAACGGTTCGCTTAAGCCACTGATGATCTCGGCCAAGCTGGTGGGGCCCCCGTAATTTACTGAATTTACTGAGATTCATGTACACCTGAAGGACCGAGAAAACCGTTTCAGACAATTGGAACAAACAACGTGCCAAGGAAGTGTTGGTAGGCGCTGGTGGGATCCCCTAATACCGATTGTGAACTCGTCATAGTTAGCACAATCACTACTGATCCGTGATTACAGACCACTGCGTACAAAGGTTTGTTCTACAGAACTCGGTTGTTCACACACGCCTGAAGTATGCCAACCCAATATTTGTCATTTCGTAGTCTGCTAGCACGTCCCGCACGGAGCAGTAAGCAGCAGATTGACGACCGGTGCATGTCCGGAGCTCAGAGTGGGACCCTAGAGTCCAAAGGACAACGGCTACCTTCAAGTGGCGAGGTCGTTAGGCAGGGTCAAAATACATAATAAATCACGCCTCTACCGTAAGTCAGCATATTATACAAACATCTGACTCGTTAACTTCCTAATAATTTCGTATCTCCTCTACTGTCCTTTTATCCTCTACATCACTCTTCTTGTTGTAGCATTGAGGCTGATTATCATTCAACTAGTGGTGTCAAATCACACCGATGTATGAAAGTCTATTCATCCGGCAAGTCGGCAAACGGTTCAAAGGCAACGTGCCCTTGGCCTTAAACTGATCACTGTAAGCTCCAAAACAACGTTAATTCAAGGTAGTGTGGTAATAAGCAGGAGACGAGAAAATATGTGAACGCATCATCCAATGATTAAACACGGATTCCTACCTAAGATATTGTGTAACAACCCGTTTTTCCAAAGGTCACCGGTGAAACGTTCAGCTATTCGAACCGCTTCCGACGACAGTGACGGAGACCAGGTTCGACCATCACGAGCCTGAATCAGAGTGCGCAGACAATCGACGATCGCTTGTTGGGCATCGTAGAAAAGTAGCACAGCTAGCAACCCACGGGAAGAATCAGTTTGAGTTGGGATTTGACTTTCAGCTAAAAGGAGATTAAACCACAGATTTCGAAGCAGCACTTACCAGTTAACAGCAGCTCAACGATAATCAATTCGTCCGTATTAAACAGGTCACTTAAAATCAACACCTCTTGAACAAAGTCTTCAGTGAGTAAAATACGTTGGGGAATGCCTGGAAGATTAATGGATTCGGTCAGTGCTTTCTTAACAGCCTCCCTGTTCTCTTGCGATTTGGGCTTCAAAATAAATAACAAACATGAAACGGCGACTAACAAACCTGTGTTTGGAGAGGCGATAGCAAAAATTCTTTGTGGCGCTCAAGAGTGGACTCTAATTCCAAAATCCTGTTTTCTTTACCATTACAAAACACATCCAAAACCAAGGCGCGGATTGCTTTAAATGATGACCACATATGTGAACCGAGTAAAACAGATTGTCACTTGAACGTACGAAACTAGGTCAGCTGCAAAAAAGAACAAAAAAACGTTTGATAAACCAAAAAACTTCAATTGACGGACGGTGGTTAAAATGCGAAGGAATTTCATGTAAGAATGTGCCGAGTAATGAGCTTTCGATATAATATTCGAAAAGATGGTGCAACAAACGTGCAAGTTTTCACGTGTTCGTTGCCAGAAATCGAACACAGACCAGAGATGACGTCTCACACTGGAGACACCTTCACCGACTTCAATAAGGCCTTGTACTGTGTGGTTAAAACCGCATGCTAAAAATGGGGAGTACAACATTCCAGATGGTGTTTACCGTCGGATAACCTGAAGAGTAGAGCTGTTTAAGTTAAACTTGGTCCCATGCTCCTCCCTCTTGCACCTACCGCAGTCAGCGTGCTCCAAGAAACAGTTACAGAAGCGCTAACGTTTTTATTTAAAGTAATTACCAGAAATAAACTCTAGTTATTCTGTTCCGTATGCGAACAGCCCGCAAACATGGGCGTCTTGTGATCTCAACATTCTACAGGATGCTCGATGCAGTCAGGTAGTGGTCAGTCAAGTGATGCCTTCCCGTGAACAACAAGATAGCGTGCAGGATTTTTAGCAGAGACTAAGACGACAGATTTGTTAAACACCAAACACAGCTGAATGTATTGCCAAGGCGAGTCTTAAAAAATCTGAGTATCGGTATCGACTAATCTGCGTTTCCTTTATCGGCGTGGAATGTGTACTCAATGGTTCAACCCGGCCAAATTCGGCTTTCACTGGGCTAAAATCTTGTTAGCACCGCAAGTGATGGATAAAGTTGGTTGCGCCACAACTGTTCACGGGTAGAAGAAACATTGGATATCACATACGTTCTAACGATTACAATATACCAAATGGAGGGCGCATTTGACAAGCCAGACGACAATCTAAAGAGGACTGTCCGAGATGATTTTAGGCGCAAATTCATTGCTAACAAAGAAGCTGGGTCGACAGAAGAGCCTGGCACACTGCCTAAGCTTGAGGATCCTCGAGACACTTTTAACTAGAGTAATAAAGACAGCGTTTTAACTACTAATCCAAAACAGTTGGTCCGATAGGCAGCGTACTTCAGAACACGACTCAGATGGTTGATTGCTCCCACCAAATCATCACCACGAACTCCTGGTGTTGTAGCCTAGTGTGCCAGCACGGAATCACTCACGCACACCAAATTATGTATCATGACCCTCGAGCGGTTCAAAGTTACTAGCCCGAAGGACTTCATGTAGGCATCATCCAAGGGTGGTTGGATGTCAGTGAATACTCACAATTAAGCTAAAGCTATGGTTTGCATAGGTGGAAAAGATTATGGGGCTCACATAAACTTCACACAACTTCCTTGGAAAAGCACTATGACCGGGTCGATTGGACCAACGATTTGTTGGTTCACTGAATTCTTGTGGGGCGAAAAGTGAAATACTTGTGAAGAGGCCGTGCCTCATTTTGTTTCGGTATAGGTCAGCTTTTTAATAGTCTTCGGTCCCTCGGCAACTTTGGTTTCCGAGGGGACTCTGGGTGGCCACTCATCCTCGTTAGTCGCGTGAAGCGCTGAAAGGGTGGATGTGTTACAGGGGTGTGTGTTAATTATGACAACCAACATTCGAGCACCGTGGCCGAGAGACACCATGTTATTGTGTAAATAGGTAATGTGGGTATAGGTCAACAACCACCTCCGATGGGGTGGCCGTCACAGTGAGACTGGATCTTGACGTGGTGTGACGGCTTGCCCATCTCGATGACCTTTTGGGCTGAACTTGACGGTGTGTTGATTACACCAACATGGTTACTCATACCACGCAGGCCAATAGGTAGAGGTCTGACAAACCACAGTCTCCTGGTCCTCCAGGTTGGGGGTTGGAAGGTGATTGGCATCTTTTCCCGAAAAACGTTCCATTTCTGGTACGCCGCCACTCACCCACTGCTTTGCGCTGCAGGCTTTTAAAACAAAGGGTTTGGTCGACAACCCTAATCGTTCTGCTGTCTAGCTCCGGGCGTCTTGGCGGTATCTCAGCCCACAAACAACCATGAATCCTCACATCAACAATTCCATACTGTGTCGGCTGTCTCGCAGCATAAGCCGAGTCGCCCTACCTGCTACATACAGCAGGGTGGATAGCAGGATACATGCTACTGCTGACCCCTCTCGACCCCCAATTCCGATAGTTTCTCTGCAAGTCCCACACCAGGTATAATTAATCATAATAACACTGGGTCGATAAGTCACAGTTCTCGCCACTCAGTCCCAGACCTTCCTCGTCCGATGCATCGACCTAGAACCCAAATTAATGTCTTCAATGTTCGTACTCTAAAATAGATAGGTCAACGGGCTGCTCTCGCACGAACGTTAGACTCGCTGCACATAGATGTTTGCTGTATCACGGAGACCAGAATCCACGACAATAGTCAACGTGTGGAATTAACAGCACCCGCACTTTCTACCCGATACTGGTTATATACTTCAGGTGACTCTCCGGCCGCCCTTAACGGTCAGGCTGGAGTAGGTATAGCCATCTGCACGACGGCCGCAGCTGCACTGATAGATTGGATTCCCGTTAATAATAGACTTTGTGCCGTCCGCTTGACAGGTTCTGTTAGGGTCAGTTCTAGACGCAAAAGCGTCAGAAATCTTTTCGTTGTGTCTGCTTATGCTCCAACTGACTGTAGTGACATCGGCGTCAAGGACCTCTTTTATTCGGATCTGGCCGCTCTACTCCGGTCGGCACGTGGTTCTGATATAGTCGTTCTGGCAGGAGATATGAACGCCCAGGTCGGCCGCTTTAGTGAGGCCCAATCCCGTCTAGGTGGCATGTTTGGGATAACATCACATCGCTCGGACAACGGTGGGCGACTATTGTAGCTGTGCGCTGAGCATAGGTTGTTTTTAGGTAGCACTAGTTTTAGGCATCGTGCACGTCATTCCTATACTTGGCGCCCACCCTCTCTGAGTCAGACCTGGTCTCAGATAGACCACATAGCTGTTAGTTATAGGTGGCGGGGTTCCATTCAGGACTGTCGTTCTTATTGGAGCACGTACCTAGACTCAGATCATGCGCTGGTACGTTGTCGTTTCGTACTCACTTCTGCTGAGCAACGACCCCACCGACAGCAACGATTGGCATAAGTATCAAACCAGCTTAGAAATCTGCCTTAGTAGTTCTCACTCCGAAGATCCTGATTGCTGCTGGACCCATATCACGCAGGCCATTCGTGAAACAGGTACATTAGCATGTGGCACGGGAGTACATGGAATGAACAAACATTGGATCTCGGAGAAATCCCTGGATTTGTTAGAAGCCACACAGAACATCATTCCTGGCAATTCATGTAACACTGATGATGTCACCTCGCTTGGTGATGAAACGTTTGCAACCTAAATGCCAAGCTCGGCGAACATATCAATACCAAAACAATCAACCCGAGCTACAAACAACAACACCATTCTCAACCATCAGAAACTGAAACGTAGCCTAAAGGCTGATCGTGATGCCTGGTTACTGGAAAAAGTTAAGGAAATGGAGACGTCTTCTGCTTCAGGAAACACTGGCAAACTGTTTAAGCTTATCCGTGCCACTGGTCCCAGGCGACCGTTTGTCAGTGAAGTTATCAGCGAGGCGGATGGCACACTCATCCATAATAAGTCCAGAAGGTTACGGCGATAGGTGGAACACTTTGAGGGTCAAGTTAACTGGCCTCCTGCTTCTACTGTATTGCAGACACAAATTTGCAATGTAGACTTGGAACCACCCACTGAGACTGAGGTCCGCAATTGCCTTGCGGCTCTCAAGCATAACAAGGCTGCTAGTTCAGATGACCTCGGGCCGACACTTTTGGAAGAAGGGGGGAGGCGTTAGTAGAGGCTTTGACTCATTTGTTCCAACTTGTGTGGACGACGGAAACCATCCTCCCCCTGAGTTGGGGTCACTCGATAATAGCTCCTATATTCAAGAAAGGTATCAGGGGCTCTTGCGAAAACCATAGACGAATTAGTTTGACCCCAGTCATTTCTAGCATGCATTATACTTTGCCGACTCACTGCAGCTCGGGAGGTAAACATTAGAGAAGAACAGGTAAGGTTTCGCCCCGGTCGGGGATATATAGATCACATTTTTACTCTTCGGCAAATTCTGCAGCGACGTCATGTATACTGCTCGCCAACAACTGTTGTATTTCTCGACTACAAAGGTGCGTTCGATTCGGTGGATCTATCTACACTTTTAGAGTCGCTCAAACGCAGAGGTGTGACGACTAAGTACGTAAACATACTGTCGGCACTTTATTCGCACACTTGAGCCCAGATTAGGGTCTGACAGCTTCAGCACCATAAGCGGCTGTCCGCTGTCACCATTTTTGTTTACTTTCATCATAGACGAAATAATGGAGGACTGTCTCTGGTACTCACAAGACGCCGGCGTGGACCACCTACCTGGTGAAAGACTGACTGATCATGATTATGCTGACGACAAGGTGTTGCTGTTTGACAACTTTCAAGCAGTACAAGCCATACTAGCCATACTCCTCTTGAACGTTTTCAAAGTATCAGCCCCTATAATTTCCACCGGAAGAATGCTCTATGTCGAGCAAACTCGGACAGAAAAGCTGTGCTGCCTGCAAAGTAAGGTACTATGCGTTGTATCTAACTTAACGTTGTATCCGCTTAAGTTGGTGATCTCTGCAGTTTGAGGTCACGACTGATGTGACCCTTTTTGGTCACGATCCTAAAGGTGAGTATCGTGTCTCCTCTCAGCCGTTTGTAAGCCAACGGGAAGAGATTCAGGGGCACTAGTCGGTTTGTATATTAATACGAGTAAGAAACTAAAACCGTTTTTGTTGCACGTCGGTCAACAGACCCAAGTGTATGGATCACACGTGTGTTCACTTACAACCGACGTTTTACTAGAGAAATGGAGATGCACGCAAAATATTCTGCTGGAAATTTCTCTAGTGGTCTACTAAGAGCTGCCAACCTGTCACTAGTCTTCTTTGCCAGTGTCAGCGTATTGACGCTTGGGCAGGGGAGTATCAAAAGGCCTTTCTCTTGGAGATCAGCAGCAAGCGGTTGCCCTCCAGTGCGGTAGATTATGCTGCTCTTGTGCCGTATTTACGACTTACTAGTGTTGAATAAGAGGCTGCTTTCTATCTACCACCAGTGCATTACGTCGAGATCCCGCCGCAGGACAGCAGAGTCGTCAGAAGAACGTCGAGCACGCCATACTTTCTACTCGTCCGCATACATGAGCAAGAGGGGCTGACCAACAGCCGGTAATTCGTTCACATATGGTGGGAACAAAGGGCCTAATATGGATCCTAGCGCGACACTCGTGGGATTCTAAAAGGCGACAGAGAGCTCGCGGATGACACGCACACAGTACGTCCTGCCTGATGAGTAGTGTTGGATTGATTCACACAGCTGGCTGTCGAGACCCACAACTGGTAGCTTATTAAGTATAACACGGTGAGTTACTAGTCTAGGGAAGCAACACCTATCAGGTGATGCTCCTTCGCAGCCGTGGTCCAGGAGTCTACCGCCATCAATAAGTTAGAGGCGCACAAATGTCCTCGTTGAAACCTATGCCGATGATTCGTTAAGAGTTTAGTGGATGGTATTTGCACCCTTATGTCATCGTCTGCTATTCTTTCTATTGCCGTGAAGGTATACGGAAACAGTGCTGTTGAACGACAGTTGCCTGCATCGGTTCTGTCGCCGCCTTTGTAGATAGGCGGGACAACACAGGGCTTTCAAGGGTTGGGAAGCGTACGTGAGATATGAGTGTTGAAACAGCGCCGAAAATGGAACACATTCTTTAAACAAGATGAGCGGAAGGCTATCGAGGCCTGGTGACTTTTCAAGCCGAAGCCTGAGTGTGAAATTAGACTCCGGGAAATCGGGAAAGCTTTCGACTGCGGTGGAGTATCTCGGTAGTCTCTTGATTGCTAGCTGACAAACCAGATGGATCCATTAGTGACGATACGGCTGATCGAGACCTCGAAACGGATGCAATGTATCCATAGAATCGTCTGAGACAGCTAACAACGGCTTCTGCGATGGTCTGCTCTTATCGCTGTTATGCACCGATTTCGAGCGTTTTTTGTAGGCATTATGGGCGTCTTCGGTACCAGATAACAGAAAGCCACCCCATACAGCCTTCTTCTCTTGTACGAGACATTTCGTGTAAAGTTTCACTTGCGACTTACTTTTGTTGTTTCTGGACGGGAAGGTACGGCTTTCACGAACACTTCGTTTAACCTGTCAGCGATATAGCCCCGATGTTCTTCGGGGGCCGTAGGTCAGTCTAGGGTACCGATTAACCAAAACGTCACAGACCAGTCAGAAACGGATAACTGCGTGGTCACCAGCGTCCAGGGGAACATCGATCTCAAGAGCGTCGACCACGTACGGCTAAGTGGTGAGGGATAGGTGTAGATGAGATGGGTAGTGCCCCTCCTTGTAGCGAGTGCACTCCTGCACATGTTCTGTTAGGCCGACCTCCAACGTGAGATTGTAGGTCTCCACAACCTCTGCGCCAGAAGGCACCAAGCTAATGAAATTAATCTTGGACGGTTGAAACCCCCAGTTACTAATACCAGATTGTTTTTTATTGAAACTGCTCGACGGATGGCTGTGTATAGGGCCTTGGACCAATCTGCTGACACAGAAGGTGGCTGACGTGTTACGCCGAAGGTCACGCTAACTGAGTGACAGTTAGTACCGTTTACCCAGATATACTCAGGCAGCGTCGGCAGGTGGGGGTCTAGCAGCACTGAGGCTCTGAAGTCATCCAAAACATAGACCGCCACGTCTCCTTCTCTTCTGCTGACTCCGTCAATGCGCAGTACATAATGGCCTGGGATGTCGACTTGCTGATAGAAAACGGGGACGGGGGGAGCCACGTCCCAGTAATGCTTATCATCGTAGATGTTTGACTGGCCTAATCCCCTTGGATCTGACAGCTCGTTTCGCGGAAGAAGCTGACAATTTTGAACCTACGTGTTAGTATTAGGGGAAACATGGTCCGAAGAAGACACCGATGCTGCCACAATTCCAATACCTCAAGCAGTCGCTAAGATATGGATCGGATAGGGAATCGAAAATCTTCGCGCGCTCACTCAGCCATAAGGTCAACTACTTTCGATATACACCGACCAGTTTTTCGCGTAAACTCTTAAGGCGTCTACTGGCTGAATAAACCATAAAAAGCATAAAGGTAACCCTCTCCCAGTCATTTAGTCCAGATAAAACTGTCTCAAGAGAAAGCGATCTGAAAAGACACTCTCCTAATGTTAACAACTTGTACTGAGATAATTCCGTTGAGCAAAAGTTCACAGCTTCACTGCATGAAACAAAATCCGTTTCAGTTCTTGAAACCTTTCCATTGTCTTCCGAAGTTTCCGACGTTTCTGACTGAAGGAACTGGCAATGACGAATCGGATGAACAATCAGTGGCTCGATCGTTGGAAGCGACTGATAATGAGGCTACAGTCATTGAAGCCGCTACTCTATACAACTACCTTGTGTCCCCACGGTACGTAAGCCAACGTGATCTGCTTCTGAAAAGGCGGTATTTGCAGATCACAGTCTGGCTAAGGGCCCTCCAAGAGACCCAACAAACGTCGCAAGACACAGACCTCATCGGCAGAAAGTGAAAGAATGGCTCCGGGAACAGCCACCGGGGAAAGTAACCAAGCGACTGAACTCAGCTCAGCGTCAGAAAGGTCGCAGTACGAAGAAAAATGGAACGCCGTGTCAACCAAAAAGTAAGCCTTTATACCGGTTTCCTGCAAAATAATTTGGCGCCGAATGGCACACGAACAGGCAATGTTCCTCAAATACTGCCGTCACAGACCACAATAGAAAGAAGAGTTACTTACGCAGCAACCACAAAAACTGTTTATGCGGAGAGATACCAAGCTTGGCATGCAATACAAAGGCATGGTCATACCCACTTCACTAACCTCGCTGTACCCAGCTGGAGGTTGTCACTGTGGCTCAGAAGAAGGCACCAAACTGCGGCCACTCGGAAACGCTTCAAAGAAGAGCTGACACAAGTAGCCCGGTAAAACCTACTCATCACAAATAACTCCTATTCCCATTCCTATGGGAAGCATGGCTCGAGTCTTCAACCCTCATATGTCTCCCTTCTGGGGTTACCTTATAGTGAGATGGCCCTACGTATTAGTTGTTCCAACTCTCTCAGGCTGATGAACAACATACCCCAAATTGGACAGATGGTACACGACATGCACCTCAGTGTGGCTGTCATGGAAACATGGTTGGAACCAGAGGTCAGTGACAACGAAATCTATGTTTATTCTGTTCACGGTAGTGATTTAAAGTGAGGACGCGTGAAAGGGGTCGTTATCTACGTTGGTCCCAAGTAACCTCCTCCTTCTGTACGCAGTGGCAACAGTCCATTGCTCATGTAGCAGCCTGGAGATTTCACTAGCCTGTCTGCGGTATGGTGTGTAAGATAGCTCCAAAACTCATAGTTGCATATTGTACTTAGGCTATTAAGAAAGCTCGCATGATGCATGCTGTCCGATTGTGTCGACATGTCATGTAACCGCGGCGAGAACCCGAAGGACACACGTGTAACACTCTTTCGGTTTACTCGCTCGTCGACGGCCGGTCTCTAGCCTCTCTAGCTATTTCGCGTGTCGGTGCCCTCTATAGCGGTATCTGAGACCACCTGTACATTTCGTCGAATAAAGATTTGGTCTCTCTCCTCAAAGGATTTTTGCTTTTCGCGTCTGATAATTGCGTAACTGGGGAAAACGCGAAGAGCACTAAACTCATGTGAGGTTTCGCGTGATTACAAATAAAGCCCCGTAGGCACGATTCGCTATTATTGCGTGTTATCCACAACTCATCATCGTGTTCCTCCTTGGACGATGAGGCTGTTCTTTCTCATTTGAACAAATCTATTTCCCAGTCAGCATTCCCTTCATTTCTTTGCCTTGGGTGGTTTCAACGCCCCAAAAGCGTCTCGGACATAACACCTTGACTAAAGCTCACAAGACAGTTTTGACTCAGTTCCGGCATTGGTTGTGCAACAGAAAGCTCAGACTCAACGCGTGAAGTCTGTGACCAGGTACTGCCCGGGGCAAATTTCTATTTTTCCGGATATCGTAATCAAAAACGAGAGTTACTGAGGCGCCTCTAAGCCACAGCAGTTATCTGATCCTGGTCCTTGACTTCCTCTGTCACTAGACATAGCGAACCGCGATAAAAACGGTTGACCCCCAATTTCAACCACGCCGACTTACATAGTATGAGAAATCATCTCACACAGCTCTACGTGGACGCCACTTCAGTCGCCCCAGCTTACCAACGCATGAACCATGTTATACAAGGCGGACTTGTCGCATGTTTCACGCTAGCTGACAATTAGCTCTTCCCGCTCACCCTTTCAGAAAGAATTCGCCGACTTCTTGACAAATATACGAAACCATTTGCCAAGCAGAGACAGTCCAATGAGCCTGTAGCGTTTTGTATTTCAGCGATTTCAGCGATTTGTACACGGGTTCGAAGCTGGGGGGCCCAATCTACCCGGATCCAGTTAGTTTGTTCGTTTCGATGTCCGGCGGTTTTCTGTTGACCTGAAATGCAGTCATTGAAAACGGGGTTAGCACCGCTCTCGGGGGTTACAGAAAGTACCAAAAACAGAGTGAAATAATAATCTAGCAAAACATGATAAATTATTAATTTAACGGTTTATTAAGTAGGTGGGAATCCAATAACACTTTGAGACGGTCTTTAGAAGAGCAGCTAACAATCTCTAATGGTAGGTCGTTCCAGTAGTTGATAACCCTATAAGAGAAGAACTGTTGTCTTAGGAAGGTCCGAGGTCGAAGCTTATAGAGCTTCTTGTCGTGGCCTCTTCGACTGTTATCACTTACTAGGGTGAAGAATTGTTGCACGAGTCCTGTGCTAAAGAGAAAGTGTGTAAGAATTAAGTCGCCGCGGAGTCTGCGAAACTCAAGTGGATAAAGATCGAGAATTTCAAGGGGAGACTCGTAGGATAGATGCCGTAAGCCAGTGACCATTTTGGTGGCTACTCGCTGGACACGTTCAATGGCGAGTATGTCCTTCTTCAAACCGGTGTAGACGACTTGATTGGCATACTCGAGCAATGGTCTTATGTAGACTCTGTAAAGCGTGTGAAAGGCGCGCTTGTCAATCCGGGGGAAGGTTCGTTTGATCATCCCGAGAGTCATGAGACCCCTTTTTGCGGCCAGCTGGTGATGATAAGAGAAGGACAACCCAGACGATAGCCAGATCCCTAGGTCTTTTTTGAGGTCTACTTTCGTGATACCTACTACACTTTGTGCACCATGTATCACGAATAGGTTCCCAGAGTCTCCTCCGAGTGACATGTGCGCACACTTACTGTCGTTTAGAGGGAGACTCCAATCCTCTGACCAGCACTTAATACGATCAAGGTCAATCTGCAATGCACTGGGGTCACAGGCGTTCCAGATTTTTAAGTCGTCGGCATAAAGGAGAGCGTTGCTAGAGATCAAATCGGGGAGATCATTGATGTAAATAAGAAACAACAATGGACCAAGTACCGATCCTTGAGGGACCCCCACAGAGACTGGGGATGGGGACGAAAGGCCTGAACCGGTTTTTACTCTGAAAGTCCTGTTACCAAGAAAGGAGGTTATCCAGCGGAGAACTTCTCCTTGAATCCCATAGGCTTCTAGTTTGTGCAGCAGAGGACCGTGTGGGACACGGTCGAAGGCTTTGGCAAAGTCGAAGAAGATAGCGTCCGAGATATGACCATTGTCTTTGGCCTCTGTTAGGCTATCCATGAAGATTAACATATTAGTTATGCATGACCGCTCAGGAAGAAAGCCATGCTGGGTCGAAGAGAAGAGGTTATTTGAGAAGAAATGCTTAAAGATAGTGCGTTTTAACAGTCGCTCCATTATCTTGCATGGGATGCTGGTAAGGCTGATCGGTCGATAACTAGCAGGAGAATGACGATCGCCTGTTTTAAATATAGGTGAGACATTGGCCTCTTTCCATGCCTCCGGAAGAGTGCCTGTCCGAAGTGTCTGTTTAAACAGATCGAAGAGAGGCATCGCCAAACTGACGGCCGCTTCTTTGAGGATCCGGGGATGGATCTTGTCTGGTCCCATGGCACTATAAGGATTGATCTTAAGCAAGAGGTCCTGAACGTCAGACACAGAAAAGTCAGCTGTCAGGATGGGTTGTTGGAAGTGCCTCTGCGGGAGAATTGGATGCCAGTTTGGCAGATCCACATTGTAGACTGATGAGTAGTATTCCCTGAACATCTCGGCAACCACTTGGGGGTTGGAGGAGGTTTCCCCGTCGGGAAGCCGCAGAGAAAGCGCTGAGGGCTTAGTTTTTCTCTGGCGTCGTATATACTTGAAAAGAAAATTCTTATTCTCGTGAGCTATTTGTAGGATTTTCGACTGTACGTGTTGGGTGTGTTGCCGGATTTCCCGCTTGCACCTGTTTCGTACAGAGCGAAAGGCCTCTAGATCCTCTGGCCTATCCGTTAGCTTCTGTTTAGAGAATAGACGAGAACGTAATTCAAGAAGGCGGCGTATGTTCCGCGGAAGCGGTGCACGAGAGGAGAACTTCAATAGTTTTCGAGGAACAAATGCCTCATCGGCTTCGTGAATGGCAGCTTTAAAGGAAAGGTAGTTCAAGTTCACTGAGTCGGATGTGAGGCTGAGTGTGCTTAAGAACGTCCTTAGTGCGTTAAAGTCTGCGTTTTGGAAGTTTCGGAATGAAGTCTTTGTTACAGCGTTTTGGAGCCAGTAACAGATAAAGTCAAAGTTTAGTAGCATATGGTCACTATGCCCTAGCGGCGGTTTGATGACCACCCTATCTACCAGGTGAGCCTCGTTCGTAATGACCAGATCGAGCAAGGAGGGTGTCTGTCCTGGACGGTGCCTTGTAGGTAGATCGACATGCTGTGTCCAGGCTTTCTCATGGATCAACATTGCCAAGGACTTCGAGAACCCGCAGCCACAGTCCTCATGAGAAGCCGCCATAGAGTTGAGTTTGGGTGCGTTGAAGTCACCCATAATAAGAAGATGGGAGAAACGCTGGGCAGACGTGAGTCTGTCTAAGGTAGCAAGGATGGCTTCGTCGTCGGATGCACTGCATGACGGCGAGCGGTACACAACACCGGTAAGAAGCGTGTCACGTTTGCGAAGTTGGAGTTTAATCCAGAGCGTGTCGCATTTCTCTGGGAAGGTAAATTCCCCTACGACAGCTGGCACTGGGAGCTTCTGGCTTAGGAAAACGGCGCAGCCTCCCATGCGTCCACGGGAGGAGTCCGTCCGGTATAAAGAGTAACCAGGGACATGCAGTTCATTATCACTGATATCCGCGGAAAGCCAGGTCTCTGTTAATGCAAGAATGTGAGGGCTAGTGTCGTGGACCAGCTGTCTGATTTCTGGTAGTTTGTTCAGAAGGCTCAGACAGTTGGTGTACACGCACTTTAAGGCTACTTCTTCGTTTGGCTGGGTGCAAAAAGAGACAGAAGTGCACGAGGGAAAGCTTGGGAAAGTAGCCTCAGTAGTGAGGGGGGTTGTGTAACTGGCGGCGTAGTTCTGTGAGCCCTCTTGGGGGTGGTAGCCGTTTCACTACAGCCTGGGCATAAGTGAGCGTCCCTGTGGGACGGTTCCTCCGCTTCTCTTGGCCCAAGGTCGATGACTTTCAGACCGCTCTTGCTTTCAGAGATTTTGGAGGGTGATTTGCGGTTTTGTACCCTCGAAAATTTGGATGAAGTTGTAGATGAGAAAAGATTATAGGACGAAATGGCCCGGATGCAGCCGGGGAGAGAGCCGCCGGAACGAGACATGTGTGGACCATTTTCGATGCAGGGTGGTCCCAGCAGACTCATTAGGCTGTAACGCTTAGGAATAAAATATTTTTTTAACCGCCGTTTTTTCCGTGAGATGATTGGGGGTCTAGAATATTGATGGTCCTTACCCTGCTAGCACCAATTAGGGATTCAATTAGGGGTGAATTAGGGCTGTTTATGGGTAATTTAGGGTTGTTTCATATTGACCAATAGTGCGTCGATAGATGAAAATATATCCAATCTCCTGCGCGTCATTAACCAGGTTGTTAATATAATGTATGAAGTATATAACACAAAGGAATGGCATTCATAATTAGGAAGTGTTCGTTGTACGGATAAACTCGCTCATTGTTTATCCGAACTCAAACCGCTTCAACTATTCAGGCGCGCCGTGTTCGAGTCTACGCGTAGCCTAGCGCTTCTGTTTCTTTTGAGGTTTGTGGA